>CAUYUJ010015530.1:215804-313072 GCA_963575745.1 Prorocentrum cordatum | reverse complement strand
GAGGAGGAGGAGGAGGAGGAGGACCCCCACCGGCGATGAATGGGCCATCGGGGACCGATGCCTCCTCCCCCCCTGAGCCAATCCCCCCCCAGCGTTGAGCCCGAAGTCCGGGGGCGGGAGCACGACAATGATGCTGGGATCGTGGCCGCCACCGCGCGCAGCACAGTGAACTCCTCGGCGGACAGTCCTCGAGGACGGCCCGCGGGCGTTGATCCGCGAAGAGGCACCCACGCCGCTCGTGCCGGAGAGCCCTCGTCGCAACGGCCGGATATTCCTCGAGGCGCTGGTCGGTTCGCACGGCGGAAGAGGTACGGCTCGAAGTCCTGGTCAGAACGCACCCCGGGAGAGTTCTGGGGAGAAGCGGCGTGGGTATCCTTACGAGGCTGGACAACGCCTCCAGGCGGCCCAGCAGGGTGTGCGCCATCAGCCTGGATGGACGACCTCCGACGCGGAGATTTGATTGTGCCGTCAGACGCGGAGGAGGTTGAGAGGATGCAGCTCGGCGGCGAGCGCGGGGGGGGAGTGAGAAGGAGAAGACCTTCTCAGAAGGCGGTGGGACTTCTCAGAAGCCCTCGCGTCTTCTGAAAAAGTTGTTCCCACAATCCTGTGGTATTGGGTCTTCGTTTTGAGGAGACGGCGCCCCACATCCTGCTAGCCCTCCTCCCTCCCCCCTCCTCCTCCCTCCTCCGCAGTTCGCATGCGTCTCCCCCGCTCAGTGCAGCGTCTCGTGGCTCCAGAGAGGGCTCCAACGACGGTCCCAGTGGCGCAGTCCAGTGCAGCACTTCGCGGCCCCATAGGGCGCTCCACCGAAGGTCCCAGTGGCGCAGTCCGAACGCGATTCCCCCCACCACAGCGCTGCGCGGCCCCAGAAGGGAGCTCCACTGTAGGTCCCAGTGGCGCAGTCCGCGCGCGGTTCCCCCGCCCAGTACAGCGCTTCGTGGCCCCATGGGGAGCTCCAACGAAGGTCCTAGTGACGCAGTCTGCATGCGGTCCCCCACTCAGTGCAGCGCTTCGTGGCCCCATAGGGGCGGGGGTGTCAGCATATTCCTTGCTGTGCGCAGGGGTACCATCCCTGACAACGAAAACGATACAACATGCACCTCGCGGATAAATCTAAATCATGCGCGGCCACCCTACGATCACTGTCCAGTGGTTTTTGATAGGGACGGCGGGAGTGGTGGCGCGTGGCCTCCTGTGCGCAGGCCCACCAGACACAATGATGGGCATTGGTTTTCGACAAGGATGCTGGGGGCCGACATGTTCCCGATGTGTGCTGTCACGTGCGCAGGCGCACCTGACGCACTCTCCACATGTCTCGAACGTGGCGCTCCTGCCGCGGCTGGAGTGTGCGGCGCACCTGGCGCGCTCGGAGCACGTGGCGCATCCGGCGCACCAGGCGTGCATGGCACGCTCGGACCCCAGGGGTGCCTGGCGCGCGTGGCGCCCCTGGCACGCGTGGCGCATCTCGCCCAGGCGTCGCGCACCTGGGCCCTGTTTCGGTTCCCAGTAGCTGTCCATCCAAAGACGACCGCTGAACATGCTCAGGCTCGGGTGTTACTTATGTGTTGGGAGGGCGGGTGGGGGTGAGCTAGACGGCTTGCGGGCGGGTAAGTAGCGTGACCCCTCCCCCTACCCCCTCCCCTTGGCCTGGGAGGGGGGGTAGCCGTGAGTAGTTAGAGCACCCAAGATGGCCCAAGATGGCTCCAAGAGGGACTCAGAGAGCTCAAGATGGCCTCCAAAATGGCTCAAAATATCTCAAACTGGTTCAAGATAGCCTCCGACTCACATCCAAGACGCGTCAAACCGGCCCCAAGACGGTTCAATAGCCCTTCAAGGATCCCCCTAAGAGGCCAAACTCATTCAAAAAACCTTGGGAAAATCAATCTGTGTTCGCTTCCGATGGGCTCTTCTGGCCTCAAGATGACCCCAAGACGGCCCAAGAGAGCCCCAAGAGGGCCCCAGAGGGCCCCAAGAGGGCCCCAAGAGTGCCCGAGAGCGCCCCAAAAGCGCCTCACAGGGCCTCAAGACATAATTTTTGAACCTCCGGAGGGAGGCTGGATTTGTTACCCCCCGCTTTTTGAGCCATGGGGCCAAAGACGGCCCCAAGAGGCCCCCCAGACCCCCCCCGAAGAGCCCCAAGAGGGCTCCTAGACACCCCAAACAAGCCGTGGCTCCGCGAGGACCCCAAGAGAGACCCAAGACGGCTCGAAGAGACCTCCGAGAAAACATTTCCAAGGCAGTTGTCAGACTGCATACTTCTACACTTCCCTGATCAAGGCAACTCACCTGGCGATATGTTTCTGGATGGGCTAGTAGGTTTTTTGGGGGGTCGCAGCCGCAAGCGAAGGCGCAAGCGGCGTCAAAGGTCGACCCGGGCTACGGGCGGAGCCTAATTACCCAGCGAGCGCACTCACGGCTGCCGAGGCTGCCGCCGAGGGAGGCTGAGTAGCGCCGGGGGCTGAAGGCTGGCTGCAGAAGCTGCCAGGAGAGCCAGGCGGCCAGCGTGCAGGCATCCCAGAGGCGAGACCACCAGGAAGAGGTACGAAGTGTACCTTGTCGCGGCAGGCGCCAGAGGTAGACGTGCCAGAAACTAGTGGGGATACTTTTTTGGTCGGCGGCTCCAAGGCAACGGTCAGGGAGCGGAAGCAGCGTCTCTAGTGGGGATACGCGAGGCGTCAAGAATTCGCAAGGGCTCTGGGGGGATCCCCCGCAATATAGCACCGAAGACGCCCAACGTGCTCCCAAGATGCCACCAGTAGACCCCCAAGCCCACCACAGTCTCCAACATGCTCAAGATGACCTCCAAGATGGTTCAAGAAAGGCTTCAACGCGCTGGTGAAGCGTCCAGGCAATCCACGATGGGTCCTGGACTGCCTATCAGACCTCGGAAGAAGACAGCAGAGGGCCAAAGAGGACCCACAAGACGGCCTCAAGAGTCACCAACAAAAATGCTCCAACACTTGTTCATCGACTCTCGCGTTCTCCTTCTCCCCCCTCCTGCTGTCTCCTCCCTCTCTCTCTGTCGCATCCTTACCTACTTGTCCCCCCACGGCCTCCCTGAGCCAAGCAACTGCCTTGACGTCTTCATTTTTCTGGGGGTCGGCGGAATGGCGTAAGCATCTTGCATGTGTATATACACGCTTGTATGTGTATATACATACACACCTATACATATGTGTATAAAAATGTATATCCATATATGTAAATGCACACTAGAACCACGCGAGCGCTTCGCGCGCGCTTGTGGTGTAGCGCAGTCCAAGTCCATGTACCGCACTGTACCAGAATGGACATCGTGCCACGTGGAGGACCCAGGGTGGGGGACGCCCGAAAACTCCTAAAAGCCTGGGAACTACGCTACCGAGGAACCCACATACTTATATTATGGCTGGAGTGATGATAGCTGAAGTGAAGCATGTGGGAATGACGTTGGGGACCACCCCCTGCGCACCCCCTATGGTGTTGAGGAACTGCCTCGCCTGCTATGCCCTGGACGACCGTCGTGCATAGCAGCCGCGGTGAGGGACCACCCCCTGCGCACCCCCTATGGTGTCGAGGAAATGCCACGCCTGCTATGCCCTGGACGACCGTCGTGCATAGCGGCCACGGTGAGGGACCACCCCCTGCGAACCCCCTATAGTGTCGAGGAAATGCCACGCCTGCTATGCCCTGGACGACCGTCGTACATAGCGGCCGCGGTGAGGGACCACCCCCTGCGCACCCCCTATGGTGTCGAGAAAATGCCACGTCTGCTATGCCCGAGGGACCACCCCCTGCGCACCCCCCATGGTGTCGAGAAAATGCCACGCCTGCTATGCCCTGGACGACCGTCGTGCATAGCGGCCGCGGTGAGGGACCACCCCCTGCGCACCCCCTATGGTGTCGAGAAAATGCCACGCCTGCTATGCCCTGGACGACCGTCGTGCATAGCGGCCGCGGTGAGGGACCACCCCCTGCGCACCCCCTATGGTGTCGAGAAATGCCACGCCTGCTATGCCCTGGACGACCGTCGTGCATAGCGGCCGCGGTGAGGGACCACCCCCTGCGCACCCCCTGGTGTCGAGAACATGCCACGCCTGCACTGGACGACGTGCATAGCGATGCGCACGACCGCCTGCTATGCCCTGGACGACCGTCGTGCATAGCGGCCGCGGTGAGGGACCACCCCCTGCGCACCCCCTATGGTGTCGAGGAAATGCCACGCCTGCTATGCCCTGGACGACCGTCGTGCATAGCGGCCGCGGTGAGGGACCACCCCCTGCGCACCCCCTATGGTGTCGAGAAAATGCCACGCCTGCTATGCCCTGGACGACCGTCGTGCATAGCGGCCGCGGTGAGGGACCACCCCCTGCGCACCCCCGATGGTGTCGAGGAAATGTCACGCCTGCTATGCCCTGGACGACCGTCGTACATAGCGGCCGCGGTGTGGGACCACCCCCTGCGCACCCCCTACGGTGTCGAGAAAATACCACGCCTGCTATGCCCTGGACGACCCTCGTGCATCGCGGCCGCGGTGAGGGACCACCCCCTGCGCACCCCCTATGGTGTCGAGAAAGCGATGCGGTCACGCCTGCCGTGCCCTGCGCGCTAGCCCTGCGTGCTCTGCTGTGCGGAGCTGTGCTGTGCTGTGCAGTGCGGAGCTGAACTGTGCTGTGCTGTGCTGAGCTGAGCTGAGCTGTGCTGTGCTGTGCTGTGCTGAGCTGTGCTGAGCAGTGCTGTGCTGTGCTGTGCTGCGCTGTGTGAGAAGGGGAGGAGGGAGGTGCGGGAGACGCGGGTGCGACGAGGCAGAGAAGAAAACCATAATCCCACTAAGCATGCGGGGGAAACCATGCTGGGGGTCTCGCTGGATGCCTTTGGGGGACGTTCTTGGAGGGCTCTTGAGGGTTTCTGGGGGTTGGGGTCTCTTCGGTTTTTGGTGGGGGTCTCCTCACAGTCTCTTGGGACTTCTTGGGCGCGCCTTGGGGGCCTCCCCAGGGCTCTTGGCGTCTGGGCTCGAAATGTCGAATGGGGTCGGCCTGAAACAGACATGGAGTTGACGGGATTCCCTTTCTGTTTCTCAGGCTGGGCCTCCTACCACTCAGTGGGACAGGATGCTGGGTGAGGGCGGCGGAAAGAGGAAGGAGTAGAGTTGTGGATGCCATGAGCCATGACAATGGACACCCTAACAGTCCTCTCGTTGAATGAAACATGTGTTTAAAATGATTGAAACATGTTCTAAACATGTTGTTTCCAAACTTAAAACATGTTTTAGACATCTGGAATGTATTTGGCAACGTGCCTCCTCTCCATTGATCGTCTTCCACACAAGCAGGGGAGAGATGAGGATTAAGGAAAAGGGATGCAGACATGCGTGAAAGAGGCGGAGAGAGGAAGGCGTGAAGGAGAGACGAGGAAGAGAGAGGGACAATTACGCAGCGAGGAGCAGGGAGCAGGAGAGGAAGGAAGAGAATGTGGAACGGGTGACTGAGGAAAACAAGAAAAGAGAGAGAGGGAGAGGGAGAGAGAGAGAGAGAGAGAGAAACAAAAAAAACAGAAAGAACGGACTAACAAAAAGAACGGACAGCGAGGAATGGGGGCAACGGAAACGCACTCTGGGGCACGCCGAAGCCTGGGACAGGAGGAAACAAAGGGGATCGGCGAACTTGACAAACAAGACATGTGAGGGAATTCCTTGTTCAAGTTGGCTCTCGAGCCCCCCAAGGGTCCCCATGATCGGCACAAGAGGCCTCCAGGAGTCCCCCCAAGAGCTCTGGGGAAGCCCTCGAAAGGCCAACATCACTGCAAACACTAAAAAACACTTGCGATTTTTGTGCTCTCGAAATTCCGCCTCCGACACGCTTCCGAGGCTTTCGCATGCATTCCAAAAGAGCTCCAAGATGCCTAGGATGCATTCCGAGCGGCTCATGGGAGCATCTCGGAGCTCTTCTGGGGGCCTCTTGGGAGCTCTTGAGGGCTTCTCGGGGCCTTCTTCGGCGCTGGATGTCTCCGGGGCGGCTACTGGGAGCTCGTTGGGGCCTGCTCGGAGCATCTTTGGGGCCTCGGTGGTGCCTTTTCGGGCGTCATGGGGGGCCTCTTCTGGCCTGTTGGGGCCACTTCGCGCCGCTCGGGGCGCCTCCCAGGGGCCTGTTGGAGCTCTCTCGGGAGGCTTGCGCAAGCCTCGGAAGCGTGTTGGAGGCGAACTGCAAGAAAACAGGAAACCATTGATGTTCGAATTTTCAAATGGTTTGGGTCTATTAAGGTTTCCCCCGGAGAACACACAAACACACACCTATACATATATATATATATATATATATATATATGTGTGCATACATATTCATAAATGTGTATATACACTGATATTAAATGTGTCATCCTATATTATAACATAACCCACTATGGTACCACAGATCATACCCTAATAACCATCGGTACAAATTGATACAACATTAAGCACACTACTGTATACTATACTACACCATCTCACACAAACATATGATGCACGACAATGTTATACTGTCTAACGTAACGTGCTGGAACACGATTTGAGGGTGCACTATGCACTAGAACATACACGATCTGTGATGTGCACGGTATTATGACGCAGGAGAATGCACTATGAAACACTCGAATCCACAAACGTACTACGGCATACGGTCATGCGTTAGGATACACAAAATTCGAATTACTATATAACTTACGCTGATCAACTACATGGTGAATTCTTGACCACGCTGCACCGCGCGTGACCACCTCCCACGCTCGTGCAAACATCCCACCCTCCCACCCGCATCCTGGTCGGCAAAAATCATATGGTCTCGGGTGCAATTACAGCGTAGATGTCGTGCGCGGACGACAGCGTGGACAAACGACGATGAAGTGGTTGGCAGAACTCATAAGGTCGCAAGCACAATTACAGCGTGGAGCTCCTCCGATAACTTCATCGTGGTCATTGTCGCGCGAACGCTCGGCGCGCGGGCAACGTCCATTTTGAGGGAGACAATGCGGACGACGGCGTCGACAAACGACGATGAGAGTGATAACGACGTTTTTCCGACGGCAATGACGATGATGAAGGTGCCCTGTGGCGGCCGAGGTTCGCCGCGGCCGTCAACGCGCCCTTCTGCGAACCGAGGACTTTGCCCATATCCACCGCCTGGGAACCCGACGCCCCGGTGCCCGGCGGGCGGTGTATATGGATACACTTCGGCCCCCGGGGGCCCGAACGTGCCCATATCCACCGCCTGCCGAGGCTCCGAAAGCTGACCCTCCAGGCGGTGGTCATGCACAAATTCCCGCCTCGGACTGGAGGTCTTTCGCCGCTGTCGGGCTCCGGGGGCCCCAGCAAATCCTGAGGGCGTCCTAAATTTTAGACGGGTTCCTGCGAGCGCTTGGGGTTCCTTCAGTTGTGCTTGGATTTCGCTTCGGTATTCCGCAGGCTTTCCGAGGATTCCCTCAGGATTCCAGTTCGGACAATTCCTTAGGATCCCCGAGGATCCATAAGAGGTTCTGTAGGAATCCTGCGGGTTCTTAGGGTTGCGTCAGATTCCCTAGGACTTCTTAGGGATACGTGGAATTCCTTTGCATTCCTTTAGATTATTCACGGCACCTTTACGAATCATATACGGTGCACGTAGGAACCCCAAACGAATTGCATGGGAATCGTAAACGAATCGCATAAGAACCGTATACGGTTCGCATCGGAATCGTATGCGATTCACATAGGAACCGTGTACGGTTTCCATAGGATCCGTACACGAGTCGCACAGGAACCGTTCACGGTTCACATAGGAATCGTACACAGCCCAAATAGGAATCGCATGCGATCCCCACACGATTCACGTACGATTCACATAGGGATCGTATGTGATTCACACAGGAATCGTATTCGATACACGCAGGGCCTTTCTTCGATTCAGATGGGTCCGTATACGATTCATACTGGAACTTTATACGATTCACATGATCGTATAAAATTTACATAGCATGCGTGTACGCGTCGCATAGAAGGCGTCTACGATTCACACAGGAACTGCATACGGTTCGCACAAGGTTCGTATAAGATTCGCAAACGAGTCGTATACGATTGAGAAAGAAACCGTTCACAATTCACATAAGTCTCATGTATACGATTCACACAATAACCGCATGGGATTCACATGGGAGCCGTAGACAAGTCACGTCGGCGTATACGATTCACGTAGGAAGTGGTATACGACTCATGTAGGACTCGTTTACGATTCACACTGGAACCGTGTACAATTCACATAGGAGCCGCTTGTGATTCCCACAGGGGTCGTATACTGTTCAAGCAGGGGCCGAATACAATACGCGTGGGGTTGGTTTCGATTCGCACGGATCCGTGCAAGATTCACGTTGGCAGCGCATACGATTCACATAGGATTGGTCCACGATTCACATAGAATTCGTGTGCCCTTCACAGAGGAATCGTCTACGATTCATTCGAAATATGCGATTCACATTGGGCTCGTACACTTTTCGCATCGGATTCGTGTGCGACTCACGCAGGAACCGTACACGATTCACATGGAAATCGAATGCGGTTCACATTGGAATCGTATAAGAATCGCATAACACTCGCATACGTTTCACATAGGAACCGTAAGCGGCTCACATCGCCTACTCAGATATGGGAATATACGATTCACAAGGAGTCGCCCGTGCAGAATATCATTGCTGCAGATGAGCTATCCCCGATTGTGCTTTTCAAAAACCGATGTAGACCCCTTAAACGCACACCATTTCAATCGAAATCAACTTGAAGCCTACATTCCAGGGAGGTGTCCCCCGGTCAGCCGGGGTACAGCCCGTTCAACCAGGGTATCCCCCCCCCTAGATGGGATGGGTCCCAGGGTTTAGGGAAGCCTCCGGGGCACCAATCACACCATACCCACGGACCCATAGCGGGGGCGGACGAAAGAAGGGACCCATCTGCACTCTGCCCGCCGCCGCCACCCACCAACCACACCACGCCCGCAAGTGGGGGGACCTATCTTTGGGGGGGCGGCCAAGCGATGAGTGGAAGGGAGGGGCAGCCCTACTATGTCTTGTGGAGAGATACAGTAAACCAGAAGAGCAAGGATGCGCGATAAGGATGCAAAGGGCATTGAACGCCCATTTCGAAGCTTTTCGAGCGGGGTGCGGCCAGCGAAAGCGGCGAAGGATGGACCGAGGAGGCGAGGATGCAAGGGTACCCTTGGGAAGGCTGCCCATCCTTACTATACTGGTTGACTGTAAGGCAGGGAAGTCCTGGCCCTACAGCTCCGTGGCCAACCAGCCAATGCAACTCATCCAGGATTGAGACTCCAAGTGTCACGGGCTATCATTATGGGTGGCGCTCGAGCGAGAGCACCATTTCCAGTTGGGGATGTGACCATCGCCCGAACGACAGCACCCTCTGAATACCCATTCAGGCACGTGACCAGCGCTGAGACAAGAGCACAACTTCCAAGCAGGAGTGCGCCCAACGCTCTGGCGACCGCACCAGTCCATTACAGCGATGTGATGCCCACGCTGAAGCGACAACACCACTCCAAGTGAGGGACGTCGCCGGCACTTCGCTCAAGCGAGAGCACCATTCCGAGACGCGAGCGTGGCTGCAATGCATGTGTATAGAGGACGCGACAGCTTTCCACAACCTCCTCTTGCCGATCATCCTCCTAATCCTCCTCTCTCCCGATCCTCCCGAACCTCACCATTTATTCCTCCTCCTGCTTCTCCTCCTCAAACTCGTACCCATCTTTTCCTTTGCATCATCCCTTGCCTAATCATTCGCCGCCTGTTTCTCCACCTGTTCTCTGTCCTCCTCCTCCTCCTTCTCCTCCTACTCCTACTCCTCCTCCTACTCCTCCTCCTCGATCGAAGGTCGAATCGGCTCGAGCATCGAGTGCGACAGTCAAGCTCTGAGAGCACGGGTGGAGGAAGTGGGAGGGAGCGGAGGGAGGCAGCGGCGGGAGGGCTGTGGGGGACGGGCCTCGAAATCGGCCGCGCAATCGTGCGTCCGAGCTACCTCCGCGGGCCGGGCAAGGTCGGCCTCTTCGAGGGCAGACGAGTCCAGGACCCGAAAAGAAATGCTCGCTCCGCCGGGCCCGCGAGCGCCGCCAGTGCGCGGCGCCGACTGACGGCCCGAACGGCAGGAGGCAGTCGTGAAACACCGGGGCCAGTGGCATGGTTCCCAACACTCTTGCTGTGGGTTCTCGATTCTTTCTCCTCCCTTTTCCCTCCCTCCTCCCTCCCTCCCTCCTCCCTCCTCCTACCTCCTCCCTCCCTCCTCCCTCCTCCTCCCTCCTCCCTGGGCACCAGCTAGCGGCCGACAGAGTCTGTCCACCGCCGCCGAGTGAAACGCACGGCCATCGGCGCACCTTGCAACCGCCTATGGCCGCGCGGTTCGGACAACAGGCACAGGGCCCGAAAAGCTCGGACTGGATTACCACTTCTGGGTTAGTCCGAGCTCTCTGAATCCTCATCCTCCATCCAGCCTCGGCCGCCACCACCCTCCAACCGAGGGCGCTGTCGGACGGCCTCCAACTGCGGGCACGCTCCGTTGGCGTGCTGGGCAGGATGGGGAGGCAGGGAGGACAGTGAGGACAGTGCCGAGAGCGTGCAGGTGAATCACGAACACGCCTCGAAGAGGAAAGGGACGAGAGAGAGACCCTCATCCAACAAGGGGCACTCTCCGCGCCGTGCGCGGGGCCGGGGAGCAACGGTGCGAGGGTCACTAACGGCGCACCGCCGGGCAGTCCCCACTCGCACCGCGCCCCCCGTTGGGTAGACAAACCCACGCCAGTACTTCCGCCCACTATGCAGGTGCCTCGGGCTCGGACGACGCGGCGGCAGCAGCGACGGCGTCCAACATGGAAAGTGGCTCAGATGGCGGAGCATTCGACCTGCCCCGTTCAAGCCTGGGGTCGTCACAGGCAGAGCCTGCACGCACGGCACTCCTATCATCACCGCCAGTGGACGGCCGCACGGGCCGTCTCGCATCAGAGGAAGATGAAGCGGCCGCCGCTGCAGCAGCCGCTTCACCAAACAAACGCACATCAGAAAGGGTCGGCGGCGGCAGTCGCCGCAGCTCAGAGACACAATGCACAACCTTATCCAGCTTAAATTCCCCTTTGTCAAGCCTCTTGACAATAGTGTGGGCCCACTTGGGGACTCGTGGAGGGCAGGGTCCAGCAAGGGAAACAAGCCTCCTGGAAGCAAAGGCCCCGCACCTGCCACAGCAAACGACCTCGGTAGGTTTCGGCTGGGTCGGGACCGAAAAAGCATAAAGCTGGTGAAAACGCAAACCTTTAGCCAAGAGGGGCACCTGGGACTGGGCAACTCTCTCAGCTAAGGTGAGCGGCTGGGGCTTGACAAGATTGAGTGAGGGGGGAGCATCACGCCGTGGCCTCTTCACTCGATGCAAGCAATCTGTCTCTGCCATGACAGCTCCAACCTGCGCGATCCACACGCCGAGGCCTCGCACGAACTTCTGATGCTGAGCGGTCAGCCTCTGAAACTGGAGGGCCGGCCTGCGATCATAAGCACGAGCTTTGGCCTCTTCATCTGCACACTTGTTGCCGAAGGTGTGCCGAGAGGACTGGACACCCTCCAAGACGGCCTTCTGGGTGACATGGGACTTGACCTTAACGACCTGGACCCCGTCGCCCCAGTCGTCGAGCTTGTCCCAGACGAGCCTCCAGAGATGAGCCCAAGAGAAACCCGCAGCAGTAGTGTGCTCTCTGCCCCATCGATTTACCCCTTTGACGACGAACATCGAGTCGGAGTGGATATTCACTGGCGGCGTAGCGTGCAACAGCACAGCATATAACGCATACAACTCCGCACCATCGATATCTTGATGCGGTCCTGGCAGCACGCCAGTGAGAATGGTGG
This sequence comes from Prorocentrum cordatum, assembly GCA_963575745.1. Classification (NCBI taxonomy): domain Eukaryota; class Dinophyceae; order Prorocentrales; family Prorocentraceae; genus Prorocentrum; species Prorocentrum cordatum. The sequence continues at coordinate 301,195 of CAUYUJ010015530.1, read as the reverse complement.
CAACTGCATCACCATTGGGCTTGAGGGAGACACACGAAAAGCCAGCAACAGGGTACGTGGGGAGATCTTCATAGAGCGACCCATCCACAAAGATGTCACCAGTAAGATTCTCTGGGCTACCTTCCCACCGATAGTATGGCTGCAACGGCCACTGCAACAAATCAGGCGGAACTCGAGGCTTACCGAGAACACCACGCTCGAGGAAGATCTCAACTAGCTTGTTGTGAACGGCCTGCACAGCCAATAGTGCGACTCGCTCAGGAACAGGAGTGCCCAGCTCCTCAATGCACGAACAGCGCGCATGCCTATGTGCTAGAGTGCCGTCACCATCATGACAGATTAGGCACTCGGGAGAGTCGACCCAACCCTGCGCATGCTGTCGTGCTTGCGGCCACTGCCCACCTATGGCCACAGACCGCAGGTAGGCCCCTTCGGAGGCCGTGAGCAACCGCGAGAAACACAGCGAGCGCAAGGGTTCGATCCAGATGCCTTCCAGGAACTCTGGAGCCTCGAAGTGCTGGGAGATCTTCTGCATCTGCCACGACACGACAGCACGCTCGACAAGGGCCTCGACGGACCTAGGGCAGAGCTCCAAGGGGTTGACAACCTGGCCATTCGGGAAGATCCAACCACGAATATTACTACAATCAATACCAACTCTATGCAGGGACGCCCAGAGCGCGGAGAAGGGCCCCTTGATGGCTTGCCATGGAGAACTGTGGGGTCCCAGCCTGGCAGCAGCAGCGGCAATACCTTTCTCCAGGGTACGCAGCGGCATGAGGCCCCTCCAGAGGACGTGCATGAAGGCCTTGACGGGCTCCAAGGTGGCCCGATAAATGGGATCCATGCGAGGGGACGGCGTGAGCAGCAGTGCCATAGTGCGTGAACGCCCAGACGCACGAGAATCCAAAGCAGCAGCAGCAAGCGTGCGCAGCGTGTCAAGCTCGGTCATGCTCGTGCCCTGAACGCTCGTGCCAAACGTGACCGTGGTCTCGATAGCCGCACGCGCCATGTGTTGCAGCGTCTTCTTCCTAGCACTAGCCCCCTGTAGATGCCTAAGCCTTTTCAACTTGGCCTTGGCCACGGGGATCCTGGCAGCACGGGTCCGCCGACGGGTAGCGCGAGCTGCCGAAAAATCAACTCCAAGATTACGTTCTGAATGCACTGCAAGTGCGCGCACACTGACCAAACGTCGCTGTAGCTCGGCTTGCAGCTCGGGTGAACTCGCAAGCACACGTGACTTGTCAAGCGCTATGATCATGTCGACTCTGTGCAACTCAGCCTTCAGAAACACACCTGCTGCTGCTAACTCATCAACGACACGTCGTGCACCTCCACTCCTCTGAAGGCTGAGGTCGTCGACACAAACAGCAAGAGGAACAGTAGGATGCTCCCTCCGAACCTCATCGAGAGGGCCTATGAGCATCAGCTGCAAAAGGCAAGTGGCATACAGGCAGCCTGGAAGGATGGTCTGCTCGACCGACAACTGCTCACTGCACAGACCTTGCATTTCCAGAACGCGAGGGGCCCGATATGCCTGAACCAATAGCTTAAGTTGCCAGAGAGGAAAACCAGTTTTTTGTGCGGCACGGATAAGATGCTCGTGTCGAACGAGTTCGAAAGCCTTCTTGAGATCGACGAGCAGCGTAGCCGTATCCGAGCCGGTGTCAGTATGATATTCAGCCCAAGCCGCTTGAAGCCAAACCGATAGCTCAGCCGACTTGCCCCGAATAGCCCACCAGAAATGTCTATAGTTAGCCTTCTGCCAATCCTGCAATATATCCCGACGGAGCCTAGCTTGAACCCGACACAGACAGTGCATAAGTCCAAGCGGCCTGACTCCACCAAGCCGCTTGAGGATGAACACGATGCGGGTGGTCATCGGCGGCCACACGATCTGGTGCTCTATCGCTGAGACAAGCTGACACAACAACTCCAGGGCTTCATCAGGGAGTCTTAAAAGCTGACGCGGCGGCAGCTGGTCGAACCCACTTCCCGTCCCCTCTGGGAACGTCTGGAGGACTTTTTTGAGGTGCTCCAGGGTGGGGGCAGGAGGGCGTTCCCCAAGGTTGAGGGGCCAGGAGAGGGGAGGATGCTTTTCCCCGATCTGCCACCATTTAGCCCATTCAGCCTGAAGGATATCAACCTCCTGCATCGAGTTGGCAGGAGCGTACTGAACCAGCGTAGATGACTGCCATGCATCAGGGAGCTTGATATACTTAAATAGAGCAGCCGAGCCGTTGACCGAGTGCTTTTTGACCCATTGCTCCCACCCGGCCGTCTTGTGCGAGGCAGCCGCTCGAGTCAGAGATAAAGCCTGATCATTAGCCATAGCAGACAGCACCTGGGCAAAAGAGTAGCACATATCACAATGCTGCACGTAGTCCAACATGACGCAGAACTGCGCCATGTAGCCAGACTGAACCAAGGGCGAGGCCTGCAACTTCCTAGCTGCTCGCACGATCTGGCGAGTCCTGCTTGGCGTACATGGGTGGGATAAAGCCTGAAACAACTGCGACACGTTTCGCCACCAAATTGCAGGCGGACTGACCCGAGGAAACGCAGGCGGTCCAGGACGTCCAGGAGAAACCCAGCGAAAACGTACGGGCCCACGTCGCCCGCAAAAACCAGAGGCCAGATCGGGGTCGATTTGGTAAACCTCAAGCAGCTCCAACTCGGCCGCCGTAATAAACAAATCCCAAGACTCCGCAATCTTACCAGACTCGACGGCAGCACGAACACGGTCCCACCGATGCTCATCAGGTGCTTGACGGGGCCCAGCAGGAACCAGCACAGGAAACCTCTTGGGGACCCGGGCGACGCGAACCTTCACAGACTTCCGAGGCAGACGAAGGCACATCCTGACAGGGTAGTGAGGTGCAACAGGAACTGAGTAGACTACCTCAGCAGTGGCATACGGAGCGAGCTCACGGCTGACAACAAAATAATCGATCACACGATCGGCTGGACGGCAGGTTCCATCCCTGGTGGAGATAACGACCCCGTCAATGGCTGAAACCCATCCGCTAAAATCTAACACCTCAGGCTCCAGGTTGAAATCCCCAGCAAGTATGAACGGCATCCCCAGGGTCCTCAAGACGCCTCCAAGACGACACAATATGGCCCAGTTTTGCGTGGCAAGCCCGATACTGCGATGAAGATAGATGCTGGCAATCAGGACGCCTCCAGGAAGGATGCCTCCAAAGTGCAAAAGCCCTAGGCGCCCAGGCTCCAGAGTATCGGGGGTCCCAGAGACAGCCGATAAACCAATATGCTTGGGTACCGAAAGAATGACTCCACCTGATGTGCCTCCTCGTCCTGTGGGCACGGCAGGGAAGACTCGACCACGTCGGCCCTGACTCCGAAGTTGAGCTTCAAGTGGCTCAGCGTCGACAACATGAGTCTCTTGAAGCGCCAGCACATCAGCACTGGCAAGGGAGGAGGAGAGGAAAATGTCAAGCCCAGCACGCTCAGTGACATTGCACGTCACAAGAGACCAGGCACGCGACTCAGAGGGCTCACAGCTACCCGCGCTGCTGTACCTTGGGCTTCTTGACGTTCTCCAAGGCGTGCTGCAGGGCGGCCTCGACTGCCTTGCGTGTGATGCCGCGGCTGCCAGCATCAGGGTCATCTTCTGCACCGAGATCCTCGGCTTCACGCTGGCCGGCCTTGGCGACGAGGTCGTCGATCCACTCGCCGTCGAGGTCGGCGAAGCTGATGCCCTTGCCGTCCATGGCGTCGTCCATGCTTCCGCTCGCCACGGGTGGGGGCTGACCAGGCTGACCATCAGCACCAGGAACATCACCATTCTCAGCTGGTTGAGCTGCTTCGGCCGCCGCAGCCTCAGCAGCCTGCTTGGCCTGGCGCTCGGCGGCCAGGTCCCGCTGCTTGATGAGCAAGTCGAAGTCGCTGAGCACGGAGGGGTTGACGCCAAGCTTCTGCAGCTGGTCGCGGAGCGCAGCTGCAGGGTCGTGAGCGTCACCGCTGGCCTGCTGCTGCCCCGAGAGCTGCGTGAAGGCGGTGGCCGCCCGCTTGGCAGCCTCGCGCTCCTGCGCCTGCAGTGCCACGAACTCGCACTGCAGCTTGTGGACGCGCTCGACCTGCAGCATGAGGTGGCCACGAGCCTTGTCCAAGGCCGTCTCGGCCTTCTGCACCTTCGCCTTGAGCGTGTCGTGCTCCATCTTGGCCTCCTTCGAAACAGCCATTGGGTCGCCGCTGCGCACAGCACGACGTGCCAGCACCTTGGACCGAACAGCCACAGGAATAAGACCAGAGAGTGCATCAAACTGATCACTATCCATGACCAAAAATGCTTCGAACTGCTTATCATCGAGAACATCATACGTGTGGGTGTGCGTAGAGCCCCCTCCGCCGCCAGCGCCGCCACCGCGAAACTTCGGCGGTCCATTGGCCCACGCACCCGCAGGGGGCTTTGCAGCAACAACTCCTGGGGCTGCAGGACGGGGGGCTCCACAACAGTAGCATGTCTTGCGCCACTGGAAGTTATTCGCGAACTGGCACTTCTTGACCGAGCAGGACCACACCTGCAAACTCCACGGCTTGCGGATGAAGCCACCATCGCCGCCGCGACCATTGGCGCCCATGAGGAAGGGAAATCTGGGCTGTTGCTCCCGCAGGAGCTCACTGAAACGCAAAAATCCTCGCCTGACCCAGGCAAGGAGGTGCACTGTCGGGGGCCGCTGCTATCCCCCAGGCCAGTAAGGTCAGGTCCGAGCCGAAACCGCTACGGACTTGAGCCAAAATGGCTACGGGCCTCCTCCCTCCTCCCTCCCCCATCCCTCCTTCCTCCCCCCCTCCCTCCCTCCTCCCTCCCTCCTCCTCTCCCCTCTTCCCTTCCTCTCCTGTCTACCCGTCCTGCGCCTGCTTGCCGGCTCGCCTCTTGCATCGCCGCCCTGTGTGACCTCACCATCCCCAAGGGGGGCTGCGAACCGCGAAACGGTCCCCACTTTCGAGGGTTGTTCGGCGGTGGTCAAACCTCCCTTTACTGAACCTCCTTTTTTAGCGAAAACGGCCCAGGACCGGAACCGACGGACCTGGACCCGCAAAAATGACGGCCGCGACGCCCTCTCGCGAACCGTAAACGGCCAATTCACGAATCGACGTGTCAGGGTAGGAGGTCGATCGGTCGATCAACCTCCGAGTTGTTGGGGGTCCAGCATAGTGAGTTCCAACGCAAAATTCAGAGTTGACTTCACCATCCCCAAGAATGGGGCTACGAACTGCGAAACCATCGCCAATTCCAAGGGCTGCCGGGGGGGCCCAGCATCGCGGCGTGCTACGCAGATTCAGACTCGACATCACCATCCTTGGCGGGCTACGATCTGCCAGACACTTGCAAATTCCGAAGGCTGCTGGGGGATATAACATTGTGGAATCCTGCGCAGATTCTGGCTCGACCTCGCCATTCTTGGGGGGGTGCGAGCTGCGAAAATATTTCCACGTTCGAAGGCAGGTGGGGGTCCAACGGGATGCCGTCCGACGCAAATTCCAATTCGACCCCACATTCCGTGGGGGAGGGTGCGAACTAAGAAACCGTCACGAGGGCTGCTGGGGGGCTCCAAGGAACTGACGTCCTTCGCATATTCGGATTCGACCTCACCACCCGCGGGGGGCTACGAACTGCGAAGCGGTCGCCCCGTTCGAAGACTGGAGTCCAGCATACGTGCGCCCAACACAAATTCTGGTTCGACCTCGCCTCCCGTTCGGGGCAACGATCTTCAAAATGGACGCCACCTTCGAGGGTTGCTGGAGGGTCCAGCATAACGACGTCCTACGCAAGTTCAAATTCGACCTCGCCGCCCCTGGAGGACTGCGAACTGCGAAGTTGTCGCCGTAGTGACGTCCCACGCAAATGCCGATTCGACCTCGCCATCTTGGACGGGGTGGGATCTGCGGAAGTGTCACAACTTTCTGAGGTTGCTGGGGTTCTAGCGGAAAGACGTCAACCTTGCCATCTGTGAACTGCGAACTGCGAAGCCGTCGCCATTTTCGAAGGCTGCTGGGGGCTCCAGCATACCAGCGTCCTGCGCAGATCCCGATTCGACCTCGCTACCCCCAGGGTGGGTGCGATTTGCGAAACCGTGGCCGTTTTCGACAGACGCGTGTGCACGAAACGCAAGAGGAGAGAGGAAAGAGAGAGGAGGACGAGGAGGAGGACCAGGACGGAGGAAGGATAATGATGATCTCTTTGGCACAGCAGCCACGCGCGCGCCTTCCCGGCGCGAGCCCGCTAAGGCCCGCGCAACGCGGCGCGCGGCGGTCACGGCCGCGCGCCTTTGCGTGCGCTCGCCGGCCCATCGGCCACCATCCAAAACAAAACCAAAAGCGCAGCGCCGAATGCCATGAGCCTGCAACTTCGAGGCCTCCCTGGGCGAGCGCCGGGCCGCTTCGGCGAACTCGCCGACGCGCAGCAGGCAGACTGCTGATCGCGAAGGGGGCGCAAGTGCCCGAGAGGGAAGAAGAGGGAGAAGCAGGGTGCAGGAAAACAAAAGGGGCGGCCCAAGCAAGGCGAGTGCGACGCCGCCTGGGGCGCGGGCGCAAATGCGCCAACGGGCACCAAGCCAAATGTCCGGTGCCAGCCATCTCCTGGCTCGCGGCCCCGAACTGGGCCCGCGCCCGGCGCCTGACAGAAGCGAGTCCGGCGGCGCGGATCCCCCCCCCCCCGGACCAACTGCGCCCGCGGCGGCGGCCATTGCGCGCGAGACGAGGCGAGGGGGGGCAGGCTCGCAGCGCGGCCCGCGCAGAGATGGCGCCGAAGGCGCAAAGAGCGTGAAGCCTGGGGTGGGCCGTCGCTGCACCTCCTCTCCTCTCGCAAATTGTGACGCCGCGCCCCACGCGGCCCAAGCCTCGGGGCCCTGGCCCAGCCTGGACTTGGAATGGGGGCCTGGCCCCGCTCTACCCTAGCGCCCCTCGGGCGGCTTCGCCTCGGCGAGAGCCGCTTTGGGGCGAGGGCTTCGCGAATTCTTTTCGGGGCACCCGCCGTGGCCTGCGCCCCCCCCACCCCTCGCGGATCGACCCTCGGCTCGGCCGCCGCGGGTGGCGTACCTTGTCGACAGCTCAATGCCGACCATCCGCTGGGCCCCCCCCCCCCGCGTGCAGCGCGAGTTCTTGCCCTCCTTCGCCTTGCCGCTCCTCGGCTCGGCCTTGCCGCCGCCCCCATTGCTGCCCTCGGCGGCCGCCGCCCCGCGGCTCTCCTGCGCGCTTGCCGCAGCGTGGAGCGTAGAAGGATCCGCCGGACTTCCTCTCGCGGCCCCTTGCCGGCCGCTCGCGGGGGGTGGAGCGGCTGCGCCTCCTCGGCGACCGCGCCGCGTGGTCGTCGCGCTTGCGCTGGGGCCAGGTGCCCGGCGGGCGGCCCAGGTCCTCCGCCTGCTGCTCGTCCTCGCTAGCTTCCTGCTTCGCGCGCAGCGGCTCCTTGCTCTCCTCCTCGCCCTTCCCCTCGCCCTCCTGGCTGGAGTCAGCCGGCTGGGCCCCGGCCATCGCCTCGCCCGCCAGGAGCTCGCAGTGGTTGCGGGCCGAGATATCACAGCCCTTGTAGCGCCACCTCAGCGTCCCTGATTTGGCCTCGCGCGCTGTGTAGTTGAGCGCCCCGTGGGTGCAGGACAGCCCTGTCTCCTGCAGTAGTGCGTATACTCCAGCGCATCTGCTGGCCACAGGCCTCGCAGTTCGGAAACGGCGGCGCTGTCTCCTCCTCTCCGTCCGAGCCCGCGCACGCCGCCGGCGGCTCCGAGGTCCACTGCGTCAACGCCTGGTGGTCGTCGCGCGCGAAGAACTTGGAGCCCGCGCGCAGGGCTCGACAACGCTGTCTTCGCATCCTCGCGATGCTTGACCTTGCCCAATACCAAAGGCTGTCTCTTCCACCGCGCGCGCGTGGACCGCTTCGCCGCGCTGCGAGAACAAGTTCTCCAGGCGGCACTTACTTCCTGACCGTGAGCGGCACCGTGGACAACCTGATCAGCTGCTCCGCCTTCTCGCCCGTGCTCTCGGCCGTGGGCTCCGACTCGCGCCTCCGACGGCGGCTGCGCGACGGTGGGCGCGCCTTGCCCGTCGTGCCTGCGGGGCCTGCTGTCGTCGCTCCCCTGCGGCGGCCACGCTCGAGCCTCCCCTCCGGTGGCGGAAGGGCCCCCACTCCGCCGCGGCTCGCCCCGCCCCCCGGCTGCCGGGCACGCGCTTCGCGCGGCGCCCGCTTCGGCGCCAGGCGGCTGGCCTGCTGTGCCTCGCGCGTCTGGGCGACCGTCTGGGCGCTTGGTCGCGCTGCCCACGCCCGCCTCGTCTGCGGCTGGCCTCGCCCGCCCTCGGATGCGCGGGGGCGGGGCTCGACGATATGGGCAGGCGCTGCGATGCCGCAGCGATGTGGGGGTTCGCCTGCGCTGCAGCCGTGCAGCCAATTTGGCGTCGACACGGTTGCTCGCCTCATCCTCTCCGATGCTGATGCCCCTCGCCAGGGGGGGCGTCCGTCGCGTCGCCCGCGGCCTCGCTGTTGAAGCTCGCCACCAGCTCGCGCAAGCCGGGGGTCCACTTCAAGATATGGCGGCGGGAGGCCAGCTCCGCGCCCGTGAGCAAGCCCACCGCCAGCGCCAGCTTGGCAGCCCGCTTCCCATCCATCGCGTTGCGCGCAAACCCCGCCGCCCAAATAGCATGGGCACCGTCCGCGAGGTAGCAGGCCCCGCTCTCCCCAGGCCCCCTCGGCTGCCACGCAGGCTCGCCCAGACGGCGCCAGATCGAGGTCGGGATCGCCCGGCAACTCGCCCTTGATGTCCACTTCCCCGAGCAGCTCCTGCAGCGGCCCGCGCGCGTACGACAGCAAGTCCGGCCTTTCCGAACTGTTCACCAAGGCCCCCACCGCGGCCACCTGCGCGAGCATCTGGCCCCGCTCGCCCATGACGCCGCCCGCCAGATCCACCGTCGCGACGCTGCGATGGCGACCGCCGCTGCTGCTCCACCCGACTGGATGGGGCTCGCCTCGGCCCCTTCGCCCGCCTCCTCGCGAGCCCGAAACAGCCGCGGTACTGCGGTGCTGCGCGCGCAGGGGGCGCAGGAGATGAGGGCGTGGGGGTCGGCGACAGCTCCACCTGTATTCCTCCGCACCTCGACCCGACTGTCCACGAATGATTGATCGCCCTGCGTACCCCCGCGGATCCGACGCGATCGGTGGCGACCTCGCAGTGTCCCAAGTCACCCGCGGCCGATGATGACAACGATATGCCCGGCGACACCAATGGACATGACCTCGACTCGACAATTTTCGGATCGCTGTCGGCGCATCGGCCGAACCGCAGCTCCGGCCTAGCACCGGCGCCAGTCTGGCCGACGGACGTGGCCCCTCGTCGCCCCCGCCTGTGTCTGCGGCCATCGGCCCCACGCTGTGTTTGCCGAGTGCGGTTGCGCCTCGCGCGTCGGGGGCCAGCAGAGCGCGCGGCCCTGGGCCATGCTTTTGGGAACGACTACCGCCGTCGGCGGCCCCCCACAGGCAACCGTGGAAAGCGTCCGTCGTCCAACGCCCGAAGCACTTGACACCCTCAGATCGCGGCGCGCGTGGTAGAGGGCCGTCGCTCCCCCGACGCAGAGTGAACGCGAGCCCATTTGGCCCCCCTCCGCCCCGCATGCCGGCGCGGCTAACTGCAATTGCCCTTGCACTTCGCTCCGCGTCACCGCGCGGCCGTTCGCGCGACGAAACAGCGGCAGCCCGATTCGAGGCCGCGCTCAAAACGTAAGGGATACTCTCGCTGCAGATCCGCTAGCGCGCCTGCCGCCCACAGCGGACACCCTGAGCGGAAGCGATTACGGCGGCAGCCAGCGTTGCACTGGTCCGTCTTAGAAGACGTGATCGCCAAGTCGATCTCGTCGCAATTGCCCAGCCATCCCTCCGGGGATTCATCCCGGAGGCACGTCGATACCCGGACTACCCGATCCAGGCTTCAGGACTTGTCGGGCTGCACCAGATACTCCGACGCCCTCAGCATGAAGTACCCAGTCAACAGGGCCCCCCATAATACCGCCGCCTCTGCGTGCGGGTCGGTCCCGCGGTTGAAGAGGCACTCCTTCAGCAACATCAGCATCCGTGGAGCGGCGGGCAACTTTCGCTAAACCTTGCCGCCCCGGCGCCATTGCCCCCCCATCGTGGTGCGCAGCCGCCGACGGTCCGCGGTGGCGCCACCGAACCCTGCCAAGGTGTACGCATACCAGATGGCAAACACTTTCTGCCTGATAGTGGCGGCCCGGCGCCCCATGGCGTCGCACAAGAACACCGCGTGGCGAATCAGAAAGCAGCCGAGGGGCTGCTGCCCCTCAGCTGCCTCCACAGTAGCCAGCTCCGCCAGCCGGCCTGGTCGGTCGCGCGGGTGCCCTCGGCGAGCATGGCCAGCATCGCGCCCGTCGCCGCCCGATCGAGCCCCCGGTCGTCGGCCAGTGCCTCGAGGCCGGGCGGCCCGCTGCGCCGCCCGCTCAGGCGCCACGCGGCTGGCTTCGCCAATTTTGGGGCCGGCGTGCTGTGAGCCCTCGCTTTTGTGCTGACCCGCGCCCCTCGGCTTGGCTGCCGACGTGGACCTGCTCCAGGCCGGCCCCGCCTCCCCAGGGTCGAATGCGACGGCGCCTGCGCGCCCGCTGGCCTCGGAGGCGCAGCCCTCCGCGGGCGCGCGCGCGCGCGGGCAGTCCTTCGTCCTCTACCAGCGCCTCAAGCCGCGGGTCGACCGGTAGCTTGCGCTCGCAAAGCGGACCTCGGCCGTCGATGCGCGGGCGTGGGCGGCGACGCCGCCCTGCCTGCAGGGGGGGGGGGCCATCCCGTGCGCGTGACCGTCGCGGCCCTCGGCTTCCGCCCCGGCCCCAGCCATGCATCCCCCAAATGCACTCCTCGCGCGGCTGCTGACGGCGCCGCTGCTGCTGGGGGCGCGCACTGGAAGGCGGATTCCGCGGGGGTAGTCCAAACCCGCGGGTTGTGGCAGATGCTCCCGCGGCTGGGGTGCCCAATCCTTCCCGACCCCCGCAAACGTTTCCGCAAACTGCTGAATAGACTTGGGCGGAGCGTCGCTGTCGCCCGCAGGGGGGCGCCGCTGCCGTTGCCCAAGCGCTCGCCGCACTTGAGGGGACCATGGGAATTTCCGCGGGCCACCCGATGGCACGTCAGTATACTGCATTTGCGCCCCAGCAGCGTCGAACGGCACCTCTGCGCGCGATGGGCGCACAAGCAGATCTGCGCCACCCCCCTGGCCCTGGCCCGCGTCGCGGGCACGTCGGACACGGCCGCGTCCCCCGCCGGCAGAACCGCGGGTTTCGTGGGCTCGCCGTCCGAGCACCCCTCTGGCTGTAGCGGTCGGGCTTCGCTTGCCAGCTGCGCGCCTGCTCGCGCTGCTTGGCGCGGTCGCTCCTCCGCTTCGTTCTCGCCTTCCGAGTCTGGAGCTCCCGGCCGACTTCCCGCGACATCGCTGATGCGGCGAAGCCCGGGGCGGGGCTGCGCGCCCGCGCGGGCGTCGACCAGCCCGAGCCAAAGAGCAGCCGCCCCGCGGCCGTGGCGCGACGAGGCATCGCTGCTCCGTGCTCTCCGAGATGAACGATCTGCGCGCGATCGATGGCGGCAGACTGGTCAACGTGCATCGGGCGCGCTGCCACGCGCCCCGCCGTCCGACAGAGGCGCGCCTGGCCGATCACTTCCAAATCAGCTATAGCTGATCTGGAAGTGATCGGCCACGGCCGTCGCAAACCAGCACCTGGACGACGCGCGCCGTCAAGCCGAGCCGATCGATGCGAGGCTTCGACAAGACCCCCCCTAGGCCCACTGCCGCATTGAAATTGCAGGACACTCGAGCCACCTGCCCGCGCTTGCGCAGCAGCAGGTGGCCCGGGGCTCGGTCGGCGCCCCGTCCGCGGACCCCCTTGTTGCAGTGGGCGGTCTCGGTGTCTCCGCCTATAGTCTGGGCCCGCTCGCTGCGGAATTGGCGGGGGCGGCGGGAGGGCCACCTCCGGCCCCGCGGGCCGTCGGCGCCAGCGCGCTGCAAGCTGCCCCAGCTCCCGGCGCCCAGGCGACCCCAGCGGAGCTCAGGGCCAGTGGCACCATCACCGCGTCGACGCTGCAAGCGGCGACGCCCAGCAGGAATGCGAACGCGGCCATCATCATGCGCGCCACAGCTGCGCCCCACCAGTAGCCCAAAAGGTGTCCACCGCCCCGCCAGACGCCCAGGTGTCCACCGCAGCTCCTACCCGCCCCCCGCGCTGCCCGAGCGCGCCGACACGCTCCGGCGCGCTCAACAAGACCCCCAACCCGCTGATCTCGAAGGCCCGAGCCGTGCACCCAAGGCCGCGCGGGCGCGGGCTCGCCGGGCCCGTCCGAGGGCGGCGCGCCACGCGCGGGCGCGCCTGCCATCTCGGAACACCACCAAGTCGGCATGGTCGACAACCATGCGCGCCAACCCTCACTGCCCGAGCTAGGTAGCTCCACCGCTGCAGTGGGGTTCGCTCCCGCGGGGCCCCGCTTCTCCTCCGTCCTCCGCAGCGCGCCCCGTAGTAAAGGTCGATGTCGTAGTCGTGGTGGCGGCCGCCGTCGCGGCGCCAGGATGACGCCCCTCTCCGGCGGCCGGCGGTGGGATGGGCGAAGCCCCTTCCCGAGCCCTGCGCTCGCCTTCGCGGCTGGCGGCTTCGCTCTAGACCCTCGGCGCCCCCTGTCCTCGGGGTTGGAAATTGCGCCGGGGGTGGGGGGGCACCACTGGCAACCGCCCCGCGGGATCGGTCGCCGACGACGCGGGGTCCACGCCGTTCAGCCCTTGACCGAAAGGCCACCGCCCGATGGCCCGGCTCGTCTGCGCGCCGCCGATGAGGATCACCGCCGCGCGCACCACGGGCCCCCAGGGCCCCGCCGCCGCGCGGCACCCCCCCGTCGCGCGAGCGTGGTTCCGGACGGACACGGCCCACCGGCACGGCCCCTAGGTCTCGAGCCAGAGGCTACAGAACCCCAAATGGGGACCCCTGAAGTCCCCACTCCCGCTGCGCATAACCTGCAGTCTCATTCGCCGGCCCATGCAAATCGCGGCGCCCTGCGCAGATTCAGATTCGACTTCGCCATCCGGGGGGTGGGGCTGCGCGCTGCGAGACTGCCGCCATTTTCAAGGGCCGCTGGGACGTCCGGCATAATGACGTCCTGCGCACGTTCAGGTTCGATATCACCGTCCCGGCGGCGCTGCGAACTGCGAAACCGTCGAACATCGTGACGTGCTACGAAAGTTTACACTCGACCTCGCCATCCTTGGGGGGGGGCTGCCAACTGCGAGGCTGTCGCCAGTCACTTTCGAAACCCTCTGGGGGGTCCAACGGAACGACGCACTCCGCATATTCAAATTAGAACTCGGCAGCCTAGGCGAAACTGCAACTGGATTCGAAGACGGCTGCGGGGTCCAGCGGAATGGCGCCCCACGCATTTGCGAACAAGGAGAAACTCGCCGTCCCTGGGAGGCTGCTCCCCGCGAGGCTGCTGCCGCACTCTGGGGGTCTAGCGGAATGGCGCCCTTGCGTTTTCCAGTTCGGCCTTGATCGTTTGCCCCGCGGGCCGCCAGAAGACCCGGCGGCGCGCCTGCAAGCGTCAGCTTCCGCGCTGCGCGGTGCAGGAGGGGCGCGGAGAACCTGGCGGGCGAGGTGGACCTCGCTCGTTTCCCGCACTCGCGATGAATCCCGTGGGGCGCCAGAGCGACACGCCGCGGGCCGGGCTGCCTGTCCAGCGCGCCGCTGGCACATGATCGCCGCCCTCTTTCCTCATGCTGCCCCTTTCGTTGCCATCCACGTCTTCCTTCCGCCGTCTCACTGCTGCTGTCGCGCGATCTGTTCGGCCCATCCTCCGTCCTTCCCGCCCCTCGCCCCCGCCCCCCCCCCCCATTTCACCTTCGAGCCATGCAGCGCGCGCGCTTTCCAAATAGTTATGTCTTTCTTTCTTTCGGGCGATTTCGCAGCCCCTGGTGACTCTGATCTACTTTGGCTTCCGCTCATTTACGGTGCACTAGCTACCGCCCGTTTCGCCTCTGGCAACGTCTCTTCCCACCGGGGCTGCCCCGGACTCGCCGGGTTCCCAGCCGCGACTCCTGCCCGTGAGATGTGAGCAGGCGCTGCCAGCTCAGCCACTCCGCGCCGCGATAGCCGAGCACGCGCGGCGCCCAAGCCTGCACGTCGTGTCCGCGGCGGACGCGGGCGCCCCGCGACACCTGCGCCTTCGCCCACGCCTGGCTCCAACGCCCGGTCCGCGCGGCCAGGGACTGGGCGATCGTGCGGCGCCGCAACACGAAGGCGCCCCAATCCTCGTTCGGCGCCGGCTGGATGTCGAAGGTGATGGCAAGGAGCTCGCGCTGCAGGCGGTCGAGGCTGCTGGCGTACGTTCTCTGGTAAGGCCACCGCGAGAATCGATACTTGGCTATGCTCAATACGCCACTGGTCAGAAACCGGAGGTTCGCACCCTCGTTTGCCCGGCGCAGACCTTTATCCAGATTGCCGAAGAACGCTCGGAGCATCGCCGCCGTGGCCGCCGCGTAGCACGAGGTGATGCCACCATTGTCAATCATGTGGCCCAGCGTCTTCATGGACTCCTTCGTCCCAGCTGCGCGGCGAGACTACGTTGTCGCGCCCGCCCTTGCAAATGAGGCATTCCCGGGAGTCCTCCCCGATCTGCTCCGCGCAATCGTCCTGAGCGCGGATGGCGGCGGACGGATCCCGGGACGCCGCGAGGAGGTTGGCAACGAAAGATGCTAACCCTGCGCCTTCGAAGCCGAGGGACTGCCAGTAATGCATGCGCGTGAGACGCCACGTCCAGCAGAGGGATGCGCCCGGCTGCGCCGGCGCTCCGGGAGCCCGCGTGCATACCGACGGTGCGGGTCCTCAGCGCTGCGAAAGCAGACCCCGCGCTGAGCACGACGAGTGGGCAAGCATGCAACTTCACCAGGGTGGCGGCCTCGTCAGACGAACCGGTTTCGCCCCTAAGCCACCTGGCGACGCGAACCGCCCGCAGGGCGTCGTAGTACTTCCGCACATCCTGCTGGCAGGCGCAGCCCTTGGATTCGTCGTCCATGCTTTTCTCGATGACGAGCGCCAGCGGATGAACGGCATCTAACGTTTGGCGCCTGCTCTTGGCGCACTCCAGGTACGGCGAAACCGACGCGGCCGGCAAGACGCGGGCCGCGTACCTGTCGACGATGTCGTGCACACGCTTTGCCAAGAGGTAGTCGACGACCGCCAGCACCACTGGCAAGGGAAGTGTGGTGCGGACCTTGGTGGGCGGGATGGCTCCGGGGCGCTTCGCGCTCGCCCTGCCCAGGATGACGAGGCTGCCCATTTCTTCTTGGTTTCTCGCGAGGTCGAGGAAAGCCTTGCGCACGGCGTCCGGCCGGGCCTCGTAGGAGGAGCCGGAGGGCTGCGACTGTGATGCCGTTGTTGTCCATAACCGCTGCATGGCGGAGGCCCGCGAGCGCATCTGCGAGCTCTTTCTTGGAGAAGTTATGCTGACGTTGCCACATGACCGCAGGAAATCGTTCTGCACGCTCAAAAGGTGCGGGTTGCCGCACCGCCACAAAGCGCGGAACTCGGCCTCGACCATGGAAGCCCACTCCTGGTGGTCGACGGTCTCACCTCCGTCTGTTGCTTGCATGGCTCGGAGCGGTAGAAGCTTCTTGGACTTCCAATTCACCTTGCCTTCGTTCAGTCGTTGCGCTTGGCGGATCTCTCGAAGCGTGGTGAGCCAAGTGACGCGGGCTGTATGCAGTTCCCGCCGAAGCCATTACTGCTGGCGCCTGTCTGTGGCCGCCCTGGCTCGGTGTCGTAGCTCTTTGACCGCTGGAGGGTCCCTGGTGCTCCGGCGGGCTGCGCATGTACGGCTGTCAGCACTCTCGTGCTGGAGCTGGGCGACCCAAGCCATGAGGTCAGCGGTGTTCTGGAAGGTCTGAGGCGCGTGTGTCTTCGCCCACGCGACGGCGGCCTGGCCGTCCTGGCATCTCCACGTTGAGGGGCCCACGATCGTCCGCGTCGCCTGGCCAACGTCTGCGTAGGCAGCGATTGCCGCATGGTCCGAATAGAAGTCTGTCAAGTAGCCGCGAACTGCATGCACGCTTCCATCCGAAGCGACATGGTCAATCAGGGACGGCTGCGCTGTTGTTCCTGGCGGGGGCATTCGTGTCATCGATGCCGTGCGGGAGTGCATGGGTGAGGCGGGAAAATTCCCAGTGAAGGAATCGATGTCGTGCAACTTACATCGAATTTTGGATGAGTCCAGAAAGCTGTGGAGGTGCATCCGCTCCTCCTGGTGTCTGCGGCTCCGGTGTGGCGAGCCAGCGAAGGGATCTGTGGGGAGAGTGGGTAAAAGGTCGACGTTCATGTCGCCGATGAGTATGAGGCGGCTTCGTCTGGGACGTGCCTTGGCCAGAGCGGTTGCATCCGCGAGGCTAGGAAGTAGCTCGTCACCGTGCCCCCCGTGCACCATGACGATCGAGACGGCAGTACCCTTGCCGATGTTGAAATCCGCCCTGCAACAGCGCCCACGCGCCTTGAGGGCCTTCAAATGTGGCGTCCACGCATCACGAACGAGCACTGTGAAAGGTGTAGAACCCGGACCCGGCCAGTGCCGCATGTAGCGGTGACGCGTCGCCTGCTCCAAAGAGAAACTTGAATTGTAGTGGGCGTCGCTCTCGGCCAAAAATGCAATAGACCAACGCGGCCATTCGACCTCGAGCTCATGAATTAATGCCTCCAGCGCAACATCTGCGCTGAGCTGCCGTGCCGCGTTGAACGACACGCAGCACAAGTCCCCTAGTCACGAATGGCCGGCGTTGTCATCAGCTGCACTATTCTGGACCAGCTCTTCTCGTCACTGAGTGCAAGTCGGTTGGGTACGTCGCAGGGTAGCTTCAGGATGCGGGAGAATCCTTGGATGGATTTGGGCAGTTTGAGCTTCTCGGTGGCGTTACTGGAGAGTTTCCTGGCAACCTCCAGCCAATTGGGGGCCGACTTGGAGCCTTGTGGACGCATGCTGGCAAGCTGTCTTGGAAGTATCGAGGGGCCGTTTCGGGGCCGTTTGGGATGCCTCTTGGGGGCATTGTGCGGCAGTCTCGTGGCTTGATGCGCCACAGTATTCTGGCTATCTTGGGCCATCATGGGACGTCTGGGTCGACTCTTCGGGCTAGTGTGGAGCTGTCTCGATCCCATCTGGGGCCGTTTCGGGGCCATGCCGGGCCGTCTGAAGACCCTCGGGCCTCTCTTGGGTCGGCATGAGCTCTCTTAGGGGCCGTCTTGGGACTCCTTTAGGCTGTTTTGGGCGATATTGGGGGCCTCTTGGGCGCTGAGGCGAACAATCAATCGAGTACACGAAGAACCTTCAAAAATCTGGAAATCCACGACTGACGGATCGCCGGGGCTGGGCAGCAAGTTGGGGCCATCTTGAGCCGTCCTGGGGGCTTTTGACCCCGCAAGAAGGCCTCCGGTGGCCTTCTGTGCCTGCGGGGGGCCGGAGCACCACCGGGCCGCGGAGAGGCCCCGCGGCAGAGGCCGCCGGGGAGCCCGTGACGATGTCCTGGGGCCCGGCCAGGATGCCAACTGGGAGGCCCGTCGCACCGCATGGCCGTCGGGGCACCGACCCCATGCGGCCCCCTCCGGCGGGGTCCCCCCGTGACATGGGGAACAAAAACCATACATCAGGGACATGCACCGAGAGCCGGCGAAGAACATGCACCGGCATCAGGCAATACGAACACACAGCATCAACAACCACCAACACTGTGCACCAGTAACGTACACGGACAGCGGACGCCAAACACACACACACACATAGACAGACACATCAAACATATACACTGAAACCATTCAGTGATACCCGACACCTAGAAGAACAGCAATCCGCCGACCCGCACTTGGGTTAGGACTGTCAGTTCGCGATTCCGCTCTTGGGCCCCTGGTACAGCCCTCTCGAGAGCCTCTTGAGCATTCTTGGGGGCCGTCTTGAAACCCCTCTGGGCCGCCCTGGGCCCCTGTTGGGATGGTTTTGGGCCTTTTGTGTCGATCTCGGAGGCCTCGTGGGTCAGTTTGTGCGTTCTGAGGCCCCGGAAGGTGAGAAGGCAAACATTAATCAAAGTCTTACCCACCATCAATACTTGTGTTGCCTGCAGAGGCTCTCTCAGGAGCCTTCTTCGGGTATATTGGGGCCCTGTTGAGCTACTTGGAGGCCTTCTTGGGCTGTCTTGGTGTTTTCATGGGCGTCTTGGGCACCTATGCCTTTGTGGTGCGATCCTGGAGCTGGTAAACCCGCTGGGGTTCGGGGGCCCCGTGGGCCCCCGGCCCCTGTGGGCCAAGATCGAATTAAGCGAAAGCCTCCTCGCGCAAGCTGATGCTGGACCCCACTTGGGGCCATCCTGGATCCCAAGAGGGCCCCCCAGACGTCCCCTTGCGGGCCCCAAGAGGGCTACTAACAGTCACGACCAGCGACGAGCAGCCACGTACAGCCACGAGCAGCCAAGAGAAGTAGCATCAATCTGGAGGGAGGGGTGGAATCAAACTCCAGCGGATGTTGAATCACGTTATGGGGTGTTGTAAATCGATGTGTGGTTGATGTTTGGATCGGCTTCTGGGGATACTGGGTCAGACTCGGAGGGATGCTGGATCGATTTGCAATTTGCAGGGATGCAGCATCGAAATTCAGAGGACATCCGATCAGATCCTGGGCATGAAGGGTTTGATTTCGCCTGCATGGGAGTCAGCCGTACTTCACGAGAGGATAACCGCGTTAAGCCTTTAGAACCCCCCAAATACTTGGAAACAAATTATCTGTTCGGCGACCTTATTCACGGACTGGGGTTCAACCTCGAGTGGAACAAGAGTCATTTCTCCTCGGCACCCGCCACACAACAACGACGACGACGATGACGACTACGATTACGACGACGACAACGATACGACTAGGGCTACGACTACGAGTATTTAGCGACCACGCCTACTAAGGCTACGACTACGACTACGAGCAATTTGAGATAACTCGCGACTCAAAACGATGTCGGAAATGAGGGGGTGAGATCGACATGGAACGGAGAGACACCCTACCGGGAAATCGATTTCGGTTTCGTGTTCGTGCGTGCCGTGCGTGCGGGCGAGGCGAAGCTGCGTGGGCGGGCGAGGAAAAAATATCCTCCAGCTGAGGCGCGGCCGGACCTAATGATTCCTGACCGGGAACCGGTGGCGCGCGGTGTCCCGCCGGTGTCCCGCCTCCAGCTGAGGCGCGGCCAAAACAAATGATTCCTGACCGGGGGCTGGTGGCGCGCGGCGTCCCGCCGCTGTCCCGCCTGCAGCTGAGGCGCGGCCAAAACAAATGATTCCTGACCGGGGGCTGGTGGCGCGCGGCGTCCCGCCGCTGTCCCGCCTGCAGCTGAGGCGCGGCCAGACCAAATGATTCTTGACCGGGGGCCGGTGGCGCGCGGTGTCCCGCCGGTGTCCCGTCGGTGTCCCGATGATGATGATGATGATGATGATGATGATGATGATGATGATGATGAGGATGATGATGATGATGATGGTGATGATGATGATGATGCCGATGATGTTGATGTTGATTATGATGATGATGATGCTGATGATGATCATGATGATGGTGGTGATGATGGTGTCCCGATGATGATGGTGTTTACGATGATGATGATGATGATGATGGTGGTGGTGGTGATGATGATGGTGTCCCGATGATGATGATGATGATGATGATGATGATGATGATGATGATGATGATGATGATGATGATGATGATGTTGATGTTACTGATGATAGTGATGATGATGGTAACCCGATGACGGTGATGATGATGATGACGATTTTTTTAAGGGTGAAGATGGGAGCGGACCGCAATATTCAAAAACCACCGTCGTAACGCGAATGCCGGTTGCATTTGAGAGCCGTTTTCTTCCCCACCATGTGTGTGGAAACGGACGCAGGAAACGACAATGCAGATAACACGAGATACGAACCCGCCGGAAACCGTATCACCCTCGTGCCAGAGAGCCGGCAGCAGGGCAGAGATGATGGCAAAAACATGCAACGGCCCCGGACTCGGGCACGAGAGGGGAGGAGGGAGGAGGAGGCAAGGAAAGGAGGGGAGCAGGAGGAGGCGGAGGACGAGGAGGAAAAGGAGGAGCAGGATGGGAAAAGCATCCAACAACAAAAAACTCGCGCGCGCGTGCACCGACATGGGTCGGCGGCTCGCGCACAGGGCCCTCGCGAGAACCTTCGGTGAAGGCGTGAAGGGGGGAAGGACGAGGAAAAGGGCACAGACTGGCCGCAATGCATGCCATCAGCCCTATGCCTAACACCAAACAGAAAAGTGGCGAGCAGGCCCTTGGTGAAGAGCATCACCTACAGGACAAACTATCTGTGTGGAGATGAGCATGCAAAGGAAGGCGCCGGAGGGGGAGGAGGAGGGAGAGGACAAAAACAAAGACGGGGACGAGGGGGTCAGATTCTGTGCGCGCCGGCCGCGGAGACCATGCGGATACGGGAACGAGGAAAAGGAAGAGGAAGAGGAGGCAGGCAGTGCAAAGGCAAGTCGTATGTGAAAGACATACTCTGCGCGAAGGAAAAAACGCCCGCCTAAGATTGCATATTATTTTCTGTGCCGCGACGGCCCTCACGGAGATATTCTCGGAATGCGCCCTCGACGTCAGCGGCATCAAGGCGGGAATGGCGACGAGCATTGTGCGTGCGGTACAGGGCGTAGACCGCGACAGCCCAGCGCTGCGTAACGTCGTCGCTGCGCCGAGACCTCCGATGTGCAAGAAATGGTCCAAAACCGGCCCGCCAGCAGGTAGAATATCACCAGACAACCTCCGCACCACTGGGCAGAAGGCCATGTGAGAAATGCTGTCCTGGCCCCCGTTGCAGCCGAACCGGCAGGGTCCATGCCCTCCGAAACGCGAGCTGGTGCACCATCCGTTGCGCCAGAGGCGCAGCACCGCAGCCCATACGCGCGGTTGGCACAGGCGCCCTACGCGCTGAAAGCGTGAGCACGGCGTGGTCGAGGCGCAGCCGCGGAAGCAGAACGATTGACCAATGCGCCAACTTTCGCCGCAGCACGGCCTGGACGCGCGCGCCGGCAGGGCCGGGGCGGTGGGCAGCGAGCTGCCGGGCCGCGAATCTCTGCCAGCCTTGGTGCCTGAATCAGCGTTCGTCCCTGGGCGCCGCGTCGCGGACAGCCTGAACCTCACTGGCTGCTGCACTGAGATTGCACAGGAAGCTGCGGTCCCGCCAAGCGTGGGGCCAGGCGACACGCTGTAATGAGACAGCCAAGGAGTTGCACGAGAGCTGCTTCATCACTTGGGCCCGTTCGGAGATGCGGAGGGTCCCTCCGGCCTCGTGCTGGACCACCCTGGCTTTGACAGCGGTCATAGTGATGACCAGATCGGGGAGTGCGTCAGGGAAGCCAACGCTAGTAAGCT
The DNA here is from genome assembly GCA_963575745.1 of Prorocentrum cordatum. Taxonomy (NCBI): domain Eukaryota; class Dinophyceae; order Prorocentrales; family Prorocentraceae; genus Prorocentrum; species Prorocentrum cordatum. The sequence goes on along the minus strand of CAUYUJ010015530.1, from coordinate 279,755 downwards.
CCTTCAGCGCCTCTGCCGTGACCCAGTCGCAGGGCCCAGGCAGGAGGCGGCGGCAGGCCACGGCCTCGGTCTCCGAGAACGTCTCTGGCAACTTCTCGAACTGGACGACAAACAACAGCACCGAAGCAATGTACGCCTTATACGCCTTGAGGCACAGGTAGTCCGACGCCCAGCCGGCCCCATTGCGTAGCTCGGTCGACGTACTTGCGGAGGGGAGCCTCCCACGACAGCTGCTGCCGCCCTGGCCCCATGTACACCCCGAGATATTTAGCAGCAGCGGCGATGACCATCGCGCCCCAACCGGGGGCACTCTCGTGAAGAATGGCCCTCACCCTATCTGCTTCCAAGGGGTCCGTCGGCACCAACGTGGTCTTCGCAATGTTGAGGCGCAGCCCAGATATCTGCGCGAACTCTTCGAATAACCGCTGGAGGTTGCTCAAATGCGGCCGGGCAGCAGCGAGTACCATGGCGAGGTCGTCGGCGATGATATTGATTATGATTAGATATGAGGTGATGATGATGATGATGATGATGATGATCATGATGATGATTGTGATGGTGTTGATGATGTTGGCGTTCCAATGATGATGTTGATTATGATGATGAGGTTGATGATGATGAGGTTGATGATGATGGTGATGATGATGATGGTGTCCCGATCATGATTATGTGGATGATGATGATGACGATGATGATGTCCGGATGATGATGGTGATGTTGATGATGTTGATGATGAGGATGATGATGAGGTGATGATGATGATGACTCTGATGATGTTGGCCCGATGCTGGTGATGCTGATGATGGTGATGATGATGATGGTGTCCCGATGATGATGACGATGATGATGATGATGATGATGATGATGATGGTGACGATGATGATGGTGACCCGATGATGATGATGTTGATGATGATGATGTTGCTGATGATGGTGGTTTCCCGATGATGATGATGTTGATGATGTCCATGATGATGATGATGAGATGGTGATGATGATGATGCTGATGATGGTGGTGTCCCGATGATGATAATGTTGATGATGATGATGATGGTGACGATGATGGTGTCCCGATTATGATGATGATGGTGATGATGACGGTGATCAGGTGATGATGATGATGATGATGATGATGATGATGATGATGATGATGATGATGATGGTGTCCCGATGATGATGATGATAATGATGGTGATGATGATGATAATGATGATGACGATGATGATGATGATGATGATGATGATGACGACGTTGATGTTGATGATGTTGACGATGCTGATGACGTTGGTTGTGAGATCGATTGTGATATCGATAGTGAGATCGATAGTGAGACCGAATGTGAGATCGATTGTGAGATCGATACTGAGATCGATAGTCAGATCGATTGTGAGATCGATAGTCAGATCGATTGTGAGATCAATCGAATGAAATAGATCGAGTGAGATCGATTGTGAGATCGATCGAGTGAGGTCGATCGAGCGAGACCGATAGTGAGATCGATAGTGACACCGATCGCGTGAGACGTTGGTTCCTCCCCCCCCGAACCTCCTTATCACCCGAAAAGGGTGGTCGTATAGGTGCACTCTTATTGAAATCCCCACGAGAAGATGCTCCAATTCCTCTCGCGCGTGGGGCAACCCACGGTGGATCATTCGCTGGGAGAAAGATCCACCCAAGAACATCGAGCCCACCGAACATCACTGGAAACGGATTCCCCTGTTGCCGCGGGCGCCGACCAGGCGCCGGCAGCAGCTCTGCCATCAGCACTAGGCAGGCGAACTCAAGGAAACTCGAGAATCAAAACGATGTACATTGCGATTGCAATCCTCACGAGAAGAGCTCACAGATCCTCTGGCGTGTAAGGCCGCCCACAGAGGATTACTCCCTGGGAGAATGAGATGCCCAACATGGTCCAGCCCGCCCAACAATAAAGGGAAAATCATCTCCGCCGCGACGACGACGACGGCGACGGCATCGTCGCCGCCGTCTTCGACGGCGTCCTCGTCATAGCCCAACGAGTTCAATGAGACGGAATGCGCCAGGGTTTGGCCCTCACGAGTGCCTCCCCGTCCTTCCTCTCCTCGTCCTGCCTCTCGTCCTCCTCCTATTCCTCTCCCTCCCTCCTCCTCTTCCTCCTCCTCTACTTTCAGTCTGCCTCCTCCCTAGGAATGAGACGAGGAGGAGCTGAAGGAGGAGGAAGAGGGGCGAGTTTATTCGTCGCCTAGAGAAACCAGAGAGGGGGGCAATAACTACAGACCTCCTGAGGCTACGTTGCTCCGGACGACCGCCACAAAGGAGCTGCTGCGGGTGGCTTCGAGCTCTCTGTCGCGTGTGCTCGTACTGCGGCGTGTACCATAACTATGTTTACATAACCGAGCTGTTTATTGATGGTGCGCATGTTGTTTCACGAATTAGGTTGCCCATCATGTACATGCGTTGCGCCCGTGTTACATGGCTCTGCGCATGTGCTTGTCGTGTTGCATTGTGACGTCCGCTTTTCGCATGTTGGTGTAACTGATGTGACTCCTGCTGCATGTTCCAGACGCACGATATTATAATATGGCGTTGACGCACCACCTTTGATTGGCATGGTTAGTATGTGTAATTGCTGCCTGGCATGTGGACCGCGTTGCCAGACACTCGCGTCCTACGGGACTCATTCACCTCCAACTACACAACACACATATATCAGGCCCAAGGTGCGGCCCACTTTTCCAACACTGCCCCCCCCGGTACCCACTTTTTCCCCGGGTGTCCGGGAGCTCCTTTGGCGCCTGCAGGGAGCCATTTCGGAGTCTGGGATCCTTCGAGACGGCCTTTGAGGGCCCCATTGAATTTACAAATCATTCGGTCTACTTGAATTTGCGCATCGTTGGGTCTTCTTGTGCACACGCTGGCACCAGGGATGATAATGGCGAGCACGAGGAGAGGCAGGTTGAAGGGGCCCAGGGACACACAATAAATACTCGCAAATCCCAGGATTCCCCACCTTTCTCCATATTTTCTGGGTTTTAGTCTTCCCTCCCATTTCCTATATTTTCCAATACGTTCCTGGGGATCGACGATTCATTGTGTCTGTATGGTTTTTGTTTCCTCCTGGCAGGTGGGGGAGGCTCGGGCGGACTAGAGGGGGAGGCTTGAAGAGAGCCCAGAGACGCGGGGCCAGGAGGAGCCAAAGGAGCAGGTGGCAACAACAACGACGACGACGGGGATAATGAGGTGAGGATGATGATGAGGACGATGAGGACGATGAGGAGAAGGAGGAGGTCCTAGAGGGAATGATGATGATGATGATGATGATGATGATGATGATGATGATGATGATTCGGAGTATGATGATGTTGATGATGATGATGATGATGATGATGATGATGGTGATGGTGATGATGTTGATGCCGGTTGTAATGATGAATGATGATGATGATGATGATGATGATGATGATGATGATGATGATGATGATGATGATGATGATGATGATGATGAGGAAGCGGAAGCGGAAGAGAAGAATGACGAGAACGAGGATGAACAATTGAAGTGGGTAAGGCTTCCTTCCGTGGCTTTCGGAGGCAAGGCTTCCTTCCTTGGTCTTCAGAGGATGACCTTGTCATAGTCGTAGCAATGCATGCGCATGTGGACATATGGGCAACCGTGTTGTTGTCGAGAGCCGGGGATAACTAGAACCTAAACGCGCGCGAAGCGCGCGCGTGGCTATAGTGCATATATATATGTATATATACGCATATGATACTGCTGCGCGTTAGTCATTCGTGCATTGACGTATGAAAGTTGCGTATGCTACTACTCAATATACCAAATGGATACTGTTCAGAAGAATCGCTGATGACTACGAGTTGTATATGTTACTGCTATTTGGGATGTCTGGCAGTTCGGCGTAGTATGTGTGCCTATCTTGTCGCTGCATGTCTATGAGGTGTGCTGTTATATGGGACTGGTATTGTGATGATGTTCCATCTTCTTGGCGTGCAGTGTTGATGTGCGTGCGTGTGTGCTTGATGTATGGGGTAGATGCCTGCTCTTGACTTGTGTTCATTATGTGTGCACACGACCCCCCGTTCTTGATGTACTGCCTTGATGTATGGCCGCGCCGAAATGTGATTCCTGCGTGATGCTGGCGGAGAAGTCCCATACCTCCCCAAAACTCTCTCCTGTGCCCGTACCCGCTGCAATACATGTCTCCTCGCCCCAACGCCCAAAGACGGTGCAAAAACACGGGCAACTAGAACATGGCGGCGATGCAAGCGGTGCCGTTAAGGCGTTCCTGCTACAATTAATCTGCCACAATCGGGGAGACGTAAGACTCGGGTTCGGGGGACTCGGGTTGGCCTGACGGGCCAATCGTGAAAATGACGAGACCCAATCTGAGATCTGACGCGAGCTCCCGCTGCAGACATCCCACGAAAACTTGACCTTCAAAATTCAGGACGCGCTCGTCAAAAATCGCCGGCAAACCTGAGTTCCGGCGTACTCGAATCTTACGCTTCCCCAACACAACAAACCAAGCAAACAGCGTCGCGCTCGTGCCCGTGCCCCATGGCAGGAGCGCGTTTCTTTATGTTCGGCGATGACGGGCGTAATGGGGGGGGGGGGGGGCGGGGGGGTATGACGTGACGCCCCCCCCCCGCCGTGCGGTTCTGGCACGTGACGCCCCCCCCCGCCGTGTGGCTCCGGCACCACAGCCGCGCCCGCGCGCACGACGCGACGAGCGACGAGCGACGAGCGACGACGACGACGCGAGCAGCATGTAAGTGGCGATCTGCCCATTGCGCCTGTGTACACCACAACGCTCGCGTGCACCACACCGCGCGTGTGCACCACAACACCTGCGTACACCGCAACAGCCGTGTGCAACGCACCGCCCGTGTATACCACAATACTTGGGAGCACTACAGCGCCGGTGTACATACACCGCAGCAGCCATGTGCAACACAACGCCTGTGTACACCACAGTGCTTGCGTGCACCGCAGCGCCTGTGCACGTCACAGCGCCTGCCTACACCATAGCATCCGCGTGCAACGCAGCGGTGGTGTACACCGCAGTGCTTGCGTGCATAGGACAGGTAGAAGGAGCATGTACGTCAGGATCTGCTGCGGACAACTAAACGCCACGCCAGGAAAGTTCTGAGAATCGAATGCGACGTTTTTCCCTCCTCCCTCCTCCTCCGCCTCCGCCTCCGCCTCCTCCTCCTCCTCCTTTTCCTCCTTCTTACCCCCTGTCGTGCGGCTCGGCGTTGCAACGCACGTGCGCATCTCAGCGTGCACCGCAGAATGGTCGATTGAATCGGTCCACTTGGTTCTCGGACGGCCAGTTTAGCTGGAGCTTCCTGGACGCAAATGGGAGTTCGGGTGATGCGGGCGGACTCGGGGGGACTCGTAGATTCCAGCGGCGCTCCTTTGTCCATGAGGATTTGTTACCTAACAGCGAAGACTGATAGGTTTCTAGTAGGGTCAAAAGAGAGCATCAGGACTCCCCAAAGAGGTCTGGGCAGATGCCGGACGGATGCCGGGGAAAACCGGGGCTCCTTTTTTAGCAAACAGTAACGCACTTCGTGGTCTTCGAGTTCCCAGAACTCCATTCCTGGGCATGATTTTGAATGCCCACAGCTAACTGTAGGCCACTTCGTGGTCTTCGAGTTCCCAGAACTCCATTCCCGGGCATGATTTTGAATGCCCGGGGCCAACTGTAGGACACTTCGTGGTCTTCGAGTTCCCAGAACTCCTTTCCTGGGCATGATTTTGAATGCCCGGAGCCAACTGCAGGTCATTTCGTGTTCTTCGAGTTCCCAGAACCCCGTTCCTGGGCATGATTTTGAATGCCCGGAGCCAACTGTAGGTCATTTCGTGTTCTTCGAGTTCCCAGAACTCCATTCCCGGGCCACATTTTGAATGCTGAGGCAGGCTGAGGCTGAGGCTGAGGCAGGCTGAGGCTGAGGTCGAGGCTGAAGGCAGACTGAGGCTGAGGCTGAGGCAGCCTGAGGCTGAGGCTGAGGCAGGCTGATGCTGAGGCAGGCAGGCTGAGCTGAGGCTGAGGCTGAGGCTGAGGCTGAGGCTGAGGGCTGAGGCTGAGGCTGAGGCTGAGGCAGGCTGGCTGAGGCTGAGGCTGAGGCTGAGGCTGAGGCTGAGGCAGGCTGAGGCTGAGGCTGAGGCAGGCTGAGGCTGAGGCAGGCTGAGGCTGAGGCTGAGGCTGAGGCTGAGGCTGAGGCAGGCTGAGGCTGAGGCTGAGGCAGGCTGAGGCTGAGGCTGAGGCAGGCTGAGGCTGAGGCTGAGGCAGGCTGAGGCTGAGGCTGAGGCTGAGGCTGAGGCTGAGGCTGAGGCTGAGGCTGAGGCTGAGGCTGAGGCTGACTGAGGCAGGCTGAGGAGGCTGAGGCTGAGGCTGAGGCTGAGGGCTGAGGCTGAGGCAGGCTGAGGCTGAGGCCGAGGCTGAGGCAGACTGAGGCTGAGGCTGAAGCAGGCTGAGGCTGAGGCTGAGGCAGGCTGAGGCTGAGGCTGAGGCAGGCTGATGCTGAGGCAGGCTGAGGCTGAGGCTGAGGCTGATGCAGGCTGGCTGAGGCAGGCTGAGGCTGAGGCTGAGGCTGAGGCTGAGGCTGAGGCTGAGGCTGAAGCGGCTGAGGCTGAGGCTGAGGCAGGCTGATGCTGAGGGCTGAGGCTGAGGCTGAGGCTGATGCAGGCTGAGGCTGAGGCAGGCTGAGGCTGAGGCTGAGGCTGATGAGGCTGAGGCTGAGGCAGGCTGAGGCTGAGGCTGAGGCTGAGGCTGAGGCAGGCTGATGCTGAGGCAGGCTGAGAGGCTGAGGCTGATGCAGGCTGAGGCTGAGGCAGGCTGAGGCTGAGGCCGAGGCTGAAGGCAGACTGAGGCTGAGGCTGAAGCAGGCTGAGGCTGAGGCTGAGGCAGGCTGAGGCTGAGGCTGAGGCAGGCTGATGCTGAGGCAGGCTGAGGCTGAGGCTGAGGCTGATGCAGGCTGAGGCTGAGGCAGGCTGAGGCTGAGGCCGAGGCTGAAGGCAGACTGAGGCTGAGGCTGAAGCAGGCTGAGGCTGAGGCTGAGGCAGGCTGAGGCTGAGGCAGGCTGAGGCAGGCTGAGGCTGAGGCTGATGCAGGCTGAGGCTGAGGCAGGCTGAGGCTGAGGCCGAGGCTGAAGGCAGACTGAGGCTGAGGCTGAAGCAGGCTGAGGAGGCTGAGGCAGGCTGAGGCTGAGGCAGGCTGAGGCTGAGGCAGGCTGAGGCTGAGGCTGAGGCTGATGCAGGCTGAGGCTGAGGCAGGCTGAGGCTGAGGCCGAGGCTGAAGGCAGACTGAGGCTGAGGCTGAAGCAGGCTGAGGCTGAGGCTGAGGCAGGCTGAGGCTGAGGCTGAGGCAGGCTGATGCTGAGGCAGGCTGAGGCTGAGGCTGAGGCTGATGCAGGCTGAGGCTGAGGCAGGCTGAGGCTGAGGCCGAGGCTGAAGGCAGACTGAGGCTGAGGCTGAAGCAGGCTGAGGCTGAGGCTGAGGCAGGCTGAGGCTGAGGCTGAGGCTGAGGCTGATGCTGAGGCAGGCTGAGGCTGAGGCTGAGGCTGCAGGCTGAGGCTGAGGCAGGCTGAGGCTGAGGCCGAGGCTGAAGGCAGACTGAGGCTGAGGCTGAAGCAGGCTGAGGCTGAGGCTGAGGCAGGCTGAGGCTGAGGCTGAGGCAGGCTGATGCTGAGGCAGGCTGAGGCTGAGGCTGAGGCTGATGCAGGCTGAGGCTGAGGCAGGCTGAGGCTGAGGCCGAGGCTGAAGGCAGACTGAGGCTGAGGCTGAAGCAGGCTGAGGCTGAGGCTGAGGCAGGCTGAGGCTGAGGCTGAGGCAGGCTGATGCTGAGGCAGGCTGAGGCTGAGGCTGAGGCTGATGCAGGCTGAGGCTGAGGCAGGCTGAGGCTGAGGCCGAGGCTGAAGGCAGACTGAGGCTGAGGCTGAAGCAGGCTGAGGCTGAGGCTGAGGCAGGCTGAGGCTGAGGCTGAGGCAGGCTGATGCTGAGGCAGGCTGAGGCTGAGGCTGAGGCTGATGCAGGCTGAGGCTGAGGCAGGCTGAGGCTGAGGCCGAGGCTGAAGGCAGACTGAGGCTGAGGCTGAAGCAGGCTGAGGCTGAGGCTGAGGCAGGCTGAGGCTGAGGCTGAGGCAGGCTGATGCTGAGGCAGGCTGAGGCTGAGGCTGAGGCTGAGGCAGGCTGAGGCTGAGGCAGGCTGAGGCTGAGGCCGAGGCTGAAGGCAGACTGAGGCTGAGGCTGAAGCAGGCTGAGGCTGAGGCTGAGGCAGGCTGAGGCTGAGGCTGAGGCAGGCTGATGCTGAGGCAGGCTGAGGCTGAGGCTGAGGCTGAAGGCAGGCTGAGCAGGCTGAGGCTGAGGCTGAGGCAGGCTGAGGCTGAGGCTGAGGCAGGCTGAGCTGAGGCAGGCTGAGGCTGAGGCTGAGGCTGATGCAGGCTGAGGCTGAGGCAGGCTGAGGCTGAGGCCGAGGCTGAAGGCAGACTGAGGCTGAGGCTGAAGCAGGCTGAGGCTGAGGCTGAGGCAGGCTGAGGCTGAGGCTGAGGCAGGCTGATGCTGAGGCAGGCTGAGGCTGAGGCTGAGGCTGATGCAGGCTGAGGCTGAGGCAGGCTGAGGCTGAGGCCGAGGCTGAAGGCAGACTGAGGCTGAGGCTGATGCAGGCTGAGGCTGAGGCAGAGGCAGGCTGAGGCTGAGGCTGAGGCAGGCTCATGCCGAGGCAGGCTGAAGCTGAGGCTGAGGCTGCGACTGCCGTTGCCACTGCGACTGTCATCGCGAATGCGACTGCGACTGCGAGAACAGCAGAACTCTACAACTGGATTATCATCTGAATCTTAAGGGGAATGCTTCCAGATATGCTCCTACACATCGCTGTTAGGTTGCTTTACCGGGATAAATTTCCATTGTTTTCCCTGGAATCCACACGCGCTCCATTTTGTCACACGGAGTCCTTCGGAAATTCTATACACAACAATGGTGCTTTGTTGCGCACGGCGGATGTGGTGCACACAGGCGCCGTGGCGTACACAGGCACTGCAATGCACGCAGGCATTGTGGTGTACACTGGTGCTGTGTTGCGCACGGCTGATGTGGTGTACGGAGGCGCTGTGGTGTACACAGGAGCTGCTGTGCCCGCAGGCACGGTGGCACAAACTGACGCTGTGTTGCACGCGGCTGCTGTGGTGTACATCGGCGGCGTGGTGTACACAGGCGCTGTGGTGCACGCGGGCACTGTGATGTACACAGGCGTTGTGGTGCATATCGCCACCTACATGTTCGTGCTACCCGTCCTCCGCCATTCCGAAGCATTCCCAGACGCCGCTGGCGCGAAACGTGATGTCATCGACCCCCTCCCCCCCAGATGATTGCCGTCATCGGCCCGGACTTGAAAACAGGCTCCAACCGCGTCCGCGCGCACGACGACGATGAGCGACGAGCGACGAACCACGAGGGACGACGACGGACGACGACGACGACGACGACGACGACGACGACGACGACGACGACGACGACGACGCCTGCGGACCAGACACCTATGCGGATTCCTACGCGGACACCTACGCGGATCCCAATGCGCACGGCGGCAGTGCCCGGAGCGCACTGGGGGGGGGGAGCGTTACGTCATTAGGGGGGGGGGGAGCGGGGGCCATGACGCCCGTCATGCCCCAAGCAATAAAGAAACGTGCTCCAGGGGGGAGCTTCGGAGCGAGGACGGCCTAAGGGGAGCAACTAATGGAAGAAACTACCGTGGATGTAGCGTGAAATCAATTCGTAACGTTGGATTTCGCCATTCAAAGGCCTCAGGAAGAATGCTTCGGTAAGATGTCTGGCAACCAATGAAAATGTAAAAAAAACGCAAACCACGGAAGAACTTTTCCTTCACCTGTGGCGGGTTACGCCGAGGTTGTGTTCTATCTCTTTGCATGGCGGAGTTCAACGTTACGAATGGTTTTCGCGTTAATTCTGTACAGCCCCCCTTTGCTTGGGCCCACGAGGCGCGCTCGCTCAAAAACAGGCCGCCGACGGGCGACTCGGTGCGCGCTGCGGCGGAGGAGCCCCGACATCTCCCCAGAGATCCGACGTCGAATTTTCTTCGATACGGGGTCCTGGAAAGCCTCGACCCATTCCCCAAGACCGGTTTTTCACCCTGGGTCGTTTTCTGACACTCCCGGGGCCCGGCGAGGGCCGCTACAGAGGCCGAAAACCCCCCCAAAAAAACAAACAACAGAAACCCCCGTCTTGAGGTTTGTCCATGCGCTGGAGCTCTGGGTCTGCTGGCCTCCCCGCCCTCGCGAGGCGGCGCACGGGGAGCCGCCCGGGCCTCAGAGGCTGAGCCGCTGCACCACGGTGGCGCCCGGGGGCAGCCGGCCCGGCGGCGCCGCGGCCGCGCGCGCGCTCCGCGGCGCCTGGCCGCCCCACGCGGCCGTGCCCTCTCCGCCGCGCCACGCCCCCGCGGCCTCCCCCGGCCAGGGCGCGCAGCGCGCGCGGCCCGGGCCGGCGCGCTCCGCCGCCGCCGCGGCCCCCGCGCTCCGCGGGCCCGGCACGGCCAGGCCCGGCGGGGGTGCTCGCCGGGCCGAGGCCGCCCGCCTGGCGCGGGGAGAGGCGAGCGGCGCGCCGCGCTGCAGCCCCCACGCTGGCGCGTCGTGCGCCTGGGGCGGCGCCGGAGGCGCCGCCGGGAGCTCGTAGGAGCAGGCGACGCGTGCGGCGGCGTGGCGCCAGGCGTCGGCGGGCGCCTGGTCCAGCCACGCGGGGAGCGGCACCTGGCGGGAGCTCGGCGCGAGCAGGTTCATGAGCACGGCGTCGGTGGGGTAGAAGCCGCCCCAGCGCCACAGCTGCCGCACAAAGGGGAGCGCGTGCGCGTGCTGGGCGTGGCGCGAGCGCCCGTGCATGAACTTCGCCATGAGCAGCTCCAGCCCCTGGGTCGTCGAGTGAGACACGCTCACGCCCGGGGAGCTGCGGAGCGCCTCCTGGAACCTGAGGACGGCGTCCATGCCAGAGAAGTTGATGAAGCCGTGGCGCCTGCGCGGCAGGTGGACAAAGTCGTACGTGCCCTCTAGGCCACAGACGTCGGCCCAGTTCATCAGCTTCGCCGTCGTGCAGCCCTCTGGGAGCTTCCGAAGAAACAGCGTGACCTCTGGAGGGGCAAAACCGGCCTGCATCTACAGTCAAAAGCCCTAATAAGGACGCGCGGTAAGGACGCAAGACCCTTGGAAGCCGAAGTTGGGATTTTTGGGGCGGCGGACGACGAAAACCCCAAGGACGCAAGAGCAAGGAAGAGCAAGGACGCAAGGGTACCCTGAGCAAAGTCGCGCGTCCTTATTAGGGTTTTTGACTGTGTGCTTACGTCGCTTCTCGGTGCTCGAACCTCGGTCGGGCTCGAGACATCCGCAGCCCACCTCCGGATCCGTTCCACCGCGGACTCATCGTCCATGAGTGCTACAGGAGGCAACTCATGGGAGGTCTTCGTCATAACGATTAGAACTATTGAGCCCGATGAAAATGCCATGGAACCAGATCAGGCTGGATTGAGCCCTGGATTGAGCCATAATTCACGGGACTCAGCCAAGTTACGCAAGATTAGACCAGATTGCACCGGCTGTCGACCAGGGAGAAACCTTGGCGGCGCGCACGAGGGGGTTAGGGGGAGGGGGGAAGGCTTCCGAGAAGCATCCGATGCTTCCGAGAAGGTCCTGCCCTTCCACTATAAACTAGGCTTGCGTCTTTTCAGAAGCATGGGGTGCTTCTAATTAGCCTTCCCCCCTTCCCCATGCCCTCCTCTGCGCGTGGCCGACAACCAGCGCCGACTCTGCATGTAACCTTAGGTCGGGCATGCCCCCCATACGGGGCTGGTCTTGGCGGAGGAGAAACTGGAAAAGATGGTCGGGAACTGCTCCACAATAAGCCCAAAACAACTGCCAAACAGAAATCGTCCCCAGACTGTCCCCCTACAGGGGGATGTTGCACGACAAATCATACAAAACTACCCCCTCACATGCTCCAGAATGGCCGAAACTGGTCCAGAGATCGTCCCCAGGCTATCCTCTGACCACGCTCTCGAGCCTCCTTCCTGCAGAGGGACAGGCCCGACCCGCGTGCAAAGCCAGGGGGCCACGTGTGAACCCTATCCCTACCCCCCACGGTTTTTCCGAGGGTGAGGGTGGGGTTCGCTTCGCTCGGGAGCTCCCCAGCGATATGAACCCCACCCTCCCCTCAAAAATCGTAGGGGGGCAGGGGTAGGGTTCGCATGTGGCCCCCTAGGGATGGAGGAGGAGGAGGGGGAGGAGGAGGAGGAGGAGGAGGAGGAGGAGGAGGAGGTCGGAGGAGGAGGAGGAGGAGGAGGAGGAGGAGGTCGGAGGAGGAGGAGGGGTAGGGTTCACACGTGGCCCCCCAAAAGCCTCCCAGGAGCGGCCTCCCACCGAGCGCGGGCCGAGCGCTCCGAGGCCGAGCCGCCCGCGCGGGCCCAAGGTCGCCTCGAGCACCGCGGGGCAGGCGCGGGCGGGGCTCCCCGTGGGGCCCGCGGGGCGCGCCGCGGGCCCCCCTCGGGCGCGGCCCAGCGGGGGGTGTCCAAGAGGGGGGGGTGCAAATCATGACCGGCGGCATGTGCGCGGCCCAGCGGGGGGGCCAGGGACGTAAGGAAACAAGAAGAGGCGCCATGAGATCCGGGGAAATAGCATGGCCCACGCCGTGATATCCCCCCCCCTAGTCATCACCCCCCTCTTTTCCGCCCCCGACCCCCGGGGGCAGCCCCAGCGGCGGCTCCCGCCGGAGAGCTCGTGGCGCTCTCCGCTCGGGTCGGGCACGTCCTCCTACGGTCGAGGCACTATCAGAAGGAACCCAACGAAATAAGGAACGAAGCCCCTTTTTTCCACAGGTCGAGCTCTGATTTCCCATCGAAGGCCTAAGGAAAACCTCGGACAGGCTGTAAAACTGGTGCATGTCTGTGGGGCAGCGATCGTGCCTCTCTCTAGCTAGCAACCATTTCGGGGCGCACGGCCGCCCCTCACACTCGGCGCCCAAACTCGCACTGCATACTCGCACTTCGCACTCGCACCCCGCACTCGCCCCCGCAATCGCCCCCCGCACTGTGCGCCCACACTCGCACTGTGGGCTCGGTGTTCCTTAACCGTTTTACAGTAAAACGGTTAAGGAACACCGAGCCCTTCCCAAACGAAAATGGTTCCTTCTCCACGGGCCCGACTGTACAGGGGGGATCTTTGGCCGAAAAACAACAGAAGTGCTCGAAACATATTCCCAGATGGTCAAAACATATACCCCCAGAGATCGTCCCCGGACCATTTGTTTTGACTGTCTTTTCATCTTCCTCCGGTAGAGAGACGTGCCCGACTTGACTCTACTCAGGATCGCGCTCTCGCGCAGTACTTTCCTCCAGAATCGTGCCCTCGCGAGGCTGCCGTGTGCTGAGAAACGCCGCGCCCCCGACACTCGGGAATCGCGCTCCCTGCGAGGTGGGGGTTCATCCATATCCACCGCCTGGGAACCGACGTCCTGGTGCCACGGCGGGCGGTGGATATGGATACATTCTGGCCCCCGGGGGCCCGAAGGTGTCTACATCCACAGCCTGCCGAGGTCCCCAAAACTGACCCTCCAGGCGGTGGTCGTGTAGAAATTCCCGAGCCGCGCTCCCACGCTGGCCTCTCGCACGGTGCACGCTTTGGAATCGCGCGCTCTCTCCTCGGCGGGCCGCGATGTCAATCAAGGAAGACGGTCTGACTTGATGGGCCTGTTGTCCACTACCACCACCATAAGTTAGAGGGGGAGGGGGTCCTCCTCCTCCTCCTCCTCCTCCTCCTCCTCCTCTTCGTCGTCGTCGTCCTCCTCCTCCTCCTCCTCCTCCTCCTCCTTCCCCCATCCAGCTTATGGTGGTAGTGGAAACAGGCCCATCGTGATTTCGGGGGGTCTGATTTGAGCTGTCTCTTGGAGGGTTCCACGGGGGGTCTGACCAAAATGCCGCCCTTGCAGGGCTGGCCTGGGGGGAGGTCTAGAGCTGCTCGCCTCAGAGGGCTGCGAACCTCTGCATGTTCCCACAGGCTTCCACAAGCAGCCTCGGGCCCACCCCTAGAGCGTCGCCATTGGCGACTGGGGCTGTCAGTCCTGTGAGCTGCCTGAGCCGACGACATTCGCCAGCGTGGCGGCGCGGCCGCCGCGACTCCTACACGGACCAGTAGAGTTGCGACCCTCTCCCTCGTGATACGAGCTTCGGAGTCCTTGTCCCTGCGGTCTCTGGGGGGTGGGACCCCAAGCGAAGCCGCTGCGTGGCGAGGGCCCGCGGCGGCAGGCGCCGGAGAGGCGCGCGCGCCACGGCAGGCCGCGCGACCAGCAGAGGGGGGCAACGGGGCATGGGATCCAGACGTGGACATGGACCAGGGATCGACACAAACGGTGTCCCCCGTGCTCGTCATGTGTGCGTCATTCCCTCCTCGCCTCTTGTCTTCGCTCTGCCCGTGCTGCGCAGCATGTGACGTCGAGGCGAGAGCTCGCGCGCCGTCGCCGGGACACCGCTGAGGCCGAGCCCTGACAAGGGAGCTTGCCCGTCTGGACTGCCATCCTTTTCGCTTCGGGCCCGCGCGAGGCAAGACGCCCGGCTCTCTTCTGGGGAAACCAAAAGGTACCGATACCGCTACCCCCTGGACCTCTTCGGGGGTGCGCTCTGACCAGACAGTCGAGGCGAATCCAGCGGTGGCGACGGGGGCCTCCCAGGAGGCCCCCAAAAGGGGAAACGGCCGAAGGGCAGAGGTATGGGTACCTTTTCCTCCGCTGATCTTCGAGACGTCGAGAGCTCGCGCCATCGCCAAGACACCGCTGAGGCCGAGCCCTGACATGGGCGCTTGTCCGTCTGGACTAGCATCCTTCGCGCTTCGGACCCGCGCGAGGCACTCGGGAGCGGCCAAGAGGGGGGCGTCCAAGAGGAGGGGGGGCGCAAATCATGGCCAGCGGCACGTGCGCGGCCAACGGGGGGGGGGCCAGGGACGTAGTGAAAGAAGAAGACGCGCCACGAGATCTGGGGAGATGTCACGGCCCCCGCCACGATATCCACCCCCCCCTAGTCGTCACCCCCCTCTTGGCCGCCCGCGCGAGGCACGACGCCCGGCTCTCGCCGTGCCCCCGCGACGCCCGCCCCGGGGACGGGCAGCTCTCTGGGCCCGAGCCCGCAGGGGGTGCGAGGCAAAGGCCACTGTCGCCGCTCGAGCGGGCGCCCCACGGGCTCCCCGAGGGCCGGATCCCCCTGCCTGTCTTGCACCAGCCTCGCGTCCAGACTCATGATCGGGTGTTCACTACGGGGGCGATAGACGGGGGGGGGTAAGGAGAGGTGCACCTTTCGTGCACCTCTCGTACCCCTTCGGGGCCCTGAGGGGCTCGTTTGGGGCCCCTCTAGGACCCCTTTCGCGCAACCCTCGACGCCCCCCCATTTATCGACCCCCATTACCGAACGCCCAGCATGGGTGGGTTCGTGGGGAGCCGGGTCGAAACTGGGAAGTCCACACAAATGCACGGGTGTTCGTGCGGACTCTAAGCCAGAGGGTTCCAAAGGGGGTTTTGGGGGAGGGGGTGTTCTAGGAGGGGTTCCCCAGGGGCTTCGCGCCCCCTGTTTTGACGAGGTTCCGAGGCCCCTGGGGGGGCTCTCTGGAAAACCCCATCCCCCAAACCCTCCTTTGGAACCCTCCGGATGAGTGGGTTCGTGGGGGGCCGGGCCGCGACTGAAGTCCACACAAAGGCAAGGGTTTTCGTGCGGACCCCAGGGGTCGCTTTGGCGCAGAGGGAGCAGACGGAGAGGAACCCGGATGCGCCGTCGAGGTCTTCGCGGGGGCGGCGGAGCTCCGGCCATGCACAGGTTGCCCAGCAATGCTAGCCAGCGTGGGCCCCGAACGCTAAGGAGTTGGACACTATGTGGCGCAGGCTGTGCAGTGTAAGCTTTGCCGTGTAGGCTACGTAGTGCGAGCTACGGATATGAAGTTCCTCGCATGAACAGTCTACGACGTAGTGTGAGCTGAGGTCGAAGCCCGCGCGGTGCAAGCTATGTCGTGTGATCCAGATTGCTGGCCTTGATGTCGTCGATTCCACTGCTCGCGCAACCATCCCAATTACCCTCCCACCCGCAACTTGCCTTGCACAACCCATGCGGTTGCGATTGCGGTGACTACTTGGCACTGGCCAGCGCATCTCTGCGGCCGCGCAAGCTCGCACGCAAAACGGCCAACTGGTTTGGCACAGCCGACGCAGCCGCGATGGCGCTCATCGAGGGAACCTTCCCAACGCGTCCCCAAAGCCGTGCTGGCTCGCGGGCGCTTCCGTGCGGGGCGGTGCCTCGGGCGAGCGCGGATCACGATGACGTCGACCATGGCGGCAGAGAGGACGATAGTAGCGATTGTGGTGGCGATGATGACGATGACGACGGCGAGGCCAATGACGCCGACGATGCTGGTGACGACGCTGACGATGGTGATGCCCATGTGTCGGTGGTGAAGGCGATTGCCTGATGATGGCGGCAATGGCGGCGATTGACGATGACGGCGATGGCGGTGATGCGGTGGCGCTGATGAGGGTGATGGTGGGGAAGTGCGCGCGCGGAAATGCAAGAAACCTGGCAGACTTTGTGTTGAAATACTCATGTTGCGCATATGTCGTTGAAGAGCTCTATCTTGAAATGCGTCGCAAACCAATGGTCTCGGACGGACGTCGACGCGTCCTCGTGGCGGCGCGCGCGCGTGGCCCGCATGGTGTTTTTTGACACGGGTCCGTGCACGGTGCGCGTGCCAGAACAGCGCGGGTACACCGCGTGGTGAGATGAGACCGCAGATTCTGCACGAGATTGCTGAAATAATATGGCTTTCCTCTGATTTCAGCAAATGCGCGCGGGCAGAAATTATGCAAGACTTGGTGTGGCAACCTGAGGTTTGTGGCAGCACTGATGTGGTGGGTATTGTTCAAATGCTGGCAACACTTGTGTGGCAACACCGAAACCGCAGGCTCAAATGCTGGCAATACTGATGTGTTTGGTATGGTGTCGAAGTGTGCGCGCGCGTGTGGATGTTGTGTCATGTGGGTTGTAAGGGGTTCTTGAACAATTGTCTTTCGAGATAAACGAATGCGCGCGCATGGTAAGATTTGACCCGGATGAGGAGGCGATGTCAGCCTGGCTGGGATGATACGAGCTCAAATTGCAAATCAACAGTGAGGCATACTCGACAGTGGGAGAAAGGTG
This sequence comes from Prorocentrum cordatum, assembly GCA_963575745.1. Lineage (NCBI taxonomy): Eukaryota > Dinophyceae > Prorocentrales > Prorocentraceae > Prorocentrum > Prorocentrum cordatum. The sequence goes on along the minus strand of CAUYUJ010015530.1, from coordinate 262,538 downwards.
GTGCACTATACATATGTGTACACATGTTTATGCACATATATAGATGTAAGTGTGTATGTACGGTCGTACGTATGTATGCATGCATGCATGCATGCATGCATGCATGCATGCATATATGCAATTACGTATGCATGTACGTGCGTTTGTATGAATATATGTGTATGTGTATGTATGAGGGTGTATGTATGCATGTATGTATGTAGGAAAGTACATGTGTATATATATGTAAATATATGCATATATACACATATGTACGTACAGTCATACTTACATATATCTATATATAATACATGCACATATATATACATGTACATATATATATATATATACACATACATATACATATACACATACATATATACATATATATATATATATGTATATATGTGAAGTGGGGATGTATGTGGCGCAAGCTCTGCGATGTAAGCGATGTGGTGTAGGCTACGTCGTGCAAGCCACGTGGTGTAAACCCAGCGCGCGGGGCGCGCGCAAAGCGCCCACGGGCGGCACCGCGGCGAGCCCTCGGCGGACCCGCCCGGCGCACGGGCTTGCCACGAGGCGCCCGCAAAGCGCCCACGGCCGGCAACGCGGCACAACCTCGGCGGACCCGCCGAACGCACGGGCCGCCCGCCCACGAGGCGGCCAGGGGCGCCCCCGGGCGGTAAGGTGGCGAAGCGTCGGCGGACCCTCCCAGCGCATGGGCTGCCCAGAGGGCGCCCCCGCAGCATCGCGAATGCGGGCGTAACCACCGAGGCCTCGGACGTGCTCCCAGTTAGAATATACCCAAGCTGTAACACAGCGCCTCGCGCGCACACACACACACACACACACACACACACACACACACACACACACACACACACGCACGCACGCACGCACGCACGCACGCACGCACGCACGCACGCACACACACAAGCGACACCAAACGTTGGCGTTAAAACTCGTTGTCGGCTTCCCCGCCGCACCGCGTAGATTGCACAATGTACGATCTGTATCACAGTATTGCAGCACAAAGCTCTCCAAATTTGCACAGATCGCACCACCCATATTGACCATCGAAGATAAAGGCGAATTACCCTGGCGAAGCAAACTTACCCTGGCGAAAAACCCTGCCTGAACACATGGCCAATATAACCAGGACCTTTAAATACACAAAAACAAACTGAGGGCTCTGCACAACCCCTGAACGCTTCGCCGACGAACGTCGGACCACAATCAACGTCCCCCATTCACGCACGCATTCTCGCGACTCAAATGGCGAACGGGAGGCCACGAAACGAGCGAAAGATCTACCGAGGTGAAGCTTCCTATGGGGCCACGAAGCGCGTGAGGGGTGTGCCGACATGGGCCCAAGTCACAATATGGACCCAGCCACTGGGGCCTGCGACGCAACTCCCTCTACGGTCAGGGGGTTTGGTTTAGCGTGTACCATTTGGGAGTGGGCGTACACGCTAAACAGGGTCGGCGTTTAGCGTGTCAAGATCGGCTCGGCGTTTAGCGTGTAATCCAAAACTCGACGTCTTCGTTTAGCGTGTACCTCTCTGGATCTCGCCTGGTAGCGCCCAGGGTATCAACGAGCAGAAGTAGATACGGATGACAAACAACGCATCAAGCATGGGCCGTAGTACCATTCAAAGTTGCTGCCATCATACCCCACAAAAGGAACCATCCTCACTGCACCCTCCTGGCATCGGTGTGCTGGGGCGTGCCCTGGCATCGGTGTGCAGGGGCGTTTAGCGTGCACCCCCCAAGCGTTCAGGGGGTACGACGTTTCGCGTGTATCTCAGGACTTTTTGCGCTAGCCTTGGCGGCTGCGTTTACCGTGTACCTGTCACGCGGTTTTCGTTTAGCGTGTACCGACCACGCCGGGCCACCACCGTACATGGTACACGCTAGACGAACCCCCTTGACCGTAGGGCTACGAAACGTGTGAGGGGTATGCCCAGACTGACCCGAGTCCGCATGCGGATCCTGCCGCGGGGCCTTAGGTGGAGTTCCGTGGGGCCGCGAAACATGTGAGGGGTGTGGCGAAGCAGTGATGTGAATGATGACAGATGTAGCGAGCATGATGATGTTGACGACGATGATGATGACGACGATGAAGATGATGCGAATGACAAGGAGCAGGAAGAAGAGGATAAGAGGGGAGGAATAGAGGAGATGAGACGCGCGGCGCCGCGGAATCAAAACGACGACCCATTGAATTACTCTTTTTAGAAGCGACACGGTAGTGGGAAGGTACCCACAACAGTCCGCTGGCATGAGGTATGTAGCCCCACACTTCTCCTCGACCAGGCCGCGCCAGCCGCGCCGCCGTCGACAGACACAGACACGCCTGCAATTGCTCGCGCCGCGGCTCACACCCGCACTGCTCTATGAAAAAGTAATTGCCGAGCTCCTCGGCCCAAGCCGCATCACACCGCTGCCCTCAGGGACAGCTCTCTGCGCCCCTTGAGGTTCACGAGCCCGCGCCGATCCAGGAAGAAATCGATCTTCTCGTCCGCGAGGTGCTTGGTCGTCAGGTCGGCAGCGTTCACCTCGCCAGGGACCTTGATCAGCTTCGCTCGCCTCTCATGGAAGACGCCGCGCGCCCACAAGTACAAGTGCCTCAACTTGCCCGCGCCCAGCCCGAACGCCATGCCGCGCCCCGCCGTCGCATCCGCCTCGATCCCCAGGCTCTTCAGCGACCCGAAGTCCTTGCGCCTGCTCTGCGCGCCGAGCCCCGCGCTGGCGCCGCGCGCAGTCGCGTCCGACTCGCCGCTGGATGGTGCCACCACCTTCTGCGCGTTGGCGCTTGCCTCCAGCAGGCGAACGCCGCGGCGCAGCTCCAGCCCCGTCGTGCCGCGCCGTGTGAGCGCGCGGCCCGCATGGTCTGAGCCGCGCGCCACACCCAGGATGTCTGGCTCGTTCTGCTGGACGAAGCGCTGCCCGACCCTCGGCCTGCGCAGCAGGTGGCGTCCGATGCGCTTGACCATCTCCATGGCAGCCTGCGTTGGCTTGCGCATCCATCTCGCTGCATCCTTCGCCGCGCGCAGCAGGTCGATTCGATCCGCCACCAGGTAGTTGATTCTCGTGCACACGCTGCGGAAGAGAGCCGCCTCCGTCGCTGTGGGCAGGGGGGGCATCAGCAGCTCCTCCACCGCCCTCTTGGCACCGGGCGACGCGACTCGCTTGCTACCCTCGTCCAGCCCGAGCCCGAGCTGCGACGGGGCTATTTCTGCGTGGTGGGAGTCAGCCTCCCATTGCAAGCACGGAGCGCCAGTCTCGGTCTCGGTCAGCTCGACGATCCTGTTGAGCAGGGTGACCTCTCGCATGTCGCTGGGGCACCAGCCGAGCACCCCTCGCGCCTTCACAGGCAGGCGCTTAGACAGCTCGACCTTGAACCACTCCAGCGCCCTGTCTTCGCCCTCCGCCACGAAGTCGCCCCCGCTGCATAAGCAGGGCGCCTGTGTTTTCGCGCCTGCGAAAGCATGGGCAGAACGCGCCGATCGCGAAGCCCATCTCGCGCAGCACCTCCATCACCTCGTCGGCGAAATTGGCCGCCGCGTCCCTCGTGCCGCACGTGCTCCTGCGGAGCAGTGCGCACCGGCCCAGCTTTCGCCGCTCGGTCGGGAGTTGGACAGACGCCCGCCGCAGCGCTGGGCTGTGGAAGCGTGCTCTGCTGACGTCCATGATCATCAGTTTCCCCCGCCTGCAGTCGCCGCGCTTCCCGCCCATCATCTTGCCGAAAAAGCATCCTGGCGCCCTCCTGCGCGGGCGTGGCCGAGGACGCGTCGTCTCTGAAGAAGCCGGCCCTCTGCCGCACACTCTTCAGCGCCGTTACGGCAAGCAAGCATCTGATCTCCGGGCGAACGTCGTCGCCCTTGTTGACGCCCAACCACTCGCCCTGGATGGGCGCCGCCCCGGCCCCCCCAGCAGATGGACTCTGACTCTGGGGCCTCCTCGTGCACCTTCATCTCGCCCACGTGCCGCAGCTCCTCCCCCCGGCCTGCGCGGGCCTGCTTGGTGCCCAGGAGCTGCGCGGGCAGGTTGCCCCTGAACTACTCGCAGTCCTCCATGCAACAGCTCGCTGGGCCCCCCTCGCAGGCCACGCCCGCGGCGAGCTCGCTCAGGTCGCCGTTGACTGTCATCTGCGCCTTCAGGCCTCTCAAGATGGCTGCCGCCAGAGCTGGTGGATAGTTCTGCGCCGCCCTCGTCTTCGCTCCTCCCACCAGTGGAACGCGCCGGCGCCGCCGGCTGCGAGGAGGCGTCTCGCCCTCGCCCCATCCTCGACACTTCGGCCAGGATGCACTCGGAGTTGCTCATCCAGCCGACGGGTTTGAACACCAGGCCCATCGTCTCGCCGTCGAAATCCACCGCCTGTTGGCCCCAGCAGCACTGATTTCCCACAACTCGCGAAACACCCAGCCGCTGCAGGAGCTCCAGCATGAAGTCCAGCTTCCAGCTCCATGCTCGATCTTGGTGCTCGCGGAGGAGTATCTCCCCTCCACGACCTGCTTGATGCACTGCTTCGCGCAGAATTTCAAGTGCATGATGCCCTCGGTCAACTTCTGCTCGCACGCGTCTGGGCCCTTGTCCTTGTTCAGGTTCATGATGGTACAAAATGCCCTGCAGGTGGCCGACCCCGCGAGCAGGTCGGGCTTCTCCTCGTCGATAAGAGCTTCGCACATCCTCTGACGCGCCGGGTCTGACAGGCCCCGCGGCGCGCCGCCCCGCCCTCAGGTCGAACGCGCGGCCTGGGTTCAGGCCGAATGGCGCCGCTCCGCTCGTGAACTTGCCATGAAAAGACTCGGTCACTCGCGCGCCGAAAAAAAGCCCAGGTCGCACATGGTGCCCTCGATGTCCTCCAGCGCGCCCACGTCCGTGGGCTGGTCCGCCCTCTCTCGCGTCGCCTGCGCCGGGCGCGGTAGGTCCTCGGCGGAGCGCTTCAGCACCTCGCCCTCCCCCGTGGCCGTCGGACCGAAATCGTCGCGCAGATCTCCGACCGCTGGCGGCCGTCGCGATCTCCCCCCGCCTCGGCGCTGGGGGGGGGGGGTGCGCGAGCGATCGCTGCTGAGCTAACTGGGTGCAGCCGCCCCTCGCGATCCGCTGGAGGCTTGCTGGTCAGGCGCCCGTGGCGCGCCGCGCCGCGCTGGCATCGCCGCCGGCGTCGCGCTCGATGTCCGCGGCACTGGCTGCCCCGGCGCCGCTGCTGACCAACTGGGCGCAATTGCCCCCTGCGACGTCACCCGCTGGAGGCCGGCTGCCCATCCGCCTCGGCGGCCTCCGGCGGCGCCGCCGCCGCGGGAACCGCCCGCTTCTGGCCGCGGCGCTCCTCCGCGATCCTCGCGCTGCGCATGTCGAAGTCACCCTCCATCAGCCTCGCGATCCTGGCCCTGCACTCCTCGCTGCGGCCGCGCGCCGGGAGGCCAGCCGCGCAGCTCTCGCGCCCGATGCGCCCTGGAGCGCGGCCAGACTCCCGCCGGCGCCTCTCTTCCGTCTCGAGCTGCACCTTGCACCGGTCTCCACGGTGAGCCCTGCAGCTTCTTCGGCAGCTCGACGTCGCAGCGCGCGTCGCCTGCCGTCCTCTCGAAGGCCCGAGCGCGCGCCGCGCCCGCCTCCAAGCCGACGTGCAACTCCTGAGCCGTCAACATCACGCCCAGGAAGACGCCCGTGAGCCTCTTGGCGCCCAGCTTGTTATTCCACCCCCTGTTCTGGGCCGCCAGTAGGTGCAACGCCGTTTCGGCAGACGGCGGCAGCGCGCGACGGCGCATCTTGCTGCGAGGCCGCTCGCACGCCGCGCGCTCGCCCGCCCCCGGCTCAAACAGGCCGAGCGCCGCGCCGGCGCAGTGAGGAAGGGCACGATCATGCGGTCGTGCTCGATGACCATCTTGCACTGGCGCTCCACCGCCAGCTTCAGCGCTTTCGCGACGCCGCCCGCGGACTGCACGGCCCGCTCGATCGCGCCGTTGGCCCGTCGCGCGCCCGCTGGGCTCTCTTTCTTCACATCCGCAAATGTGTCGCCCAGCTTCTCGATGACCTTCGCGTCAGCGATCGCTGGCTCCCGATCGCTCTTGAACGCGAAGTGCTCAACGCCCGCGTACCTGATGGCGTTCGCCACCGCCTCGATGCCCCACGTCTCGCGCGAGCCCTTGCTCGTCGCCGCAATGGGCGCCGCCCGCCGACCCGCGTGCTCGCGCAGCACGAGGGCGGGAGCTGCTCGCTCCGAGTCGCCTCCGAAGAACGCGTAGTCCACGGAGATCGCGTCGACCAGATGCTCGCGCTCTGCCGCCGATGATCAGCATTGCGGCCGCGTCCACTCACGCAGTCACCGCGCCGTGCCCTGCGCCGCACGTGGCCAACCGCCTCGCGCGCCTCGCGCTCGGCCTGTATGGGCTCGAGAAGCCGCGGTGCCACCGTGACTGGCGGGTCCGCCTCCATGGGCTCGTCGTCCTCGGCCTCCGCGGGCACCGCCTCAGCAGGCGCTGCCGCGCTGGTGCCGGCCTGGGTCGGGCTTCGCTCCACAGCTCTCCTCGCGGGTCTCACTGCCGCGCATGCCACGCGTTTCCCGACGTCGCACTCAGGTCCGGGACAAGCTGCCCCGTGCACCAGTTCACCCTCCTCAGCTTGATGGCGCGCACCCCGCGCCTCCGGTGCACTGGCAGACGCCTGCCGCTCGCGATGCGCGCGACGTAACTGCCCCGCGGCTCGAACTGCACCTCGTAGCCTTTCTCGACCAGCTTCGACACTGCATGCAGCATGCGGTGCGCTCCGGTTGATGTGCACCTCAACCGCCTCACGCTTCCGTCTTCCGCCATCGCGTCGAGGACCTTTTCGCCTTCGTCGTGCGCCAGCTGCCCGTTGGCCGCCCGTAAGCTGGCGCGGCCCTCGCGGGAGACCGTCGGCCCTGCCTGCGCGTCCTGGAGCCAGGTGTTCGGCGCCGCGCTGGCCGCTGCCCCCGAGCCCACCGCTGCGCAGAGAAACTCCTGATCGTCCTCCTCCACGGCGCAAGACTCCAGCGCGCAGGTCCAGGCCGCGGAGGTCCCCGGGCTGCTCGGTCTCTGGCTCTCGGTTTTCGTGCTTCTCGAGGTCGCCGGCTCCGCGGCCCTGGTTCGTGGCCCGATCCTGCCCGCGCGCGGAGGGGCAGCCCTGGCACCGGCGGCCCCGGCCCCAGCGCGGCGAGCAGTGGCCCTGGGAAGGCGTCGGCTGCTGCTGACGGCCCGTGGCCGAGCGGAACTGCGGGGTCTCGCCGCCCCCGGGGCTCTTGCCGCCGCTCTTTGGGTTCTTGCTGCTCTTGCCGTCCTCGCCCTCGCCATTGCCCTTGCCGCCCTGCGGCTCGCCGCTCTGATTGGACTGGCAGGCGCCTCCGCCTGGGCGCCCAGTCCATCTTCGCGCAGCCCTTCCTGCCGCAGCTGCGGCAGGCGATGTTGGCGCGTCCCTTGCCGGGGCCCAGCGCCCCAGCGCCCGTCGGCCCGGCTCCGTCGTTTCGCGTGCTCTCGAGGTAGCCCTGGATCTCTTCGCGCGCATTCGCGCGCGTCTTCAGCTCTCTCGCATTCAGCGCCGGGCGATCCTGGAGCGCGCCCTTCGCCATGCTGATCAGCACCGAAGCATTCGCGCCCTCCTGCATGGGGCGGTTCGCCCGGCGCCCGTTGACACGCAGGCGCCCCTCCCACTTGGCGATCTGGCCATTGAGCTCCTTCGCGTCGAACGCGCAAGGCTGGATCAGCGCGCTAAGGGCGCCCGTCTTGCGCCCCGCACCTCGCAGGTCGAAGCGGCGCGAGATGGTTCGCCGCGCCTCGACGCCATCGTTGTCCGTCGTCGCCTGAACCAGGTCTGACGCCCCATTCGCGCGGCTGAGCAAACGCCGCGAGCAGCTGCCTGCTCGCGACTCTCGGGTCGACGTCGTCCTCCACGTGGCACGCGATCTCGTCGTTGTCCTCGTCTGTCAGCGCCTCCTCTTGATCCTGCGCGTAGTCCAGCGCGATCATGATCCCAGTCGCCAGGCCCTCGGCAAAAGTTGCCCAGCTTGAAGGGCCAGCTCGCCCACGTCTTCATGTCGCTGTTGAAGGCCGTGCCTCGGGATCTCCACCATGAGTTCCTGCACCTGCGCTATCAGCTGGCGCATCTGCTTCTCTGGAGCCATCGCAACCGTCGCTTGATCTCGTCCTCGAGCTCCTTAGACGAGGCTCTCTGCAGCCAGGGCCCCAGGTGGCCCCTGACGCGCTGCAACCTCCGACTCCTGTAGATGACGCGCACCTGCCGCCGCCAGCGCCACGCGGGCCCGGCAGCAGCGCGACCGCGACCGCCGCCAGCCTCAGCGAACTCGCCGTCGCTGCTATGGATGCCGACAAGCTCGAAGCCGCTCGGAGGATCGGAAGGGAACCTGGTTGGGGCACCAAGTCCCGCCACCATGACCAAACCCTTCTGTGCTGACACGGCTGTGGGAAGGTACCCGCAAGAATCCACTGGCATGCAGTCTGAAGCCCCACGCGCAACACATAGGAAGGTTCGGAAACATATTGGGGTCAACACTGACAGTTGTCTCAACGCAGCAGCGAACGCATTGAACTCCGGAAGATAATTGTAACAACGGAAACCGTAGCACTACTGCAGAGACGGCCGTAGCACAACATCAGCGCAGCGGTACAGAGTTGGCGACAATAGTCGCAGTACAAATAAAAGCAGTGGCAGTGGTAGCAGCATGTGTAAAAGCAGTCGTAGTCGTACACTACGACTGCTGCTATACCGCAGTACTTAATATAGCACAATGATTGCGCCCTTCGCATGTGGCATGGTCGGTCCGACGCTAGCACCATGCTAATGGAACTTGTGACGTTGCACTGCAAGCATAATCGCCAACGCCCTGTGCGAATAATACCGTGCGCAGTAGTAGTCGGTATTGTAGGACCGTCGTAGTAATACTTGGCGGTTCGGTGCACAGCGCACACATGAGTTGAGTGCTCCAAATCGCAACCACCATAAGAGCATGCCTAATCGAAACAAGAGTCGTCGTAACGCTAGTACACGGAGTAGTAGAGGTAGTAGTAGTAGTAGTAGTAGTAGTAGTAGTAGTTGTTGTTGTCGTAGTAGTAGAAGCAGTAGTAATAGTAGTAGTAGCAGTGGTAATCGTAGTAGTAATCGTAGTAGTAGTAGTAGTAGTAGTAGTAGTAGTAGTAGTAGTAGTAGTAGTAGTGATAGTACTACTAGTAGTAGTAGTAGTAGTAGTAGTTGTAGTAGTTGTAGTAGTTGTAGTAGTGGTAGCAGTAGTAGTCGTAGTAGTAGTAGTAGTAGTAGTAGTAGTAGTAGTAGTAGTAGTCCTGGTAGGGGTAGGAGTAACAGTAGTAGCCGTAGTCGTAGACGTCGTCGTAGTCGTAGTCAGAGTTCGACTTGTAGTAGAGGTCGTAACAGTAGTAATAGTAGTCGTAGTAATACGACTCGTACTAGTAGCAGTAGTAGTTGTTGTTGTAGTAGCCGTTGAGGTAGTAGTAGTCATAGTGGTGTAGAAGTGATATATGTAGAAGTAGTAATAGAAATTATGGTAATGGTAATCATCATATATCCGTCGACGTCGTAGTCGTAGTAGTAGTAGTAGTAGTAGCAGTAGTAGTAGTAGTAGTAGTAGTCGTAGTAGTAGTAGTAGTAGTGGTGGTAGTAGTAGTAGTAGTAGTGGTAGTAGTAGTCGTAGTAGTAGTAGTCGTAGTAGTAGTAGTAGTAGTGGTAGTACTAGTGATAATGGCAGCGGCAACACTAGTAGTATAAGTAACAGTAGAAGTAACAGTCGTAGCAGTAGTAATCGAAACACTGACAGGGGTACTCGTAGTAGTTGTCGTGGTGTAGTAGTAGCAGTAGTAGTAGTAGTAGTCGTCGCACTCGTAGTTCGAATAGTAGTCGCCGTAGTAGTAGTAGTGGTAGTAGTAGTAGTAGCAGTAGTAGTAGTTATAGTGGTAGTAGTAATCGCACAAGAAGATAGAATCGTAGTAGGGGCTGTCATAGAAGAAGTGCTGTTGCTGGTGGTAGCAGTAGTAGTACTAGTAACAGTAACCGTATCAGGCGTAGTCGTAGTCGTTGTAGCAGTAGTGGTGGTCGTAGTAGTAGCCGTAATCATAGTAATCGTCGTCGTAGTAGTGGTAGTAGTAGGAGTCGTTGCGTTAGTAGTAGTTGTCGTCGTCGTAGTGGTTGGACTTAAAAAAAGAAGTAGTAGTAGTAGTAGCAGCAGCAGTAGTAGTAGTAGAAATAACTATCCCAATGCAGCCCTACCTAAGAGTTTGAGGATCTAGGCAAGCAACATGCTATGCTGCGCTGTGCTGTGCTGTAATATACTGCGCTATGCGATACTAGACTATGTTATGATACGCTATGCTGCAATATGCTCTGCTATGCTATGCTATGCTGCGCTATGCGATGCTATGCTATGCTATGCTGCGCTATACTACGACATGCTATGATATGCTGCGCTATGCTATGCTATGCTATGCTATGGTATGCTATGCTATGATGCACCGTGGTATGCTAAGCTATGTTATGCTATGATATGATGCGCTATGCTACGCTATGATATGCTATGATATGCTATGCGATGCTGCGCTGTGCTATGCTGCGCTATGCTCTGCTATGCTATGCTGTGGTATGCTATGAAATGCTATGCGATGCTATGCTATGATAATGATGCGCTGCGCTAAGCTGAGCTCAGCTAAGCTAGGCTAGGCTACGCTCAGCTAAGCTAGGTTTGGCTAAGCTAAGCTAAGCTAAGATAAGCTAAGCTAGGCTAAGCTAGGATAGGATAAGCAACGCTAGGCTAAGGGGACGTAACTGGGGGAACCGCGGGGCGGATCCTGGGGGAACCGCCCAGGGCGTTTTCCACTGCCTGGCTCCTTTAAGCCAAGACAGTAAGAACCCTTCTAGGCCGAGCCTAGGTAAAGGAATAATAGCAAAGGGCGTAATATCAGTCGTAGTAGTAGAAATAGCGATAACAGTAAGAGTAGTCGTAGTCGTAGTCGTAGTAGAATAGTAGTAGTGAGGAGTGGTCGTAGTAGTACTCATAGTAGTAGCAATCGTAGTAGAAGTACTAGTAGTACTAGTAGTAGTAGTAGTAGTAGTAGTAGCAGTAGTAGTAGTAGTAGTCGTAGTAGTAGTAGTAGTCGTAGTAGTAGTAGTAGTAGTAGTAGTAGTAGTAGTAGTAGTAGTAGTAGTAATAGTAGTAGTAGTAGTAGTACTACCAATAGCAACTGTAGTAGTAGTAGTAGTAGTAGTAGTAGTGGTGGCAATGGTGGTGGTAGTAATGATAGTCGTACTAGTAGTTATCGTGGAAGTGGTAGTAGTAGTAGTCGTCGTCGTAGTAGTAGTCGTGGTAGTGATAGTAACAGTAGCAGTAGTAGTCGTCGTGGGATTGGTAGTAGTAGTAGTAGTAGTAGCAGTAGTAGTAGGAGGCCTAGGAGTAGTAGTGGTAGTAGTAGTAGTAGTAGTAGTAGTAGTAGTAGTAGTAGTAGTAGTAGTAGTAGCCGTGGTCGCAGTCGCAATAATAGTAGTGGTGGTAGTCGTAGTAATAGTAGTCGTAGTAGTAGTAGTAGTAGTAGTAGTAGTAGTAGTAGTAGTAGTAGTAATAGTAGTAGTAGTAGTAGTCGTAATAGTACTAGTACTAGTAGAAGTAATAGTAGTAGTAGTAGTAGTAGTAGTAGTAGTAGAAGTAGTAGTAGTAGTAGTAGTAGTGGTGGTGGTGGTAGTAGTAGTAGTAGTAGTAGTAGTAGTAGTAAGTGTTGCTGTGGATGCACTTGTCGTTGTAATAGCGCACAAAAAAAAGCAGTAGCCGTAATACGTAGCAGTGGAAACTATAGCGGCAGTAATAAACATGTTTGGGCTACACTCGACCAAGATAGTAAGGATGCGCGGTAAGGATGCAAGGGCCTTGGAACGCCATGTTGACGTTTTCCGTGCGGAGCGCAGCAGAATGCCGAAGGATACCGAATACCGAAGGGGCAAGGATGCAAGGGTAGCCTTGGAAAGTTGCCCTATCCTTACTATCATGGTTGACTGTACTCTCAGAACAAATCGCCAAAAGTCTCTCAAAATCCTCTTGGAAACCTCTCGGCACCCTATCGGGAACCATGCCGCAAGCCTTTCGCAAGCCTTTTGGACGCTCCCAGGCCCCTCTCGAAAGCCTCTCTGAAGGATCTCTGAGAGATCTCAGAAGGATACGAGAAGGATCTCGGAAGCCTCCCCGAAGGACCTTTGGAGAATCTCCGTATCCTACATGGCTGGAACTGGTGCCGAATGAGGCCGGGCGTGCGGAAGGTCGGTTGGAATACGATGCTGGCGGCAAAGAGTCGTCCCACCGAGAGAGGGCGCCCCTGTTGAGCAGGGACCGACCGTCCCGGCAGTCCTATAGGCCAACCACGAAATGTTCTTAGATCCCCAACATTTTCTAAGAACCAAAACGATGTTCTTAGAACGTAGACCCGACGTGTTAAAACAAGACGGTCCCAGCCAGAAGCGTTCCAAGAACATTCCGTGGAAACCACGAAAGGTTCTTAGAACTTTGTTTGGTAGGCCTATGGGCACGCCAGGACGCTTCGCCACTGCTTGACCCTGGGGGCACAATTGGCGACGGACGAGCAGGAATCCCCCTCCTCCCCACCCCAGGATCGGCAGCGAGCTTCGAGGGGAATTGAGAGGGGGCGGGTCTTCTCAGAAGGCGGCGGGGCCCCTCCGAAGCCGCCGCGCCATGTGAGGTGCTTCCTGAACCACCCTCTCCGAAGACAGGGAGACGGCTCCTCAGAAAGCCAGAGGGCTTCTGAAAAGCCCGGCCGCCGTCTGAGAAAGCCCGCCCCCTCCCTCCTCGTCCTTTTCTTACATTTCTTCCTCCTCTTCCTCTTCTTCCTTTTCTTCCTCTTCTTCCTTTTCTTTTTCCTCCTCCTCCTCGTGCTCCTCCTCCTCTCTCCTCCTCCTCTCTCCTCCTCCTCATCCTCCTTCTCCTCCTCACCCCCCTCCACACCAGCATCACGTCACGTCATCATCATCATCATCATCATCCTCCTCCTCCTCATCATCATCATCATCATCATCATCATCATCATCATCATCATCATCATCATCATCATCATCATCATCATCATCATCATCATCATCATCATCATCACCATCATCATAACCATCCGCAGCAGCCTTCATCATTATTAACAGTGTATCATCATCAGCATCATTATCGTCATCGTCATCATCACCACCATCATCATCATTATCATCAGCGGCATCATCATCCGCAGCAGCAGCATCATCGTCATCGTCAGTCGTCGTCAACGTCATCATCATCATCATCATCAGCATCATCATCAGCGTCATCGTCGTCATCGTCATCGTCGTCATCGTCGTCATCGTCAGCATCATCATCGCCATCGCCATCACAATCCTCAACATCATCATCATCATCATCAGCATCAGCATCATCACCATCATCACCAACATCACCATCACCATCACCATCACCATCACCATCACCATCACCATCACCATCACCATCATCATCATCATCATCATCATCATCATCATCATCATCATCATCATCAGCATCAGCATCAGCATCAGCATTAGCATCAGCATCATCATCATCATCATCATCATCATCACCACCACCACTACCACCATTTTCTTCCTCATCAACTTCCTCCACAACTCCTTCTCCTGATCCCCATCTTCCCCCTCCCTTGTTGCACTGCGCGCCTTTTCCTCCTCTTGCGGTGGGTTCTGACCAGAATTTCGAGGCGAATCCAGCGGTGGCGACGAGGGCCTCCCGGGAGGCCCCAGAAGGCAAAGACGAGGCAAGGGTAGCGAAATGGGTACCCCGAGCTTCTTAACAAGCGTCGGGGGGGCGCCACCCCCGCCGACAGCCCTACGCGCGCCAAAGGCGCTCCCCCCCCCCGTCGCGGCGCGAGGACGAGGCGAGGCTGACCCCCGTCGGGGGTCCCCCCCCACGCTTGCTGAGAAAACCGGAATGCCTCTTTCGGCGGTGAACAAACCTCCCCTGTGAAAACGACCTGGGACCGAAACCGACGGACCTGGACCCGCAAACATGACGGCCCGCGACGCACTCTCGCGAACCGAACACGGCCAATTCGCTAACCGACGTGTCAGGGCAGGAGGTTTATCCACCCCCGACTCTTCCTCCTCCGAAGGAGCGCGCGGGCGATGCAGGCGGCGGCGTCCTCCATGGCCGCCCACGGGGGTCCCCGCGCGGCCGCCCCCCGGCCGACCGGACCCCCCCGCCTCCCGTCCCAGACCTCTGGCGTCGCGGCGCGCTGGGGTTAGGTCGGGCTACCAGGGGGACTCGGTGCGACCCTGCCAGCGAGAAATTGCAAAAATACTTCAAAAAATACCCCCGCAAGTGGTCATAAGTAGTCGAAAAATCGTGCCCCCAATCGGCTACACGCAGCGAGTGACCCTGGATAAGAGTGACCTTTGGTGTGCGGCTTTAGGGGGGCCGCGGGGGGCCAACACACAAGCGCGCAAGACGCCACTGCCGCCTCGCGTTCGGCGATCGGGGGACCCCATTTGACCCGCACCAGAGGGCACTCTGGCGAAAGGTCACTCTTACGTCCAGTCGACCAGACTATTTGTTTTGCTATTTTTGCATATTCCTCCTGTAGAGGGACAGGCCCGACTTACCGCTGGTTTTTTTCTGCTCGATCCCGGCGCTCGGTCGCTCGGTGTGCCGCTACGTAAGGGGGATAGCGACGATAGCGAACCCTCGCGAGGGGCAGCTTCACAAACCTCCCGCGAGCTTCGCCTCACGTCTTCAGCGCGAGACGAACCCAGACGTGATCGCGTCGTAACAAAAATCAGTGCAGGAGGTGTTTGCGAGTTTTCGGCCTCGGGGAGCCCTCGCCGGGCCTCGGGGCCGTCCAAAGACGACTCAGGAGGAAAAACCGATCCCGGGGAAAGGGTTGGGACTTCCAAGGGCCCCGTGTTGAAAAAATCGGGACGTCGCATGTCTGGGAAGCCAGGACGAGGAGCAAATCGAGTGAGGATAAATCGAGAATCTCTGAGGCCTGGCGCTCCGGAGGATTTCTGGGGCGCCGTAAAAAAAACTCAAAAATAGTCCAACAAATATATTGAAAAATCGTCCCTAGACAATGTTTTTTACTATTTTGGCAAATTCCTCCTGTGGGGGGACAAGCTCGACTTGAGAGTAGGTGGGACCGGCTCAGGAGGGGAAGCACCGAGCCAGAATCCGCAGTACGTCGCCGACAGATCGGCGACAGGCCCCCGGTGGCGAAGCCACACGGTCCTGGGCGGGGCGGGCCAGCGGCCCCCCCGCAGCAACGAGGGGGCGATTGGGGTTCGAACGTCCCCCCGTGAGCCTATCCCCCCACCCCCTTGCTCCTGATGTCGACGCCCAGGGCCCTCTGCCTCGGGTGCGCGCAAACATGGGCTAGCGATCCATGGGTTCGGCGCGCGGTCGCTATAAGTGCATGGACCGGGGGCGGTGCCCTCCCCACGATGCGGCCGGTGCCGCCTCGCTCGGCGGCGGAAGTCCGCGCTCTCCCCTGGGAACAGGATCCGTCGCTCATCCACGCCCCCTTCGATGCTTGTCTGCGAAGGAGGGAGGAGGAGGGAGGAGGAGGAGGAGGAGGAGGAGGCTGCACCTCTGGCATGCACGGCTTCCGTCTGTCAGCCCACGTCGTGAGGGGGCCTGGGAGGGCAGGGGGTCGAGAGAGAGGTCTGGGACCCACGGGTGCCAGGAAGGAGCGCTCCGCCATAGCAAAGCGGGGGGTTGGAGAATCAGCTCACGTAGCTCATTTTCCCGGCGCCTCCCGGCGCCAGAGGCGGCTATGTATCGAGGAATGGGCCCCTCGGCGAGGCCGAAACCGGCTGCATGCAGCAAATTTCGTACCCCCCCCTTTCACAATCCCCCCCTTTCGTCCGGCCCGAAAAGAGTGCTCCGCCAGAGGGCTGGGGTCCCAGCTACATCACCACCCCCATCGAGAGCCAACACGGCTGCCACAGCGGCGGGCCGCGGCGGTCGGCGGCGCCGCCCGAGGAGCCGCGGAGGGCCCGAGGGCCTCCGGGGACACCCCGAGGATCGGGCCGCACGCGGGGGGGGGGCAGCAGAGGGCAGGGCAGAGAGCCAGCTCGCGCCCGCGCATCGGAGAACTAGGGGGCCACATGCGAACCCTACCCCTGCCCCCCACGATCCCTGAGGGGGAGGGTGGGGTTCACTCCCCCCCCCCCTCAGAAATCGTGGGGGGTAGGGGTAGGGTTCGCATGTGACCTCCTAAGAACGGGCCCGGCGGCGGGGCGGAGACCAGCTGCATGCAATGCAGCAGGTGTCGCCCCCATCGGTCAGGAGGAGGTCTGCGAAAAGCACGAAGTACAGGAAGGCGTTGGAAGCACATTGGACTGCCGCCCGCCCCCTGCAGAGGAGGGAAGAGGGGCAACCGCTCGATTCTTCAAGCAGGAAGGCGCCTAAAGTAGATCAGGATCTGGGTGTCCAAAAGTACAAACTTTTAACGACCGGCGTGTTACCCTCCTTTCCGAGAGCAGCCTTCTCGGCTGGAAGTGGCTGGGGCGTCTGCGCTGGATGGGCCCGGAGAAAATCCGGGAACGAGGGACCAAAATCAGTCCCCAGACCCCTCGCGGGGTCGAGACCGACAACTTCTTCGAGCCGCGTCCAGCCATGGCGACGAGGCGGCCCCTTCTCCCTCCTCCATCCACTGTGCTGGTCGGAACCAGTGCTGGGCCACTTCGATCCCCCACCACCCAGCTCCAAAGTTCTGGTGGTCAGCACCAGTGCTGAGCCACATCACCCCCCACAGCAGGCTTCAAAGTGCTGGAGCTTTCCAACCAGCCTTCTCGGAAGGCAGGAGGGATGGCCAAGCCCCTCGCGCGCGCGCCGTCGGGGCAGGCCCCAACGTCTCCAGAGGTCCCAGGAGGTCCCCGGAGGTCTCGAGGCCTCTGGATGCCACCTCCGATGCCCCAAAAATCGAGGCCAGAAATGCCACCCTCATAGCCAGCGCCCCCCACGAACGAAGCTTTTCGTAAACGCACCCGGGGAAGGGATCGAACAGGCGGGGGCTGTTGAGTAAACACCCGGCTCAGTTTGGTAAACGCCAGAGAGGAGGAGGAGGAGGAGGAGGGAGGAGGAGGAGGAGGAGGAGGGAGGAGGAGGAGAGGAGGAGGAGGAGAGAGGAGGAGGAGGAGGAGGAGGGAGGAGGAGGAGGAGGGAGGAGGAGGAGGAGGAGGAGGAGAGGAGAGGAGGAGGAGGGGAGGAGGAGGAGGGAGGAGGAGGAGGAGGAGGAGGAGGGAGGAGGGGGAGGAGGAGGAGGAGGGAGGAGAGGAGGAGGGGGAGGAGGGAGGAGGAGGAGGAGGAGGGAGGAGGAGGAGAGAGGAGGAGGAGAGAGAGAGAGGAGGAGGAGGAGGAGGAGGAGGAAGGAGGAGGAGGAGGAGGAGGAGGAGAGGAGAGGAGGAGAGGAGGAGTGAGGAGGAGGAGGAGGAGGCGGAGGAGGAGGAGGAGGCGGAGGAGGAGGAGGAGGAGGAGGATTTCCCTGCCCTGAGAGAAGGGTCAGGCACGCCCAGAAACCTGATCCTCGACGTCTCGCCGCTGGACTCCGGAGGCCGTGGCGAGCGGAGCGGCTCGGAGAGGGCACAGCCGCGGCGGCGGCGCGGAGATCGGCGAGGCAGGGAGACGAGGTGCCCCTCGCACGCAGGTCGGGAGCGTCCAAGAGGGGGGGCGTCCGAGAGTGGGGGTCGCAGATCCCGGCCCGAGGCACGCGCGAGGACCAGGGCGGGAGGGGTTTGGGGGGGGGGGCAGGCAACGTCTTGAAGCAGGAGGGGGGCCCCGAGATCTGGGGAGGCATCATGACCCGGGCCATGTTCCCCCCCCCCGAGGCGTCCCCCCCCCTCCTGGACGCCCCCGAAAACACGGCGAGGGGTGCGCACGCGAAGGGGCGGCAGTAACGTCGCTATCGCCGCCGCCCCGGCCGCTGCCGTCGACGGCCTCCCTCCCCACCTCCATCTCCTCCGTCTCCTCCGTCTCCTCCTCCCTCCTTGCCTCCTTCCCTGAGATCCTGACGCTGCACCTGTTTCACAACGGGCGTTTTTGCCCGGTGTCGGGCCCCGGGGGGCTTCACATGTCGATCTGGCTCGAGAAAAAAAGTTTGGACAAAAATGGGGTCCAGGGGTTCCGTCGTGATGTTTCAAAGTTTGGTAATTTGTTCGCAGCGTCGGATCTTAGGGTTCCCGTCGGAGCACGTATCCCGCAATGTCCCCGTCGAGCGGCAGTCGGGGGTCGCTAGAGGTTTCCGCAGCTATTCGCTCCGTTCTGAAGCTTCTGGGGCCTTCTGGGTCTCGTGAAGGGTGGTCGCAATTTTTCCATTGGATCCATTCCTGAATGTCCCGGGGCTCGGTCACAGGCCCCAGGCCGAAATCGAGGAACATAACAAGCCAAAACTACAGAAATCTAATCGTCGGAGATCTGGGGGGAGGGTACCGCCGGGCCGCGCCTTCCCCGCCACCCCCCTTTCGCGAACGGGAGGGGGAGGGGGAGGGGGAGGACGAGGAGGAGGAGGAGGAGGAGGAGGCGGAGGAGGAGGAGGAGGAGGACGTCAACAGCCAGGCTCTGGCCCTCTCCAGGGGCGCCCTCTGTCCAGCACTCTGAAAGGCAGTCCTGCCGAGAGCACGAGGGCGTCCCGGGAGGCCCAACAGCCACGACCAAAGTTGCCTCTTCTGTCGTGAGTTCCTGGGAAGGCTCGCGCTCGTGAAGACCTTCCTGGAGCTGACCGTACATCGGCGGAAGCCACAAAGTGGTGGCGCGATGGGAGTGGTCTTCTAAGAAGGCTTTGGTGGCAAGGAAGCGTAAGAGATCTCCGACTTGGCATTTTCTTCGCAACGTGGCTCCCCAGAGGTCTCGCCCTCTTCCCAGGGACCAGCTTTTCACCCCGATCGGCAGTTTTGTTGACGATCCCACAGCTTGGTAGAGGGCCCCCGAGGTAGAAAACAGTATACATCGAGTGTGAATAGATACGTAGCACCCCGCAGTCGCGGATAAGAGTGAGGGGCCGGCAGGGACGTCTGCAGTTGGCGAGGCTCTCAAGAAGCCCGCCGCAGGCGCCTATTTTTTAACAAATTATAGAACGAGCCCGCCTAAGGCGCCGATTTTTCGTTAAAGCAATGTGGGTGGGTCGCCGGGTGGGTGGCGGGTGGATGGCGGCGGGTGGGTCGCGGGTGGGTCGCGGGTGGGTCGTGGTCTGGGTGGCGGGTGGGTCGCGGGTGGGTCGCGGGTGGGTCGGGGGTGGGTCGCGGGGTGAGTCGCGGGCGGGACGCGGGCTGGGTCGCTGGCGGGGTCGCAGGTGGGTCGCGGTGTGGGTCGAGGGTGGGTCGTGGGTGGGTCGCGGGCGGGTCGCGGGGTGGGTCGTGGGTGGGTCACGGGCCGGGTCGCGGGGGGGAAGACGCCAAACAACAACAAACAAACAAAGACACTAACAAACAAACCAACACACACAAAAACAACAACAAGAAAAACAACAACAAGAACTCGCATCGCGGAATCACACTTGAGCCACGCACCCAGGGACAGAGAACGGCCGTTCGGTCCCCTTCACTCTGCATACATATAGATGTGTGAGTTATGATATGCTATGTTATATTATTGTGTACTGCGTTCTGCCTTTGTACTTATAGTATAATATAGTATGGCATGTTATATTATGCAGTATGGTACAATGTTGTATGATACACCGGTACTACATTATATCATAGTATACTGCATGTTCATCCGTATGCTATATGCTAGCATCTGATATGGTAAAACACGGAACTATATGATAACGCACGAACGCTGCTTTATGATATCTTACATGTTATCGCGTTACCATATAAGACATGACACTTCATTACGTTGTATTACTTTACCAACTAATGTATGGCATCCGTATATAAATAGTTATGCTTATATAGTTTATCTAAATCAACTCATATTACATCAAATTGCATCATGTTAAGCGAGTATCGCATACATCATCTTATGATGTGCCTTCGTAGGTTAAACAGTATAAGTTTGCGCTGTGTTGTATTATATGGTACCCTATTGTATACATATATACAATATTAGTTAACTATACTGTGTTACATTGTACTGCGCCATATCATGTTACATTGAGTTGTTATAGCATAGATATATGTGTGTATGTATCGCATACATACATACATACATACATACATACATACATACATACATACACACACATACACACATACACACATACACACATACACACATACACACACATACACACATACATACATACATACATACATACATACATACATACATACATACATACATACATACATACATACATACATACACATACATATACAATGTCTACATACATGCATGTAACGCGCTCTGTTCGCAACCCATTCATCCGACGACGCATGGTATCCCACATGTGGCCCCAAAGCCCGCCCCCCTCCCCCTGGGCTCTTTTTCAGCCCGGGGTGCATTTTGGTTTGTCCCAGGGCCCGATGACGGGCAGAGGCCGAAACCGATGAAAAACTGCGGGACGAAGCAGATCAGATTGCGTTGCTTGCGACGAAGGAGGGCCTGGTGCCAGCCGCGCCCCCCGCCGCGCAGGGAAGGCAGTTTAGTGGGAAGGGCCTCCGTGGGATTCTTGGGGCACCGCACCTTGGGCCGGGGGCGCCTCTAGTATTAGGTCGGGCCTGTCCCCCTACAGGGGGATTTGGGGCGAAACAAAATCAAAAATAGCCAACAAAAAGATTCAACACATCTTCAAAATACTCTAAACATAGTCCTCCCCATACTATTTTCTACTATTTCTGAAGATTCCTCCTCTAGAGGGACAGGCCCGACTTCACTCTAGCGACGGCCGGGTGAAAGCCTCCCTCCTTTCTCCTCCCTCCCCTTCCCTCCCAGTGCTGCTCCTCCTCCTCCTCCTCCTCCTCCTCCTCCTCCTCCTCCTCCTCCCGCTATCCTCAGTCCTCCTCCCATCTCACCTTGTCCTCTGAATCAGCCTCGTTTCCTTTCAAAGCGATCCTCCCTGTTGCAACTCCAAGCGTTAGGTCGGGCATGTCCCCCTACAGGGGATTTTGGACGAAAAATCAAAATGGCAAAAAAATGCCCCCAAATGATCAAAAACAGTCATCTATTCCTCCTGTAGAGGGACACGCCGGACTGAATCCAAGCGTGTCGGTGGGGCGGGCCGGGCGTTTCGCCCGAGACTTCCTCGCAATTCGTGGTCCTGGAACTCGACATGCGCAACAGCTTCAGGGATGGAGGGCTGGTCGTCTCCAAGCTGTGGCTCTCGCACAGGCGCCGCGCCCGTGCGTCCGAAGAGTTTGCAGCACATGCAAGGACGGAGGGCAAGTGGCGTTCAAACTGCGACGCTTGCCCTCGCGCCGCGCACATTGACTTTGAGACTGCGCAGCAATTTCGATGATGGATGGTGGTTTCTTTTCAAAATGCGGCTATCGCCTTAGCGCCACGCGTATTCCTCTTAACAGTTTACAGCAGTTTCAAGGATGCGTAAGATTGAAGTCCTCGGATTGGCGTTCTGGCACGATTGAGGGTTGTCAATAAGCAACTGTCACCTCGATCCTTGATGTTGAACTCCCAGGAACGGCGTCCTGGCAGGACTGAGGACTGTCAGGACGCAATCGTCACGCTGATTCGGGGCATTGTAATCCCAGGAATGATGTTCTGGCACAATTGACGGTTCCCAGACAGCTCCTTCAATGGAGCACCTCCCAGAAGTAACCAAAATTCTTCAAGGGACCGATGGAGAGGGAACTCGGAGGAAGGGTTTACTGCAACATCGCAGATGCGTCTCGGGTTTCCCATGGTCCTTCTTCCTCCTTCTCATCCCTCTTTTTCTCTCCTCTTCCTCCTCCTCCTTGTCCTCCCCCCTCCTTGCCTCCCCTGCGCAAGAAGCCAGCCGCGCTCGACCTTGCTCGTCGCCGACCTGGCCAGGCCAGCCTCGACGACGACGTCGAGCGACGCTGTCGAGCGACGGCGACGGCGACGGCGACGACGACGACGACAACGACGACGACAACGATGGCGACGGCGACGACGGCAACGACGACGGCGACGGCGACGACGACGGCGGCGGCGGCGGCGACGACGGCGACTTCACGCGGCCTGGACGACGGCGGCGGCAGCACGCTGGCCGAACGCCGGCTGCTCGAGGGCCGAGGGAGGGAGGCTCTGGGTGCCCCGGGCGCTCCCAGGGCGCCACCCGCACCTCCGGAGGCACCCCGGGGCCGTCCGGGGGGGAGGACCCCGCCTCGAGGGCCGAGGCTCGGGCCTCGAGGCTGCGCCCTCGACCTCGAGGATCGATCCTCGAGGGCCGAGGCTCGAGCCTCGAGGGCCCAGGCTCGAGGATGGAGGAGCGAGGACGCTCGTCTCGAGGGCGCCCCTCGGC
This sequence comes from Prorocentrum cordatum, assembly GCA_963575745.1. NCBI lineage: Eukaryota > Dinophyceae > Prorocentrales > Prorocentraceae > Prorocentrum > Prorocentrum cordatum. The sequence goes on along the minus strand of CAUYUJ010015530.1, from coordinate 240,129 downwards.
AAAACTTCTCGCTCGCTCTCTCCGAGCAAGCTGCGCCCAGCGGGCCGGCGGGCTCGACGCCAGCGCGGGCGCCAGCGCACCTCTGGAGGCCACGGGGGGGCGTGCACTGGCGCAGGGCCCGGCCTCGAGGGTCGAGGCGCAGGGAGGCGTTGAGCGCTGCGGGCAAGCTTCTTGGATACCGCTGGCCCTCCCTGTGCGGAAAGGAGGAATCAAGACGGGGACCATGACCGAGACTGCACGCGGAAACGTCGTGCCGATCTTGATCACCGTCGACCTTAGTCAACGTCGTTTCGTGGATCCTCCTCGCGAATCGGCGACAGCCGACCTGGACCATGACCAAGACCGGCATCGACAAGATCCCGCGACACATTGGTCACGGTCCCCGTGATCATTCCCTCGACCACGGGTCTCCAGGGAGGTTTCCTTGGGGCTCCGCCGCCCCAAAGGGGGCAGGACCCAGGACCAGCGCCACCTGTTGGGCTGGCCGCAGGGTTCCAGTCGTCATCGCGCGTCCTGCTCAGGTCTTGCGACCGCTTGACACAGCGGCCACTCCCAAGAAGGCAGGTATGGTGGCTCAGGCCTACAAACTGCAGGTACATGGGATCTTGGCGACCCGCGCGAAAATATAGGAGTTGGCCCCTCCTCCGCCTCCTCCTCCTCTTACTCCTCCTCCTCCTGCGCCTCCTGCGCCTCCGCCTCCTCCTCCGCCTCCGCCGCCTTCTCCTCCTCCCTTCTCCTCCTCCTCCTCCTCCTCCTCCTCCTCCTCCTCCTCCTCCTCCTCCTCTTCCGCCTCCTCCTTCTCCTTCTCTCCTCCTCCTCCTCCTCCTCCTCCCCCCCTCCTCCTCCTCCTCCTCCTCCTCCTCCTCCTCCTCCTCCTCCTCCTCCCCTCGCCTCCCCCCGCCTCCCCTCGCCTCCTCCGCCCTCCCCGTCCGCCTCCTCCTCCTCCTCCTCCTCTTCCGCCTCCTCCTTCTCCTCCTCCTCCTCTCCTCCTCCTCCGCCTCCTCCTCCTGCGCCTTCGCCTCCGCCTCCGACGCCTTCTCCTGCTCCTCCTCCTCCTCCTCCGCCCCTTCTCCTCCTCCTCCTCGTCCTCGTCGTCCTCCTCCTCCTCCTCCTCCTCCTCCTCCTCCTCCTCCTCCTCCGCCTCCGCCTCCGCCTCCGCCGCCTTTTCATCCTCCTCCTCCCCCTCATCCTCATCCTCCTCCTCCTCCTCCTTTCCGCCTTGTCCCCTGGTCTCTCCTCCTTCTCCCCCCCGCGTGCACCCTTTTCCACGAATTCACTCCTGCAACGCCTCGGTCCCGCGGTTGGTGATTCCCGCGCGCGGGTCGTGGGTCATTGGCACTCTGCAGCGCCGTTGCCCGGCGGATGGCAACCACCTGCTCGCGGCGGCGCACGCACTCTCTTCGCGGGCCGACGGGGAGCGGGAGAAGGGGGAGGACAAGGGATAGCGAAACAGGAGCGAGGGAGAAAACGATCGAGGAGGAGAAGGAGGAGGAGGGCGAGGAGGATGAGGACGAGGAGGAAGAGGACGAGGACGAGGAAGAGGAGGAGGAGGAGGGGCGAGAAAACGAGAGAGGGAAGGGGGAGCGGGGAAGAGGACGAGGAGGGGACGGGGAGGGGGGGAGCGGGAGAAGGACGAAGAAGAAACAGAGAGCCTGCCCCCACAAGAGGCCAAACTCTGGAGGGGAGGAGGTTGAGGGGGGGAGAAGCAGACGGGCAGGCAGGAACAGGAGCAGGAAGGTAAGATCGGTCTCGCCCTCGTCTGCGCGACTGCGCGCGTCGAGCCACGAGCTCGGAGGCATCCAGACTCGGAGTGGTCACGCGAACCGCTGACGGGTAGCCTGCTTCACGCTACCGCCACAAACTCGACCTGAGGCGGCCTCCCGTCGCCCGAAGAGCGGCGCGGCCAGCCCCCATCCATAAATCAGCAACATCAAAGCCGAGGAGGAGGAGGATATAGAGGAGAAAGAGCAGGAGGACGACGACGACGACGACAAGCAGAAGGAGGAGGAGGAGGAGGAGGTCAAGGAGATACGTTGTATAGGATCTATGGGTAATCGAGGAGATAGATGACGAGGAGGAGGAGGAGATCGAGGAGGAGGAACATGATTCAGGGGAATTACAGACGATAACTGAGGAGGAAGAGAAGACGGAAGAAACAGATGAGGAGGGAGAGGATGAGGAGGAGGGGGAGGTCGAGAAGGATACGGAGGAGCAGGAGAAAGACGACGAGGAGGATGAGGACGAGGACGAGGAGGAGGATAAGGAGGAGGAGGCAAGACTCGACCTAAGAAGGTCATGCACGACGAATTCACGACACGGGACCCCTCAGGATCCCTCCTTAGCGTAGGCCGAACCTGGGTTTAACCCCAGGCTCTGCCCACGCCGACCTGGGCCAGGAAGTCCGCCTCCAGGCCGAATGCGGCGTCCATGACGTGCTCAGCCCCCGCTCGCCGCGCCCGCCGCTGCGTCCCCAGGGGCGCGCGGGCCGCGGCAGCGTCCCGAACTGCACGCCGCCTCGCCCGCAACCGCCTCCACGCCGAAGGCGCGGGCGAGGGCGGCGCCCAGGCGAGCCCAGCCGCTCCGCGCCACGGTGGCCTCCGCGTGGGAAGCCGCGCGGACTCCAGCGAGCTCGCCGATGAGCTCCTCCGCGTCTCGGACGTTTGCCGTGTCCAGCTGCTCGCCCGAGATCGTTTTAATATTGGGGCCGAAGTACGACAGATTAGCGGCGTCGTACCGCAACGCTGCCACTCGGAGGGCGGCGGTGTCGCGCAGCGCGTCGCACATCCGAGGCCCAAGAAGCAGCCGCCAGGCCCCCTTCGCCTCCGCCCCACCACGGCGGAGCTGCCTGCGCACTGCGGCCGCTTCACCGTGCGCCCTGCGAAGTAGCACTTCTGCATGCTCCATCACGTTCGCGAGCCGCACGCACAGGCCGTCGGTGACCTGGTCGTCGCTGTCGCCCCTCTGCAGGACGGGCTTCTCACGGCCATCCGAGAGGCCGCAGCCTTTCACTGCCATCTTGGTCTTATCCACTTGTCTTGGGACCGCCGCTTGCAGCATGGGGGGGGCGCAACCCTCCACGGCCGCGGCGTCCCTCAGGCTCTGGCCTTCCTGCTCGGGGGGCGGCGCCGAGCACGCGAGGGGCGTGATGGGGACCTCGAATATCCGTTCGCCCTCCACGTCGTACCTGGGCGCTCGTGGCGCCCCCGTGCATCGCGGAAAGCCGCAGGGTGGGCCGCCGAAGTCCGAGAAGACCGCCGCTCCACATGTACAGCGCATGCCCCGCGACAGCGGCTCCCAGCTTCCCGCAGGGACGAAGACTGCAGCCTCCGCCCGTGGCCCGTCACCACCGGTTGGGGCTGCCGCCTCGCCGCCTGCCGAGGGCGGCCGCCGCTGCCGTGGGCGGGCCCCCGCCAGCGCAGCGTGCCCCAAGCGAGGGCCGTGCTGCGCAGCTCGCAGGGTACGCACGTCCGCCGTCGCCAACGACTCAACCCCCTGCGCGACGGCATGGAGGCCACGTTTCGGCGGAGCCTGTCCAGCCATGCAGGCTCCACTCCGCGAGCCATCGCGGAGAGCGCTGGCAGAAGAGCCCGAACTCGATCAGCGACACCAGCATCACCGACCAACATGTCGAAGGCCTTCCCCAGCTCCTGCACGCGCGCCATGGCCGCCACCAGGCCGGAGTCTGCCGCAGCCACCGCGCGCCGCCGCGCAGCCGTGCGCTCGGCCCGCGAGCGCCTCTTCACAAAGGGATCGCCCTCCAGTGGCGACCCCGCCCGCGCCATCACCTCAAGCAGCTGCACCCGGGCCGGCCATGAGCGGAGGCAAATGGCAACCAGGGGGCTTGAGACCGGCTTGAGCCAAAATGGCTTGAGCCAAAATGGCTACGGACATATATATATATATATATATACATATATACATATATATAAACATATATATATATATATAAGGAGGAGGAGGAGGAGGAGGAGGAGGAGGAGGAGGAGGAGGAGGAGGAGAACGTGTAGGAGGAGCACGAGGCGGAGGAGCAGAAGGGAGGGAGGAGGAAATAGCAGAGGAGGACGAGGAAGCTCCATTCCTCCTCGGGCCAGGATATCATCGCTGCGTTTGCAGCTGGGCTCCGAGGAGGCGCGGCACAGCGCGAGAGAACATTGGGCCAGCTGGCCCAGTGCCAAAACCACGTGCCAGCCTGTTGTTGAGCAGGGACCGACCGTCCCGGCAGTCCCATAGGCCTACCACGAAATTTTCTTATAACCGAAAAAATGTTCTAAGAACAAAATCTAGGTTCGTTCTTAGAACAACAAATCCGAGGTGATAAAACAAGACGGTCCCAACCAGAAATGTTCTAAGAATTCGCGGAAACCACCCAAGGTTCGTAGAACATTGTTTGGTCGACCTACAGACACGCCAGGACGCTTCGCCACTGACTGATACTGCTGGCGAAACCAAAACCAACTTTGGCTGACTGAGGAGGGCGCGAAATGGAATGGTTGGGCTCGCAAACCACTCGAACAACAGCGATTGGGGCCAGCACGGAACATTCAGCATTGCACGCTGCTCTGTGACTGCTACATGCCCCACGCTTCCTCGGATTAAGATATTCTCTCTGTGATTGCAGCCGAGGCGTGGCACTGGGCCATTGCCAACGACCACCAATATCTGCGACCTGGCGGTTGAAGCGGCCCATTCTTTCTCATGCTCAGAGAGCCCCCTGCAATCGTCGCCGCAAGGGGCCCATCGGGAGACTAGATCCGGAGGACAAGGCTCAGCAGCTAAGGTCCAGAGTTGGCGCTCGGGAGCCTTGCCTTCCACGGCCTGATGTTTTCTACCAGTATAATCACAGAGGAGGACATTGCACTGGGCATGCAATGGCCCTAAGAAACATACACAGCTGGGCTGCCAGCAAGCAACCGAAGCTGCCTTGCGCCCGCCACGGCGTGCCAAAACGACAGCACACCGCATTTGCAACTGTCGCTTGCTTCTCAGAGGCAGCCATGGCCGGCTGTCTCCACAGCCAGGGGGAGCGCGGATTCTCGACGGAAGCTGGCACATTGTGTTTGGTACAAGTTCAGATGACGCGGAGCGACGCACGCAATAGACGATTACCAGAAGCTAATTTGGCCGCATCAGCAGTTGAGCAGTTACAGAGGCCCCCAGGTCGCCCTTTGGGCCCGAGAGGGCCCCAAAAGCTGCTGAGTTTTCCCCGGGGAGCAGTCGAAAAGCTACTGCGAGGCGTGCCTAAGTGGACCCACTGGGCCCTAGGAGTCACGTGCAAAAATTGGCGATGAGTTTCTCTTTCGGAGGTTCTGCTACTTTGAATCGTGAACATCCCAAGACTGAGCTGTCCAGCCCTTTTTTGAGGAGAGCCTTCGTGAGGCCTACTTGCCCGAGAAAAACTGTCGGAAAAGAGGTTCACTCAGAGGGGGCCCACAAGGCGGAGCCTTCTCTAAGACAGTTTGGTGAGGTTGACATGGATCCCCGCCTCGAAGTTGTAGGCCGACTCGGACAGGAGCAGCTGTCGAGCCCGAGGCAGGGTGTCCAGCCTTCCCATCACCCGCAAGCTTTTCTCGCACCTCTGCATACTCATGTCTGAGACCCACCTGCCAAGCCGCGTAATGCCGTCACGCGACCTTGCCTTCGTCGGCCAGTCGTGAGACGGGCCGGCGCGGCGAAGGACGCACGGCGTGAGGACATCGGCCGCACGAGGCCTTGAACTTGCTGTAGCAAAGGAAAGCGAGTGTGCGCGACACAAAAGCGAGAGCCGCATCTTGAAAGTGAGCGACCTCCATCCTCGAAGTTGTTAAGCCTTGCAAGACGAATGTGCGCGGCGCGCGGCCGAGAGCCACACGTTTGAAACCGCCCCCCTGTAGCCCTGAAGCGGTTGCAGATTTCAAGCTTCAGGGTCAAAGCTGGTGAGAAGTCCCCAGCGAACCGCCTAGCCCGCCCTACCGACGCGTCTGGAGGTGCGACACGGAGGAGTTGTGTAGAAGGGAAAAAGGATGGAGGAGGAGGGGGAGGGGGAGGGGGAGGGGGGGGGAGGAGGACGGAGGAGGAGGAGGAGGATGAGGAGGAGGAGGAGGAGGAGGAGGAGGAGGAGGCGGAGGAGGAGGAGGAGGAGGAGGAGGAGGAGGAGGTAGAGGAGGAGAAGGAGGAGGAGGAGGAGGAGGAGGAGGGGGAGGAGGAGAAGGAGGAGATAGAGGAAAAGGTGGTGCAAAGCTCAACGCTTGACGCCTGGTCGTCGCCGTGCAACAACACTAAACTATGCAACTGCGCTGGCCGCTGGGCCGCCCCCTGGCCAGCGCGCGCGGGCAGGCCGCGCGCCCCGCTCGCGAGAGCCCTCACCCAGCTGCTGCGCCCTGCCGCCGCAGTCGGCGCAAGGTCTCGCGAACCCCACGCGAGCCAGTCGGAGTCGGCCTCCGTCAGGGGGGCGGGTCGACCTATCGGCGGGTCGGCCGCGCGGGCCTGTGGAGCGCGCCCCGCTGTCGGGTTGGCGAGCTGCCATGGCTGCGTCGGGCGGCCAGGGCACACTGCTCGCAGCTTGTCCAGGCGGCGCTCGACATTGCGCCCGCACATGGGGCACCAGACCAAACCCCGCCATACGCACCAGGAGATGGCCCTAGGCTGGTGACCCGCACGTTGCCCAGCTGCCAGCGTGCCGCGCCGCCGCGTGGCCCGCGGAGCGCTCGTCCTGGAACGCGCGCGCTGCCCCAGATCTCTCGCCGCCCCTTTCGCACTCCCAACCTCCACCGCGTCGGCGAACTGGGACGTGCGCGTCCGTCGCCGCGGGGGCCAACTGCAGCCGCGGGGGCCGAGGAAGGGCCGGCCTGGCCACCTGCCCGACGCCTGGCCAGGCGCCGTCCGCCTCGCAGACCCTCTCGGTGAGCTCGGCAGTGCAGCTCAAGCAGAACTCCACCTTCTCGGCCTCCTCCAAGCAAGCGCCTTGGATAAACTCGAGGAAGCCGCTGCCGCCCTCTCCGGCGCCCTGCCCAGCCCGCCCGGCGGCCGCGCTATTGGCGCGAGCAGTGAGCAGCTCGCGGCCGTCCAGCGCCGCTGCGGCTGCCGCTGAGCTGTGGGCCTTCGCCTTGCGGAGCTGGGGCGCCATGCTGGCCCATGTCGAGGTTGCCGATGCGTCGCCAAAGAGTCCGCCAGAGATCCGCGTCCGGCCTGATCGCGCACCCACGCCAAGCTAGGCCCGCAGCGACCCCGTGAAGGGTGCTCTGTCGGTCTATATGGAGCGTGAGCGGCGGCAGCGCGTGCACCACTGTGCGCTCCACCGCCTACATCTCCTCCTTCGCAACCGTGCGCTGCGCGGTGAGGGAGACTGGCAGGGGGCCCCACACTGCTGCCGCGATCTCCATGGAGTCTGAGTCCAGCATCGCCACCGCCCAACCTGCTCGCCCGAGCCAGCGCCACTGCCCGCCCTTCAGGCTGCCGTCCGTGCCCACGTCCCCTGTCGCCCACGCGTCGCCGCTGGAGCATTCCCAGCTCTTGAACGGGTCCTGCGCTCCCAAACGTGCCGCAGCCCATGGTGGCCAATGAGCCCGCGCTCCCAGACGTGCGCATTGACGCACGCAACACATGTCTTCCGACTTCCACCGCGGAAGGGGGAACGGGGCTGAACGCGTGGGCAACGCGCTGCGCGATGCACTGGCTACAAAGGCAAACGAAATCAGGCCACAATATTGTCTCTTGGTGCTCTTGCTTACACCCATACCTCGTGGATCTATGAGTATCGTTTAAACGATCCCCATCCCCAGCGGCGTGGCCTGGGCCCCACTGGCCGATTTACGCCCCTAGATGGGGATATAGGTCGTTCCCTTCGGGCTTCGAGGGGTGTATCCCCAACTGGGATGGTTGGTAATCTGGTGGGGGTCTCGAAGGGAATGGAGATGGGGATGGGGATCGGTTCAACGACACTGGACCCCGCACCTCGTGGATCCAAAACCTGGGCGCGCCGGGCTGGCGTGCTGCCAGCGCGGCGGGAGCCGCAGGCGATGCTCGCGGCCCTGCGCCGCGCCGCGAGCGCCCGTGTACTGCCGCGAGCCGCACGGGGGCGCCACCGCCGGCGCCGCCGCGGAGGCGCCCCCGCGCCACCGGCGCAGGTGCCGCGTGAACGAACTCCTCCTCCTGCTCCTCCTGCTCCTCCTGCTCCTGCTCCTCCTCCTCCTCCTCCTCCTCCTCCTCCTGCTCCTGGGCCTCCTCCTCCTCCTCCTCCTCCTCCTCCTCCTCCTACTCCTCCTCCTCCCCCTCTTCCACCTCCTCTTCTTCTTCCTCTTCCTCTTCCTCCTCCTCCTCCTCCTCCTCCTCATCTCCTCCTCCTCCTCCTCCTCCTCCTCCTCCGGGTCGATGAACGGGGCAGGCTGGAGCGGCGCGCGGGCTGGGTCGACAGCGACCTACTCCGACCACCGTCCTCGCCATGGTCTGGGCGTGAGCGGGCCTCGCCATGGCCTGGGCGTGAGCGGGACAAATATGGGCCTGTTTTCCACCACCACCACCACCACCATAAGTTGGAGGGGGGAAGGAGGTGAAGGACGAGGAGGACGAGGAGGAGGGGGAGGAGGAGGAGGAGGAGGAGGAGGAGGAGGAGGAGGAGGACGCCCTCTCCCTCCAACTCATGGTGGTGATACAAAACAGGCCCATCAGGACAATAATGCCGAAGGTCCAGCTCGGGCCCATCCCGCGTCACGAAGACGTGCCACGCCGGCCAAGACCATCCCAGCCTCCTCATGGCGACAATTCGGGGATCTTCTGACCCGGGTGAATCCAGACCCGGGTCATTCAGGATCCTGCGAGATCATGCAGGATCCTGCACCCAAGCCCAGGCCAATGCGACCCTGGCCCTGCAGGATCCTGCAAGATCTGGCGCTCTGGCTGACCCCCGCTTGCATGGACCCCCGCCTCTCGAGCCCCGAACAGATGTACGTCGACGCTGGCCCGGCGAGCTTGCTCCAAGAATCCTTGCCCGTGAGCCGAGCCTGATGACGGCGCCAGGCCGCCGCCAGGGTGCTCTCTGGCGCCGTGCCATCCCACACCGGCTCGGCCCAGGCCGCAAGCTAGGGCTCCCAACTTCGCGCTTCGCGCTGCGCGAAGCGCGAAGCGCGAATAACTTCGCGCTCTCGCGCCGCCCTCCCAAAGGGAGAATAGGAGGACGAGGAGGAGGGGGAGAAGGAACGAGGACCGCGAAGCGCGAAGCGCGAATAACTTCGCGCCCTCGAGGGAGCCCTTGGCAAGCGAGGCGACAGCGCTGCACTCCTGCCGCGGCCCCTGGCCCAAAGCTCGCCAAGCGCCAGCGCGGAGGACGAGAGAGAGGGGGCGAGGAGGCGGAGGCAGAGGCGGGAGAGACGCAGCGACACAGAAGGAGGCAGCGAAGGAGGAGGATGCAGAAGGAGGAGGAGGAGGAGGAGGAGGAGGAGGAGGAGGAAGAGGACGACGACGAACCCTCGAGACTTCTGCCCTCCCACCGGGGGACGCCGCCTGGGCCGCGCTGGGGGGGGCGGGCGCGGCCGCTCCCGGGCTCCGCGGTCGAGGGGGAGGGCCCCTGCGCAGGGAGGGGGGGGGGCGCCGGCGGGCGGGGCCGCAGAAGTGGAGCGGGTCCTCCCTCCTCCTCCTCCTCCTCCTCCTCCTCCTCCTCCTCCTCCTCCTCCTCCTCCTCCTCCTCCTCCTCCTCCCCCTCCTCCTCCTCCCCCTCCCCCTCCCCCTGCTCTTCCTCCCCCTCCTGCTCCTCCTCGTTCGTCGTCCTCTCATGATGGGACGTCTGGGCGTCATTCGCGCTGGAGCCGAGCTACAAGCACAACGCTCCATATGGATTCCACAACTCGGTATAGCTGGTTCGAACCATCTCGATCTACGGAACCTAACTCACTCACCATCCCATAGACAGATGGAAACGGGAGGGTGCGGGGGAGGGATTGGGCGGGTGGAGGGGGCGCGCGGGAAGGGAGGCGGAGCGGAGGAGGGGGGCGGCGGGGAGCGCGAGGGGAAGCATGGGGGAGGAGGAGGGAGGGCTGAGGAAGGACTGGAGAAAGGAGTGGACGGGGGAGGACAGGAGGGAGAGGAGAATACAGATGATGGGGAAGAGGAGGAGGAGGAGGAGGAGGAGGAGGCGGAGGAGGAGGAGGAGGAGGAGGAGGAGGACCAGTGTGAGTCCAAGACGCGTCAACGATGTTACAATCAACCCTCCCTCCAAGTTCCATCTTCGCAAGTCCCTACAAGCATCTTACGTAAAAAACTCCATTGCAAAACAACCGTCTGAGAATCCTCACTTGTGCCAGTGCACAATTCCGGCGAATTCAACACCGCGGATCAAAGTGACCGGTGCGTCCTGGCAATCCTAAATCCCGCAAGAACACTGACTGTTGCGTCCTGACAACCCTGAATCCCGCCAGAACGCAATTCCTGGGACTCCAGCACTACGAGTCCTTGAAACTGTCGCAAGGTGTTCGAATAATGTACACGGTGTTAAAGCGAGAAACACATGTTGAAAAGGAACCGCCCCCATCCTTCAAAACGCTGCAGACGTTTGAAACGAATGTGCGCGGCGCGAAGGCGACAACCAAAGTTTGAAAAGAAGCCGCCCTCCATCCTTGCAGTTGTTGCAAACTTTCAAGACGAATGTGTACAGCGCTACGGCGAGAACCACATTTTGAACCCGACCTGGCCTCCGTCCTCGAAGCTGCAGACTTTGAGACGACTGTGCGCGGCGCATCGGCAAGAACCACATTCTGAAAACCACCCGCTAGTCATCCTTGAAACAGTTGCAGGCTTCAAGCTTCAGAGCCATAAATGGTGAGGAAAACTCAAAATAACCGTCCGGTCAGCTCTACCGACACGTCTGGGGGCGCGACAGGGAGGAGTTAGCCAGAAGGAAAAGGGATGGAGGAAGAGGGGGCGGAGCAGGACGAGGAGGGAAAGGGGGAGGAGTGTGAGGAGGAAGGTGGGATAAACACAGCGAAGGAGGACGGGGAGGGAAAGGGGGCGAATAGTGAGGGTGAGGAGGGGGGAGGAGGAGGAGGAGGAGGAAGGAGGAGGAGCAAGGAGGAGGAGGAGGAGGAGGAGGAGGAGGAGGAGGAGGAGGAGAGGGAGAAGGAAATCACGAGGGGAACGGCGTTGTGGACGAGACGGGCACGAACAACGAGGAGCGAGGATGATAACGACGCAGGATGAAGGAAATGAGAGGACGAGGCAGGAAGAAAGGGCCTGGGCAAGAGGGGGAAAATATAGGCTTGCCCAGGCCATACGGATCCGCCGTGGATGCATATGCCAAACTTGAGACTTCGAATTTCCGCGGCGCTACAACGCTAACCATTGGGCATGTGTGTCGTGCCCAGACTCCTCCGGAGGAAGAAAACTGCATCCACAAAACCATCGGAGCTCGAAGGGGATTCTTTCTCTGGATCGGCGCTGGACCCCCCCCCTGGCACGGAGTGCACCAGGGGCGGCGCCAGAGGCGCCGGCAGGGGGGGGCTCAGAGCCGATCCAAGAAATACGCGCGGAGCTCAGAATCATTCCCGACACAGTGCTCGCACTTAGGAACTATTGCTTGGCTTTCTTGAAGGATGGGATGGGGTTCCCGGATTCTCGCCGAAGTGGCACCCGTGCCCGCTCGTGGGCGCCTCGTGGGAGGCCCCTGCGTTTGGTGGGCTTCCCGAGGCTTCGCTTCGCTGGCGCGTCGTGCCCGCTCGTGGGCGCCTCGTGGGCGCCCTGTGCGCTGGGCAGGCTTCCAAGGGAGTCGCCGCGTCGGCGCCCGTGCCCGCGCGTGGGCGCCTCGCGGGCGCCCTGTGGGCTGGATACGCTTCCCGACGAGTGGCCGTGCTGGCGCCCGTTGCCCACTCGTGGGCGCCCCGCGGGAGGCCCCGTGCGGTTGGAGAGTTTCCCGAGGCTTCGCCGCTGTGGCGCCCGTCCGTGTCCGCTCGTGGGCGCCCTGTGGGCGCCCGCGCGCTTACGCCACATAGCTCACATCACAGAGGCGTAGCCTGCACCACATAGCTTGCGCTGCTCACTTCCCATCACATGGCTCACACCACGCATATTACGCAACAGAGGTCACACCACATATCTCACTCCAAATAGCTTACACAACACAGCGCACGCAACATAACTCACAGCACATGCCTCACACCACATAGTTTATGCAACCTAGCGCACCACAGAAGTTGCACAACATAATTTGCACAACATAGATCACACACCGCAACACTTGCACAACCTAGATTACACCATAGATGCATGTTACGCCATACAGAGCGGACGCGGCCGCAAGAAACCCTCGCAATAAACCCAACCCTGAAGACCCACGCGAGAGGGGCGACTGGGGGGAAGCCTGGGGCACCCTGAGCGCACCAGCTTCTCAACGGCCGCGGAAGTCACCGCGCAGCGCCCAGATCGAAGAAACCCAGGATACCCTGGCGACAAGCATTTGGCTTCCTGACGCCCCAGTGTGTGTATATATATATATATATACTAGAACCATCGCGCGCGCTTCGCGCGCGCTCAGGTTCTAGCAGACCCCAGGCCTTGACGAATTCACTGCTCCACTGAAGTAGTGGACCACAGTCCACGCATGCCAATCTGCATTCCGAAAGGCCTTCGAAGAAATGGTTGTCTAGGGGGCGGAAGCCGTATGAATCGGGTTCCCAGAAGGCCTTCTGGGAGCACGGGTTTGGGGGCGTCTTGAGGAGCCTGGTGAGGCGTGCCGTCGTCGTCGTCGTCGTCGTCGTCGTCGTCGTCGTCGTCGTCGTCGTCGTCGTCGTCGTCATCGTCGTCGTCGTCGTCGTCGTCGTCATGTCGTCGTCGTCGTCGTCGTCGTCGTCGTCGTCGTCGTCGTCGTCGTCTCCTGTAGCGGATCCCTAGACCCCTCCCTGGGTCCAAACGAGTAAGCGCAGCAGGGGCAGGAACAGAAGGCGATGGGAGCGAGAGGGGAGGCGGAGGAGGAGGGGGAGGAGGAGAAGGGGGAGCAGGAGGGGAGGAGGAACAGTTCAACCGACATCGGCTACGGAAGGACTCTCCAGGGTCCACCTGACGACTGCCTCTTCTGATGCTCCTTGAGGGACTTCAACCAAACCGCGAGGATCTCGTCGTACGGCGTACGTCGAACGTCATCGGCCGTCCTGGGGCCTCTCGGGGCCTCTTGGAAATATATTGGGCCCTCCTGGGAGGCCTCTTGAAGTGGAAGGCTCCAATTGTCGGTTCGGGCTCCCCCATATTGGGCCTCTCTTGGGGCCGTGTTGGGGCCCTCCTGGGCCGTCTGAGGCGGCTCGTAGGCCGTCTTGGGGCCCTCCTGGCCGTATTTGGGCTTCTCTTGGGGGCTTCTCGGGCTGTTTCGGGGTGGTCTTGTTGACCCGTTGAGCCGGCATGGAGATTGGGGAAGCCGACAAGGCCAGAAGGGCGAAGTCCTTCAAAAGACACATAGAAAATCAACGAATTTGGGCTCTCGGGGCTATGTTGGGAGTCCTCCTGGAGCCTTCTTGTGGCGTCTTGTGGGCCTCTTCCGGGTTTTTTCTGGGCTTCTTGGGGCAGAAAGCTCGAATGGTCGGTTCGGGCTTCCGTTCTGGAGTCCCTCGTGGGGCCCAAAGGTGCGCGCAAGGTGGAGCGACCAGCTCTTGAAAGTAAAGAAATACATAGAATTCACTGGGCTGACCGCAGGCGGACGTCACCTGCAAGCCAGCATTGCAGCCTGACCCGCCTTGGCGCGAACGGCACACATACTGAGGCGCCGACCAATTCCCTTTCTGAACATTCGAACGCCAGCAATGAAACTGAACCTCGACGCATTCTGAACCCAGGACTTTACCTGGGATGAACACCTGCAACGGAGGGTGGTGCAGGGCACGCCGGCAGACGTGGCTGCCAGCCTGAAACAAAATCAATCTGGCTTCCTCGGGTCGATCTTGGGGGCCTCTTGGGCTGTTTTCGAGCGTCGGGAACCCGAGAAGGCGAGATGACCAAAATCCTTCGAACATCTACGGAACATAAACAGTGTTCGGCTCTCAGGGCTCTCGCGGGGGTCCTCGTGGGGCCTTCTTGCGGCGTCTGGGTGGCCTCTTGGAGGCATCTTGGGGCGTATTCGGGGCCTCTTGGGGCCTCCCGGGCGCCTCTTTTGGCGGAAAGCTCAAATTGTCGCTTGGATTTCCCAATCTTGGGCTTCTCTTGGGCGCCTTTGGGGCCCCGTTTGGGCCGTCTGGGGCGCCTCTTGGGCCGTCCTGGGGCTCTTTTGGGCCGTCTTGGGGCCCTCGGGGGCGCCTCTTGGGCCGTCTTGGGGCGGTCTTGGGGACCTCTGATGTCATCAAGAACGGTACGACAGCGAAAACAGTAATATGCTAAACATACACGTTTGAAAAGGGAATGAAGCAATCTTTGCCTCTTGGGGACGTCCTGGGGGGCCTCTCGGAAGCTGCTTAGGAGCGTTTGCGAGGCCTTTGGAGGTGTCTTGGGGGCCATCTTGGGCATCTTGGAGCGGCCTTTGGGTGTCTTGGGTCCGTCTTGGGGCGTCTTCGGGTTCTCTTGGCGCGTTCCCGGGGCGTTTTGAAGGCCTCAGGGACGCCCCAAGAGACTGGGCACACACATTTGTGGTCGTGGTCGCGGCCCCAGGCCCCCGGACCCCGTGCGCTGTTATATGTTTGTGTGTGTATATATATATATATACATACATACATACATACATAGATACATACATATATATATATATATATATATATATATATATATATGCCGTCTTGGGAACCCCTTGGGCCGTCTTGGGCGCGATGACAGCCCAACAGGCGAACACACGAAAAATATACGTTTCCCCACAGGAATGGGACGATTTGTGCTTCTTGGAGCTCTCTTGGGGTGCCTTTTGGAGCGTCTTGGGGTGCTTTTGGGAGCTTTCGGGGCGTTTCTTGGGGGCTTCTCGGCGCCTCCTGGAGCCACTTGGGGTCGAAAGCTTGGAATTCGATGGTGGCTTTCCTCCTCTGGGGCCCTCTCGGGCCCGTCTTGGGGACTCTCTTGGGCCGTCTTGGGCCCTTCGTGGGCCGTCCTGGAGCTTTCTGGGGCTGTATTGGGGCCCTCTGGGGCGCGTCCTGGGATGTATTGGGGCGGTTTTGGGAGCTTCTGAGGTCGTCAAGCACGGACCGAATGCGAAAACAAACAATATGTTAAACATATACATTTTACAAAAAGGAATGGGTCTATTTTGGCCCCTTGGGGCTCTGTTTGGGGCCCTATTGGGGGTCGCTTGGGAGTGTCTTGCAAGGGCTTTTGAAGCCGCCTTGGAGGCCATGTTGGGCGTCTGGGAGCGACCTTCGGGCGCCCCGGGTCTGTTCTGGAGCCTCTTGGGGCCTCCTTGGCGCCTTCTGGCGGCTTTCTGTGAAGCCCCGGGGCTCCCCGAGGGCCCCAGAGCCCATTTGCGGTAGCGGCGCCGGCCCCGGGCGCCTGGACCCGGTGCGCCGTTGTGTGTGTGTGTGTGTGTGTATATATATATATACATATATATATATATATATATATATATAACAAGAACCACGCGCGCGCTACGCGCGCGCTTAGGTTCTAGCTTCGCCCGGGGCAACGGCCAAACAACGGACGAGGAGGTTGAAGGCTGAATGCACTTCGGTTATTCGTCGAGTTTCGCGGTCGCGGTTCGAAAGCTTTTGGGCGCTCCTCACCCCCAGGCGGCCCGAGGCGGCCGAAAACGACACCTCTTCCTCGTCCTCCTCTTTCCCCCTGCTCTTCCTCCTCTCCTCCTACTCTTCCTCCTTCCCCCATCGCCCCCTCCTTTCCCCCCTTCCTCCTCCTCCGCCCCCTTCCTCCCCTCCTCCTCCTTTCCCTCCTCCTCACCCTTCTCCTCTTCCTCCTCCTCCTTCTCCTCCTCCTTCTCCTCCTACTTTCCCTCCTCCTCCTCCTCCTCCCCTTCCTCCTCCTCCTCGTCCCCACACCTCCTCCTCCTCCTCGTCCCCCTCCTCCTCCTCCTCCTCCTCATCATCATCATCATCATCGTCATCATCATCATCATCACATCACCATCATCATCTTCATCATGTTCCCTCCTCCTCTCCTTCTCTTCCCTCCTCCTCCTCTTCCTCCTCCTCCTCCTCCGCCTCCTCCTCGTCCCTCCTCCTCCTCCTCCTCCTCCTCCTCCTCTCACTCCTCCTTTCCTGCTCTCCTCCTCCTGTTCGGACTACATGGCTCGCCAAACGGCAGTGCGACGCCGCGCAAGCATTGGGCCACATCGGATAAAGGGAACACTCGGGGGGGCCTCCCTCTTGCTCTTCCTCCTCCTTTTCTCCTCTTCCTCCACATCCTCCCCCCTCCTCCTGCTCCTCCTCCTCCGCCCCCTCCTCCTCCTCCTCCTCCTTCCTCCTCCTCCTCCTCTCCTCCTCCTCCTCGTCCTTCTCCTTCCTCCTCCTCCTCCTCCTCCCCTCCTCCTCCTTCCCCTCCTCCTCCCCCCCCTCCTCGTCCTCCGCCCCCCCTCCTCCTCCTCCGCCCCATCCTCCTCCTCCTGCTCCTCTTCCCCCCCCCTCCCCCCTCCTCCCCGTCATCATCATCATCATCATCATCATCATCATCATCATCATCATCATCATCATCACCATCATCATCATCAATATCATCATCATCCCTCTTCCCTCCTCCTCCCCCCGCCCCCCTTCCCTCTCCACCCCCCTCCTCCCCCCCTCGTCCTCCTCTTCCTTCTCCCCCTCCTCCTCGCCCATCTCCTCCTTTCCTGTTCCTCCTCCTCCTCATCCTCCTCCTCCACCGCCTCCGCGTGCAAGAAATCCAACCACATGTCGCGGAAATCAACGAACTGTGTCCCTCCGGGTTTTCTCGAGCGTCCTTTTGGGACTTGTCGGGGCCGTCTTAGGGCCCCCTTGGGCGTCCTGGGAACCCCGAAATCATGTTCCTATAGGGGCTCTGGGGAACATGATTTCGGACGCTGCGGAAGAGGCCTCCCGAGAATCTCTATAGGCAGCTCTGCTTGCCCCCGTTGTGGCTCTGTTGGGTGCCTTTTGGGGCTCTCTTGGGCTGGCTTGTAGCTATCATGGGTCATCTTGGGTCCCTCTTGGGCCGTCTTGGGGCTCCTCGGGGTGGCACTGTGAAGACGTCGTCGTCGTCGCCGTTCGCCGATCGGCGGCGTCAACTGTTGTCATCGTCGTCCATCGTCGTCGTCGTCGTCGTCGTCGTCGTCGCCGTCGACGACCGTCGTCGTCATCGTCAATCACCGTCGCCGATCACCGTCGCCGATCGTCGATCGGCCCCGAGCCCTCCCGCCCACTCATCCTCCTCTCCTCCTCCTCTTCCTCCTCCTCCTCCTAATCTGCCTCCTCTTCCTCTTCCTCCTCCTCCTCCTGAAATCATGTTCCCGGAGACGCTTCCGGGGACAGGGTTTCGAACGATGCCGAAAAGACTGGTTCCAGGGTGGCTTTGCGCACGCGGACAGCGTCGCCGCCGTCGGCGTGGCCGTCGTCGTCGTCGCCGTCGTTCGTCGATCGGCGACGTCGACTGTTGTCATCGTCTTCTATCGTCGTCGTCGTCGGTCGTCGACCGTCGTCGTCGTCGTCGTCAATAACCGTCGCCGGTCGTCGTCTCCGATCGTCGATCGCCCTCGAGCCTCCTCCTCTCTCCCCCCCTCCGCCCCTCCACTCCTCCTCCCCGCCTCCTCCTCCTTCTCCTCTTCCTTCTCCTCCTCCTCCTCCTCCTCCTTCGCCCTCTCCGTCTCCTCCGCGCGGAAGAAATCCAACAACATCTCGCGCAAATCAACGAACTATGGCCCTCCGGGCCTTTTTGAACGTCCATTGAAGGCTTTTGGGGCCGTCTTAGGGCCCTCTTGGGCGTCCTGAGAACCAGGAAATCATGTTCCCGGAGAGGCTTCTGGGAATATGATTTCGAACGAGGCCCTCTTGGGACTCCCTGAGGCCGTGTTGGGAGCCTCCTGGGCCAACTTTGGGGCCTCTTGGGCCGTCTTGGGGGTTCCGTGAGCCTCACAGGACGACCCTTTTGGGCCGTCTTGGGCCCTCTTGGGTCTCTCTTGGGCTGTCTTGTGGGGCTCGGGGGCGTCTGGGGCACTGCGAGGCCCAAGCAAGCAAGTATGCTGAAAACGTACGTTGTACAACGGGAGCGGGCCGATTTCTGCCTCTTGAAGGCCCTCTTCGGCCAACTTCAAACCATCTCGGGCCCTCTTGAGGCGCTCTTGGACGTTTTGAGGCCCTCTTGGGCCTCGCTGAGGCTGTCGGACAGCGTCGCCGCCGTCGGCGTGGCCGTCGTCGTCGCCGTCGATCATCGATCAGCGGCGTCGACTATTGTCATCGTCGTCGATCGTCATCGGTCGTCGTCGTAGTCGTCGTCGTCGTCGTGAATCACCGTCGCTGGTCGTCGTCTCCGATCGTCGATCGCCCTCGAGCCTCCTCCTCCTCTCTCCCCCCTGCACTCCTCCTCCCCGCCTCGTCCTTCTCGTATTCCTCCTCCTCCTCCCCCCCCTCCTCCTCCCCCTCCTCCTCCTCCTCCTCCTCCTCCTCGTCCTTCGCCCTCTCCGTCTCCTCCGCGTGGAAGAAATTCAACAACATTTCGCGAAAATCAGCGAACTGTGGCCCTCTGGGAATTTTTGAATGTCAGTTTAAGCAATTTTGGGGCCGTCCTCGGGCCCTCTTGGGCGTCCTGGGAGCCGGAAATCATGCTCCCGGAGAAAATTCTGGGAACATGATTTCGAACGAGGCCCTCTTGGGCCTCCTTGAGGCCGTTTTGGGGGCCTCCTGGGCCGGCTTTGGGGCCTTTGGGGCCGTCTTGGGCTGTCTTGGGGCTCCTCGGGGCTGAGGACGAAGCAAGCGAGTATGCTGAAATTGTACGTTTTACAAGAGGAATGGGTAAAGTTTTGCCTCTTGAAGGCCCTCTTGGGGCCCTCTTCGGCCATCTTCAAGCCATCTCGGGCCCTCTTGAGGCGCTCTTGGACGTCTTGGGGCCCTCTGGGGCCTCGATGAGGCTGTCTTGTGTGCCTCTTGGGCTGTCACGCGGGCAGCGTCGCCGCCGTCGGCGTGGCCATCGTCGTCGCCGTCGATCGTCGATCGGCGCCGTCGACTATTGTCATCGTCGTCGATCGTCGTTGTCGTCGGTCGTCGACCGTCGTCGATCGTCGTCGTCGTCGTCGTCGTCATCGTTGTCGTCGTCGTCGTCGTCAATCACCGTCGCCGGTCGTCGTCGCCGATCGTCGATCGCCCTCGAGCCTCCTCCTCTCTCCCCCCCTCCTCCCCTCCACTCCTCCTCCCTGCCTCCTCCTCCTTCTCCTCTTCCTCCTCCTCCTCCTCCTCCCTCCTCCTTCGCCCTCTCCGTCTCCTCCGCGCGGAAGAAATCCAACAACATCTCACGCAAATCAACGAACTGTGGCCATCCGGGCCTTGTCGAAGGTCCTTTTAAGGCCCTTTTGGGGCCGTCCTGGGGCCCTCTTGGGCGTGGAGTAAGTTTTGGCTCCCGGGGCCCTTTTGGAAGGCCTCTTGGAGCCTTCTTGGGGCGTCTTGACGGCCTCGTGGCCCTTCTGGAGGCCATGTTGGGCCGTATCGGAGCGCTCCGGGGGCCCTCTCGGGGCGACCGGGAAGTCTCTTGGGCCAACTTGGGCGGACTGGGAGGCCCGGGGGCCGCCCGAGGAGCGTCCCAGGAAGCCCTCCTAGGCCCTCTTAGCGCTGTCCTCAGGCGTCCTGGGGCGTCCTTGGGCGCCTCCTGGGGCTGTCTGACAACTCGGACAGCCAAGGGATGAGATATCCTAAAAATGTACGTTTTACGAAGGGAATGGGGCCATTTTGGTTTCCCGGGGCGCTCTTGGGGGGCCTCTTGGAGGCCTCTTGGGGCGGTTTGATGGCCTCTTGTCCCTTCTGGAAGCGATCTCTGGCGGTCTTGAAGCGATCCTGGGCTTCTCTCGGCGCTCTTGGAGCCTTCTTTGGCGGTCTGGGAGGCCCGGGGGCCGCCCGAGGAGCGTCCCGGGAGGCCTTCCTGGGCTGTCTTCGGGCTATCCTATAGGGCGCCTCGTGGGGCTTTCGGACCGCTCCGACAGCCAAGGGAGCTGATATCCTAAAAATGTACGTTTTACGAAGGGAATGGGGCCATTTTGGTCTCCCGGGGCGCTCTTGGGGGGCCTCTTGGAGGCCTCTTGGGGCGGTTTGATGGCCTCTTGGCCCTTCTGGAAGCGATCTTTTGCGGTCTTGAAGCGATCCTGGGGTTCTCTCGGCGCTCTTGGAGCCTTCTTGGGCGGACTGGGCAGCCCGGGGGCCGCCGGAGGAGCGTCCCGGGAGGCCCTCCTGGGCCGTCTTGGGGCTGTCCTCAGTCGTCCTGGAGCGTCCTTGGGCGCCTCGTGGGGCTTTCTGGCCGCTCCGACAGCTAAGGGAGCTGATATCGTAAAAATGTACGTTTTACGAAGGGAATGGGGCCATTTTGGTCTCCCGGGGCGCTCGTGGGGGGCCTCTTGAAGGCCTCTTGGGGCGGTTTGAGCGCCTCTTGACCCTTCTGGAAGCGATCTTTGGCGGTCTTGAAGCGATCCTGGGGTTCTCTCGGCGCTCCTGGAGCCCTCTTGGGCGGGCTGGAACGCGCGGGGGCCGCCGGAAGGGCGCCCCGGGAGAGGGCCGCACCCTATATACAAGGGAGGTTCCGGCCCGGGGCCCGGGGCCCGGGATCTCCCATATATGTATATTATGTATGTATCGCCTGCACGCTAACTCACTGTTTTGAGCACGCGCTGGCTAACACTTTTTTCTGTTAGTCTCAGGGGCGGCCAAGAGGGGGGCGTCCAAGAGGGGGGGGTGCAAATCATGGCCGGCGGCACGTGCGCGGCCCACGGGGGGGGGGCCAGGGACGTCACGAAACCAAAAGAGGCGCCATGATATCCACCCCCCCCTAGTCATCAACCCCTCTCTTTGCCGCCCCCGATATTCGAACCTCGGGAAACCAACGGCCACTTCTTCGAGCCGCCCGCGGGGCTGGGCCTCTGCGCGCCTCGTCGCGGGCCTCCGGACCTGCCCAAGGGGGACGCGCGCGCTCCGGCAGGCCTTTCGCGAGGCGGGTCCGCGCCGCGGCGGCGAGGACGTACTTCCCCGCGACCACGGGGCCCAAGACGAGTCTGGAGCGATCGAGCGCCAGTCCTCCTCCTCCTCCTCCTCCTCCTCCTCGGAGGTCGGAGGAGGAGGCGGAGGAGGCGGAGGAGGCGGAGGAGGAGAAGGAGGCGGAGGAGGCGGAGGAGGCGGAGCAGGAGGAGGAGGCGGAGGAGGCGGAGGCGGAGCAGGAGGAGGCGGAGGAGGCGGAGGAGGAGGAGGAGGAGGAGGAGGAGGAGCTCGAGCCTCGAGGTTTGGCCCTCCCGGGCCTCCGTCTCGCGGTCGCCCCTGGCGCCCTGGGGGCCACCCGCGCGGCGCAGCCTCCTAGTAGTGCGGCGGCACGCTGCCGCTGCCTCCGCGGGCGCGCGCTTGCGAGCCGAGGTCCGAGGGTCGACGGTGCTCCCCCGTCCGCCTCCCTGCTCGCCCCCTCCTCCCCCCGCTTCTGCCGCCCCGCCCTCGCGTCCTCCCCCGTGCCCTCCTCCATCCGACCTCCTCGCAAACAGCTCCTCCCTGTCGCATCCCCCAGGCGTGTCCATCGGCCAGGCCCAGCGTGTCGCATGGGACTTGCTCGCAACTGGCAGTCCCGACAGGGTGGCTGTTGCCTCAGCCCCAAGAGCGCCCACGAGCGCCCCGAGAGCGCTCCAAGAGGGGTCCAAGAGGCGATCTGTGGGGCTCCCGAGGGGGGAACGTAATGAAAGCTCCCATCAATTTTGATCGATCTCCTCTAAGATGGCCCAAAAAGCGCTCCCAAGGCTCCCAAGAGCGCCTCAAGAGGACCCCAAGAGGCGCCCAGGAGGCCCCAAGAGGCGCCCAAGAGGTCTGCAAGAGTTTCCCAAGAGACCCCCAAGAGGCCCCAAGTGGCTCCCCGAGGCACCCAAGACGCTCCAAGAGGCACCCGGGACCGCCAAGAGGCCCCCAAGACGCTCCGAAAGGCCTTCAAAAAGCTTCCAAGAGACATCCAAGGAAACTCTGAGAGGCAACTCGCCTGGGCATCGTTTCTGGATGGGCTGGTGGGAATACTTTTTCGCTTCCTTCTAACTTATACTAGATTCGCGTCTGCGAGGCGATACTCCTTCGCAAATAACTCAATACTCGCGCCCCCGAAGCGACGATCCCTTGCAACTTACACGTTATTCGCGTCCCCGAAATCAGAAACCCTCGTAATGAATGCAATATTCGCGCTTTCAATGCCACAATCCGACAGGAAGGCCTCCAAGCTGGTACAAGAGGCCTCCGAGACGGCCCATGCATGAGTGCTCCAAGGCGCCCAAGATGGTCCCAAGACGGCCCAAGAGGCTCCCAAGAGCGCTCCAAGAGCACCACCAAGGTTTTTGATGGATTTTGGCACGCTCATATCTCCAATGGCCCCCGTTCGGAGTTCCGACGCTGCTTCACGACGGCGCCCAGGCCTCACAACACAGCTCTTGCATGCCCCATCTCCGAGCGAGGGGGCCAGCGGCAGGGTGCGATGCCCTTACATATTACCACTAGTTTGGAAAGGTGCAACATTTTTAAGTCGGGCCTGTCATCCTACAGTGGGAGTTTAGACGAAACATAACAAATAGTCAACACATACCCCAAGCTGGCCAACAACTGCTCAAAACATCGTCCATAGACTATGCCCGATTTAACCCTACCCTTGTGTTTGCTGGAACTCGCAAGCTGCATGATCACAACTTGGGAGACCGTCGCGCGCGAAACGCACGGCCCGCCCTACCAGCACGTCCGGAGGAGCGACCAGGAGGAGCACACTGCCATGAGAAGGGGCCGAGGAGGAGAGGAGGAGGAGGAGGAGGAGGAGGAGGAGGAGGAGGAGGAGGAGGAGGAGGAGGAGGAGGAGGAGGAGGAGGAGGAGGAGGAGGGGGGAGGGCAAGCTAGGTGCGCTCGCGTCATATCTGACATCCTACCCTCCCTCCCATCCCTTACCATGGCGCAGATCCCCTCTCTACTCGCACAGTCGGATGTCGAGCAGGGCAATGATCCCGAAAGGGTACGCGATGCATTGTAGAGCACGGCATGGCATGGCGTAGAAGAGCACCGCAAAGCGTAGTATGTCACAGCATGGCGTGGCGTGGCGTAGTGAAGAATTGCATCACAAAGCTTTGCAACGCAAAGCATGGCATCGCACAGCGGCCCCGAACATAACATTGCATAGCATGGCGTTGAAGATCAAAGCGTAGCATGGCATAGCACGACGTGGCACTTAAGCACTGCATATCACAGCTTCAGCTGAAGGCATGGCATCGCGCAGCGGAACGCATCCTAGCATTGCTTTGCATGCCGTGGCATGGCACGGGAAATGACGCCAGCGCTGCAGCGGGAGCACGATTCTGAACGAGCGGAAGCGCGGAAATGAGGCCAGCGCTGCAGCGGGAGCACGATTCGGAACGAGCGGGGCACGGAAATGAGGCCGGCGCCTCAGCGAGGGCAGCATTTTGAACAAATGCAGGCGAAAACCCAACTCCGGGGAATCCTGTGTAAAAAAAAAAAACAATACGCGGGTAACGCGGGGGTGGGGGGGGGGGGCAAACCTCCCAACCCGTCATCATGGTAAGGAGGAGAGTCTATTCATATTGGTATTTTGTGAGGAAGGAAGGGGGGAGGGACGGTGGAGTAAGCGTGAGGACGGGTAAGGAGAGGAGGATGAGGCGGAGTGTAGTAGTATGCACTTAGGGGCGCAGAGGCATTAATGTATGATGAGGACATGATGTATTGATTTCAGGAGGAGAGGGGAGTAGGAGCAAAGGTGTGACGGTAGGAGTTATCACTGGCTGGATGGATGGAGGGCGGTTGTCCTTCTCGAGGTGGAGCGCTCCTGCGCGAGCCGTCGCGAGCTCTCTGCACGACCCGAGGGGAAGCGCGAGCGGCTGCGGTGCGGCGGCGGCTGCGCGTGCGGAGGGCGGCGCTCCGCGTCGCAACGGGGGGCCGGGGGCTGTCGGGGGAGGGGGCACGCCCTCGAGCTTTTCATGTTTCCTCCCACCGCACTTCTCCTGTAGAGGGCCAGGCCCGACGGAAGCCCAGAGGACAGCCTGGGTGCACGGGGAGGCCCAGAGGAGCAGCCACGGAGCGGCTCCGGGCACAGCGGGCCCCGCCCGAGCCCCAAGCAGAGCAGCTGCTCTCATGCCTCGGCACCCTGGCCGTGCCCTCCTCCGTCGAGGCGCGCTCCTGGGGGCACGCGGAGGCACAGCGGTCGGTATCCTGGCGGTGCCCTCCCCGCATCCCAGAAATCATCTCGAGCTCCCAGAAAAGTGTCGAAAGAGTGTCGAAAGAGTGTCGAAACAGTG
>CAUYUJ010015530.1:181251-196251 GCA_963575745.1 Prorocentrum cordatum | reverse complement strand
AGAAAATGTAAAAAGAAACGTATTAGAAAAAAAAATAATAAAATTATAAATAAAAAAAAAGAAAAAAAATAAAAAAAAAATAGGGTTTAGGGTTCGGGTTCGGGTTCGGGTTTCGGGTTCGTTCGGGTTCGGGTTCGGGTTCGGGTTCGGGTTCGGGTTAGGGTTAAGGGTTAAGGGTTAAGGGTTAAGGGTTAAGGGTTAAGGGTTAAGGGTTAAGGGTTAAGGGTCAAGGGTTAGGGTTAAGGGTTAGGGTTTGGAATAGGGTTTAGGTTTAGGGTTAGGGTTAGGGTTAGGGTTGGGGTTAGGGGTTAGGTTTAGGGTTTAGGGTTACCCTAACCCTAAAACCTAAACCGTAACCCGAACCCTAACCCTAAACCCTAACCCTAACCCTAACCCTAACCCTAACCCTAACCCTTAACCCTAACCCTAACCCCAACCCTAACCCTAACCCTAAGCCTTAGCCCTTAACCCTTATCCCTTAACCCTTAACCCTAACACTAACCCTAACCCGAACCCTAACCCTAACCCTAACCCTAACCCTAACTCAAACCCTAACCCTAACCCTAACCCTAACCCTAACCCTAACCCTAAACCTAACCCTAACGCTAACCCTAACCCTAACCCGAACCCGAACCCTAACCCTAAACCCTAACCCTAACCCTAACCCTAACGACGACGACGATAACCCTAACCCTAACCCTAAACCCTAAACCCTAAACCCTAAACCCTAAACCCTAACCCCAACCCTAACCCGAACCCTAACCCTAACCCTAACTGTACCCCTAACCCTAACCCTAACCCTAACCCTAACCCTAACCCTAACCCTAACCCTAACCCTAACCCTAACACTATCCCTAACCCTAACCCTAACCCTAACCCTAAACCCTAAACCCTAAACCCTAAACCCTAAACCCGGCGGCGACGACGACGGCGACGACGACGACAAGGCCGACAAGCAACACGGCGACGACGACGACGACAACGTCGACGGACGACGACGACGACAGCCACGACCACGACGACGACCACCACCGACGACGACGGCGGCGACGACGACGGCGACGACGACGACAAGGCCGACAAGCAACACGGCAACGACGACGACGACGACGACGACGACGAGGCCGACGACGACGACGACGACGACGACGACGACGACGACGACGCAACGACGCAACGACACTCGAGCCTCACTCTCTCCCCCACGCTCACAGGAGGTCTCCCTTCCCGCCCCGGCACTCGAAACACACTCTCTCCCCCGCGCTCACAAAAGAAGGAGACACCCCCCCCTCGGCACTCGACACTCCACTCACTCCCCCGGCGCCCACAAGGGGAAACCGCCCCCGCCCGTGCACTCGAGGCTCAGCGCGATTCTACGAGCCAGCGCCGGGGCAGCCTTGACCCCCCAGGTTAGCTCAAGCACGAAAAAAAGTATTCTACGAGCCAGCGCCGGGGCAGCCCTGACCCCCCAGGTTAGCGCAAACCTGACAGAACACATGCCACGAGCCAGCGCCGGGGCAGCCGTGTCCCCCCAGATTAGCTGAAGCTTGTGCTCGGAGGGGCCCTGGAACGACGGCCTGGGCGGAGCCTGGGTGGGAGTCCCGTGTAAAACTGATGCAGAACCGTTTCTACGAGCGCTGGCGACGAGACCTCCCAGGTTATCACAACCTGAAACGACGACCTGGGCGAAGCCCGAAGCGGACGATGGCGGCGAAAACGGGGACGGAGAAGAGCCAGCGGCCTGTGGTCTGCTGCTGCGCAGCAGACCACAGGCTCCCCTTCGATGGAGGAGGGGAGGAACCCGTGCGGTGGTTGAGCGTTTTTTGGTTTAGTGTCGCTCCCCCTCGAGACATCCTCACAACTCCAGCGCCTCCGCTGGAGACATCCTCACAACTCCGGCGCCCAGGGGGGGGGGGGGGGTCACCCCCTTTCGCCCCCCCCCCTTCCCCTCCCTTTCATGCGGCCGGAGAGGGGAAGGGGAGGGCACAACACGAGCGGGAGGAGGGGGGGGGGTGGGGCCTTTCCCCCCCCCCCCCCGTCACGCGCTAGGTGGGGGGGGGGGGGGGGGGGGGGGCCGTTGGCCCCCCCCCCCTGTATTTTTTATGTTTGTCTATCGCTCTTACAAACCATCGTCCCCAGACTATGTTTTTCCCAACCATCCTGTGGTGTTGGGTCCTCGTTTTGAAGAGACAGCGCCCCGCGTCCCACCTCCTTCTCCTCCTCTCTCCTCTCCTCTCCTCTCCTCTCCTCTCCTCCTCTCCTCTCCTCTCTCTCCATTTCGGCACACCCCTCACACGTTTCGTGGCCGCATAGGGAGCTCCACCGAAGGCCCCATGGCTGCCGTCCGCATGCGTCCCGCACACCCATTTCGGCACACCCCTCGCACGTTTCGTGGCCCCACAGGGAGCTCCACCGAAGGCCCCCGTGCTGCCGTCCGCATGCGTCCCGCACACCCATTTCGGCACACCCCTCACACGTTTCGTGGCCCCATAGGGAGCTCCACCGAAGGCCCCAGTGCTGCCGTCCGCATGCGTCCCGCACACCCATTTCGGCACACCCCTCACACGTTTCGTGGCCCCATAGGGAGCTCCACCGAAGGCCCCATGGCTGCCGTCCGCATGCGTCCCGCGCACCCATTTCGGCACACCCCTCACACGTTTCGTGGCCCCACAGGGAGCTCCACCGAAGGCCCCCATGGCTGCCGTCCGCATGCGTCCCGCACACCAATTTCGGCACACCCCTCACACGTTTCGTGGCCCCATAGGGAGCTCCACCGAAGGCCCCATGCTGCCGTCAACCTGGCGTCCCGCCACACCCATAGTTTCGGCCACCCCTCACGACTTTTTCGTGGCCCCATAGGGGCTCCCCGAAGGCCACCATGTCTGCCGTCCTCATGCGTCCCGCACACCCTTCGGTACAACCCCTCACACGCCGTTTTCGTGGCCCCCAGGGAAAGGTAAATAGAAAACCGAAAAAAAAATGCTCCACTAAAGAAGGCCCCAATGCTGCCGTCCGCATGCGTCCCGCACACCCATTTCGGCACACCCCTCACACGTTTCGTGGCCCCATAGGGAGCTCCACCGAAGGCCCCATGGCTGCCGTCCGCATGCGTCCCGCACACCCATTTCGGCACACCCCTCACACGTTTCGTGGCCCCACAGGGAGCTCCACCGAAGGCCCCAGTGCTGCCGTCCGCATGCGTCCCGCACACCAGGTGTGTGGCGTGCCGACATGGGCGTCGCGGCGCGCGGGCGCTGCCGTCGGGGTTCCCAGGGAAGCCCCCTGCAGAGGCGACGCTCAGAGTCACGAGTACCGAGAGTCACGCAGACCCAAACTGTTCACAGTCGTATACATACATTTACACTGGGCGTATCCATGCACGCATTCATGCGAATAGAATCAATCGCGCGCAGATTCATTCATAATCAGACTCGCTCGCGATCCGACTCG
Source organism: Prorocentrum cordatum (assembly GCA_963575745.1). Lineage (NCBI taxonomy): Eukaryota > Dinophyceae > Prorocentrales > Prorocentraceae > Prorocentrum > Prorocentrum cordatum. Next base: position 192,801 of record CAUYUJ010015530.1, on the reverse strand, counting down.
CACGCGCTCAAGCTTTCATATTCGGACCTATCGTCTTCGTTCGTGTTTTGTACACTGCCACGCATTTCGGCACACCCCTCATACGGCTCGTGGCCCCATAGGGAGCGCCACCGAAGAAGATATTCACACTTGCGATACTCTCAACTGCATATGGTTGGGTCCTTCGCCAGGCTATTTTTTTTTTCATTACTTATCTTGGAATATTCCCCCTGTAGAGGGACAGGCCCGACTTCAACCGCGTCGCGCCCCTGGCAGCTCGAAGGGTGGCGAGCGCTGCTTCGCAAAAGGGGGCGCTCCCGCTCGAATCTGCGGGCCCAGGTGGTGCTGGCCTCTCTCCAGGGGGGGGGGTGGCGCGCTGCGCAGCGTGGAAAGGACTGCTCGTCTGGACGAGCGGGGAGGGAACTCGGGAAGGGAGAGGCTATTGTTAAGTCGGGCCTGTCCCCCTTACAGGGGGATGTTTGACGATACGTTAAACATACCCAACAAAATAGTCAAAAAATAGTCCAAAAATAGTCTGGGGACTATGTTTGGACTATTGTTTGACCTCTTTGGGGTATGCAGGTGTTTTTTTATGCTTTGTCGACAGTCCCCTTGTAGGGGGACACGCCCGACATAAGGCTATTGCATCCTCGTGGATTCGTCGTTGGTCTACCCTGGTCCCACTCCCCGCCCCAACCTGCAAAATCCTTCTGCGCTTTGTGGCCCGCGTGGGACCCCACGAAATTTCCCGAAGCCCCCGCAGGTCCCCAGGGGACCCCCGATGACATCCCGAGGCCTCCAGGTCCCTCTCGTCTCGAAGCGGACATGTGCTCCTGACACCGTGTGAACCGTTCAATGTTAGGCCTCCCACATCCGACGACGGATATCGGTCAAGGCTGACCTGGCTCGGCGTCGTCAACGCGCCGACGCGCCGCGAAACTGCCGTACGTCAGCGCACTGCTCCTCTCGTCAAGATGTTCTCCTATGCCCCTTACGTCTCTGATGTTTCCTCTTCTCAACGCCGTTCCCGCCCTCCACCCCCCTCACTCCTCCTCTCCGTCTTTCTCCAGCCACCGGCAGGAGCACGCAGTGGAAGCGGACATGCAGGCCAGTGGACTAAGGAACTCTATATGGAGGGCAGAAGATCCACCCCGATTATAACAACCCCGACACGCGAGGCCTTTCGAAAACGCGTTTTAAGAGAAAGTCGAACAGGACAGGGCTGTTTAGTAAACGCCCAGGGCCGTTTAGTAAGCGCCAATTGTCCGGTCCGGGTGCTTTCTCCTCCCTTGACCAAACGCGCCCCAGTGACTGCGTCGGAGACAATGACACACATGGTAGCTCAGTCCCATGGATGTCAGAGGAGGGAGAACTGCGTCAGCGTGTGGTGCAGAAGGGACGTTTCGCGCTCCCGCCGCAGCGCTCCTCGGCCAGCTGTCTGCGACGGTATGCATGCATCGGGATGGCGGCAGTGCGCTCACCGCAAGCAAACATTTGCCCCCCCACCACCTGCACGGTTTCCCCCGGGTCCGTAGGCGACCCGAGGATGAGGAGGAGGAGGAGGAGGAGGTGGAGGGGGAGGGGGAGGGGGAGGGGGAGGAGGAGATGGAGGAGGAGGAGGAGGAGGAGGAGGAGGAGGAGGAGGAGGACGGGTCGCCTAAGCCCTTCGGAGAAACCCTCCACCCCCACCATACCCTAAAAGCGAAACCGTCCCCTGGCGGCTTGGATTCCCCAGGTCGCCGGCCCCTGGAGCCCTCGACGCCTCCCCCGGAGTTGGCGTTTCGTCCCCAGTGGCCTGACGGTCCTCGGGGCCCAGCGGAAGCTCCTGCAGCCAGTGGGGATCCAACGCGCACGCGCACGTACCGGAGTCGGGCACGCCAGCCCCTCCGCACGACCCCTCGCCATCGCTCGGACGTCCGTTCCCCGTGCATGCTTCGGCTTCGCGCGCGCGCGTCTTGCAAGCTGGACCAAGAAATTGTTTCGCGATGGTGCTTGCCGAGAGGATGCACACGTCCGAGCGATACCAAGGCCGCCAGCGCCGCCAGCGCCGCTCATCTCTGCCCCGAGCCGCCCGCCGCAGGGCGCAGTTCGCTCTCGCGCGGCCCGCTTTTGGCCCGACCGCGCCGTGCTCCTTGGCGCTGCGACCAGACCAGGAGGAGGAGAGGCGGATGAGGAGGAGGAGCAGGAGGAGGAGGAGCGGGAGGAGGAGGAGGAGGATGGGGAGGAAAAAGAGGGAGAGGAGGAGGAGAAGGAGGAGGAGGAGGAGGAGAGGAGGAGGGGGGGGGAGAGGAGGGGAGGAGGAAGAGGAGGGGAGGAGGAGGAGGAGGATGAGGAGGAGGGGGAGGGGAGGGAGGACACCTCCTCCTCCTCCTCCTCCTCCTCCTCCTCCTCCTCCTCCTGTCCCTCCTGAGGGGTTGAGAGGGTGGCGGACGGTCCTGAGGAGGAGGGCAGGCTGTTCGAGGCTCGAGGATCGAGGCATTTCGCCATTCTCTGAGGCGGTGGGGGAGCCTTCGGGTGCCCCTGGGGGGGGGGGGGGCCTCTGGGGGGGGGCCCTCGGAGGCCCCTTGGGGGCCTCACGCGAAGCCCCTCGGAGGGGCGGAAGCCCCTCGCAGGGGCGGGAGCCCTTCGGAGGCCCTTCGGACGCCTCTCGGGAGCCTTCGGAGTATCGCTGGGGAGATTTTCACGCTTTGATCCTTCCTCGCTGCCTCCGTGGCGCTTTTGAGAGAAAGGCGGGCACGCAGTGCTGGCACCCCCGTCCGCCGCTTGAGTCGCTCCAGCGCCCGAGTTGTATTGAGCGAGGACCTTTCAACAACCCATTCCGACAAGCATGGGCGCGCTCCAGCGCTGCTCTTTTATCCAGCGTCAGCGCTTCAGAAGCCCACGGCGCATGCTCCAGCACCAAATTTTGACGGAGCCCAAGCTTTCCAGCAGTTCAAGCAAAAGACAAGAGCGTGACGTCGCCGTCGCCGTCGACGTCGCCGCCGCCCTTGCCGCGATCTGGCAATAAGGTCCCACCAGCAAAATCCGCCGACCCTGTCGGCGTGTGCGAGGGGCTTGGCTGTTCGAGTCGTCGTCTCCGTCGGTCGTCGCCTCCGTCGCCCCATTTCCCTGCAGCTTCCTTCTCAAGCTCGTGAGCGAGAGAAAAATCTAGCAGTGTCGTAATCGAGTCGAAGGGAAGCCCCTTCCCTTCGATCCCTTCCCCAGGGGGGGGGGTCCGGGGGGGTCCCGGGGGGGGTCCCGGGCCGGGGGGTGTCCCGGGGGGGGTGGGGGGGCAGATTCGTTTTCCTCGGGCGGCCTAGAAACCTCGAAAACACTCCAAATGAGGTCCGAATGCCCAAGATGGCCCCCGAGACGGCCCAAGAGGGCCCCGAGTCGCCCAAAGATCGGCCGAAAACGCCCACGATAGCCCCAAGACCGTCCAAGAAGCCTCCAAGACGTCCCAGGCCCCCTCCAAGAGACCCCCAGGAAGCCCCAAGAGGCCCCCACGAGGCTTCCAAGCGGTCCCTGAGAGCTTCCCATGAGGCCCACAAACTACCCCCAAGAGGCCCCCAAGAGCGCTCGTCGTCGTCGTCGTCGTCGTCGTCGTCGTCGTCGTCGTCGTCGTCGTCGTCGTCGCCATTCAGGGTCGGCGGCACTGGCCGTAAGGCCTTCGCAATATTCCACCGACTGGCCAGCCATGGGAATGCTGTTGCTAGTGGAACGCGCCTGTGTATGCAGCGGGGGATGCCCTGGGCGATCTTCACGCGTTGATGTTCGCTGCGTTCGCAGCCATTCCGAGAGCGAGGCGTGGGGCGATCTTCATGCTTGGATCATCCTCGCTGCGTCGGTAGCCCTTGAGAGAGCGAGGAGAGATTGCAACGCTAGCAGCCTCAGCCAACGCGCCCTCCCCTCCTCTCTTTTGAGAAGGGGCCGACCGTCCGGGCAATCCTATAGTCATACCACAGAATGCTCTTAGAACCCATATATGTTCCAAGAACAAAAACACTGCATGTGCCTAGAGAACATAAGCCCGATGCTCCGCCAGAAAGGTTCTAAGAACATTTCGTGGAAACCACACAGAGTTCTTAGAACATTGTTTGGTGGGACTATTAGCGAGCCGGGACGCCTCGCCACTGCTTGACTCTTCCCCGCTCCTATGCCTGGCTGTTCCAAGCCGGGGAGTCGTTCCCGAGCGTAGCCTCCCATCGAGCGAGGGAGGCTCCGGCAACCCACCCCGAGAAGAAAATACAACACACACGCGTCCGTGTGTTTTTACCTAACAGCGAAGACTGATAGGTTTCTAGTGGTGTCAAAAGAGAGCATCATGACTCCTCAGGGGGGTCAGGGGCGGGACCCGGGGCGGCTGCCGTCGAAGCCCAAATCGCCTGGGACATCCTCGCAAAATCGCTCTTGGCGCTGCTAGAACTCCATTCCCGGGCCACAGTTTGGATGCCCGGAGCCAACTGTAGGCCACTTCGTGCTCTTCGAGTTCCCAGAACTCCATTCCCGGGCCACATTTTGGGTGCCCGGAGCCAACTGTAGGCCACTTCGTGGTCTTCGAGTTCCCAGAACTCCACTCACTCCCGGGCCACATTTTGGATGCCCGGAGGCTGAGGCGCTGAGGCTGAGGCTGACGCTGAGGCAGGCTGAGGCAGACGCTGAAGCAGGCGGCTGAGGCTGAGGCTGAGGCTGAGGCAGGCTGAGGCAGGCTGAGGCTGAGGCCGAGGCTGAAGGCAGACTGAGGCTGAGGCTGAGGCAGGCTGAGGCTGAGGCTGAAGGCTGAGGCTGAGGCTGAGGCTGATGCAGGCTGAGGCTGAGGCAGGCTGAGGCCGCGGGAGTATGCGAGAGCGCAGCAGGCTGAGGCTGAGGCAGGCTGAGGCTGAGGCTGAGGCTGATGCAGGCTGGGGCCGAGGCAGGCTGAGGCCGCAGGAGTATGCGGGAGCGCAGCAGGCTGAGGCTGAGGCAGGCTGAGGCTGAGGCTGAGGCTGATGCAGGCTGAGGCTGAGGCAGGCTGAGGCCGCAGGAGTATGCGGGAGCGCAGCAGGCTGAGGCTGAGGCAGGCTGAGGCTGAGGCTGAGGCTGATGCAGGCTGGGGCCGAGGCAGGCTGAGGCCGCAGGAGTATGCGAGAGCGCAGCAGGCTGAGGCTGAGGCAGGCTGAGGCTGAGGCTGAGGCTGATGCAGGCTGAGGCTGAGGCAGGCTGAGGCTGAGGCCGAGGCTGAAGGCAGACTGAGGCTGAGGCTGAAGCTGGCTGAGGATGAGGCCGAGGCAGGCTGAGGCTGAAACTGAGGCAGGCTGATGCTGAGGCAGGCCGAGGCTGAGGCTGTAACTGTGACTGCCGTTGCCGCTGCGACTGTCATCGCGAATGCGACTGCGACTGCGAGAACAGGAGAATTCTACAACTGGATTATCATCTGGATCTGAAGGGGAATGTTTCCAGATATGCTTCTAGACATCGCTGTTAGGTTGCTTTGCCGGGATACTGTTCCCCGCGTGTGTGTGTGTGTGTGTTTTTGTGTGTGTGTTGTTTTGTGTGTGATGTGTTGTGTGTTTTTGTATGTTTTTCCCACCATCGAGCGCGAGCGCGTCCCGGCAGCCCGCGGCGTGCGCTCTTTGCACCGCGCGCGAGCCGCCCAGCAGCTCGAGCGAAGGACACCGCTGTGACGTCGTCGTCGCCGGCATCGTCGCCGCCCGCCGTCCGCCGTCAGGAGGAGGAGGAGGACGAGGACGAGGAGGAGGAGGACGAGGAGGAGGACGCGGAGGAGGAGGAGGAGGAGGAGGAGGAAGAGGAAGAGGAAGAGGAGGTCCGTTCTTTGTCTCGGGCTGCCTCAAGCAACCACCCGTCTAAACGGTGCAAACTATAACGAATGTGCGCGGCGCCACGGCGACAACTCCACTAAAAAAACGACCTGTGCCCCATCCGAGCAACAGATGCGAAGTGCTACGACGAACGTGCGCGGAGTTATTGCAAACACGGTTCCAACGATGCCCCCTTATAGTTTGCCCCAACCGGTTGCAACAACTTTCCCCCAAACTTTATCGCAAGTGGTTGCAATGGCTCCGCCCAACATGTTTGCAATGGTTCCCCCCACTCTCCAAATAGGTTTGCTTCATTCACAGAGAGCTGATCCAATGATGCCTCCGTTCTGCCCCCAACAATGTCAATGCCTTCCTCTGTTATTGCAATGAGTTCCTCTGCTGTTGCAGTGACTTTTTCTGCGAATGCTATGGATGGTTCCCTCTGCTGTTGCAGTGGCTTCCAGTAGAGTAGAATGAAGAGTAACGCATATCAAATCAGAGTTGCAATAGAGCAGGGGCAATTCGAGCACAGCACAGCGCGAGTAAGAGCATAATCGAGTCAACCAAGTCGAACGAATCAGAAGGCCACGCCCATTTCACCCCAGCATAAGAACCAACTGTTGCACACTAAGGTTGGAACGCGCTCCCACCTCGCTGACGGAGGGCGCTCGCGCGCGGCCCCGCTTCCGACGACTTGGCAAAGAAAAAGGAACGCGGGCCGCGCAGGGTCGGGAGCGGCAAAACTCCCGATGGGCGCGGCAAAGACGAAGCATGCGCCGCACTGACACGGCACTGATCAGTGTAGCACTGGCTTGGAGGAGGGTAGAAGAGTAGGGGGAGTCGAGTTAAGTGGAGTAGTGCACTGTAAAATAACAGAACAGGGTAGGGTCAGGTTGACTAAAGTACGGTAGGGTAGAACAGAAGTTGATGGTATTATCGAGCCGGCAGCACTACTTAGAGAGGAGCAATGCCAAGCAGAATAGAGGAGAGGAGGATAATATACCTGTGTAGGGTCGGGCCAAATCAGCCAGGTCGAGCGAGTCAGAAGACTCCGCCTACTCCAAACCTCCCTCCTGCAACACAAGAATGAGTTGTGGCACAACTTGATGCTAGGTTTGAAACGCGCTGCCACCTCGCAAACGGAAAGCGCTCGCGCGCGGCCCCGCTTCCGACGACCTGGCGACGAGAAGGGCACGCGGGCCGCGCAGGGTCGGGAGCGGCAAAGCGTCCGATCGGCGCGGCGAGGACGAAGCATGCGCCGCACTGACGCAGCACTGCAACCCGAGCGACACACTGCGCGGAGCTGGGGCGAGGTCTGCACTTCGCCCGCTCTCGCGCGGCCCCGCCGCTGCCGCTCTCGCTTGTCATGCGACTCGGCGAGCAGGCCATGCGCCGCGCCGGCGCTGGAACGCCACCTCCCGAACGAAGCGTGCGCGGAGCGTGGGCGAGGGCGGCAAGCCGTTCGCTCGCGCGGGCCCCCCAAAAAAATTGGCGAGCGCAGAGTGTGCGCCGCGGCGCGGCGGGAGCGCCGCGCTCGAGCGAACTCTGCGCGGCGCCGACGCGAGAGCGCCGTCTTCGCCCGCTCGCGCGTCGACAAGGCTGCGCGCGAAAGCGGCGCCGCGCCCGCGCGGGACCTACCTACATACATACATACATACATACATACATACATACCTACCTACCTACCTACCTACCTACCTACCTACATACATACATACATACATACATACATACATACATACACACACACACATACATACACACACACACATACATACATACATACATACATACATACATACATACATACATACATACATACATACATACATACATACATACATACATACATACATACATACATACATACATACACACACACATACATACATACATACGACAGACAGACAGACAGACATACACACAGCCTTTCAAATCAATCCGTAGGAACCTTGGGGGGTTGGCGTGGACCCCGGGTTCCCCGAGCTCCCCGGGGGCCCCGCAAGGGCACCCGACGGCCCCCCGAGCGCCTCCGAACCGCGCCAGAACACCCCTGAAGAGCCCCCACGCGGCCCATGGGGGTCCCCAGACTATCCAAGACGGCCCTCGGGCGGCCCAGGCTGCTCCCCTGACGGCCACAACGGCTCCAAGAGGGCCCCACGGGAGCCCAGAGAGGACCCCAGGGGACCCCCGAGAGAGCCCCATCAATCAAAAATCACCACATTCCCTTTGGAAAACTGAAGGTTTCAGCAAACTCGCCTTTTGGGCCGTCCCCGCGTCCAAGAAGCTCCCAGGAAGGCCCCCAGGAAGGCCCCCAGATGGCTCATGACGGCCCCGGGACGGTCCACGAGGCCCACAAGACGGCCCAAGATGACCCTAGAAGGGGCCCCAGATGGGCCCAATACGGCACAAGATGGACCCAAGACGGCCCAAGAGGCGTGCAAAATGGCCCAAGACGGCCCCAAGACGGCGAGACAAGCGTCCTACAAGGCCCCACAGGGCCCAAGGAGCCCCCCCGGGACTTCCAAAAGGGTTTCCTACAAGGCCCCCAACGACTTCCAACAAGCTCACATATGCCTCCTACAGGTGAGGGCGGATGACGGACCAGAGGCCCCCACCCATTCCCAGCGATGCCAAAGTTCTATCCGCCCAACCCCGTGGATTTGATCCACGGGTCCACACTAATTTGTGTGTATATACATGCAAATACGGAATAAGGATATAGTATAATATAATACACAAAAGGTTGGGGTACATTTGGATTGGGTAGAACAGAATAGAGTAGGGTAGATGGTAGAATAGAGTCGGGCAATATGGAATAGAGTACAGCGCATTCGAATCCATCCAAGTCCAGCCCAGTCGACGTCAGTCCACTCCAGTCCACTTCATTTCAGTAGTCTGACTATTTGATATCTGCGCTGGCTAATGAAAAAGAGCCGCCTCAATCCCATACGTTTAGAATTAATGCGCACGGTGCTGAGGTGAAAACCCCATTTTGACGGCGCATCCCCCTTTTATCCTTCAAACTGTTCCGAGCTGGTACCACGAATGCGCGCGGCGCTAAGGCGAGAACTTACGGCGACAACTACGTGCTGGACGATCTACATGTTGGACACGGCGCGCCCACCGTCTGTGGAACTGCTGCAAACATATGGAACAAGTGCGCACGGCGCTCCCATTGAGACAAAAGACGCCCTTCATGCTTTTAAGCTGTTGCGAACTCCTACCGTACATGTGCGCGGTGCCGTGGCGGGAGCGACAATTAGACAAGCAACCGACGTCCATTCTTGAAGCTGCGGCAGACTGTTAAGACGAGCGTGCGCGGCGATAAAGCGAGAGCTACATTCTGAAAGTGCTCCCCACTCCATCCCTGAAACAGTTGCAAACGTTTGAAACGAAGGTGCGCGGCGTGAAAACGCTCAGGACCATGTCATAAATGGCAAGGAAGTCTCAAGCGAAACGCCTGGCCTGCCCTGCCGACACGTTCGGGGGTTGCGACAGGGAGGAACTATTCCCCAAACAGTGTTTGTCCTTGGGGCTTCTTACTTAGGCTACGCAAAGAAGACTTAGGTTACTTAGGTTACTCAGGGCTTCTTACTTAGGTTGCTCAAAATACTTAGGTCGCGCAAAACACATGAGCGCGCCGGACTTTTCGCCACGCTGCGGGCCCGTGCCACCTCGTGGGCGCCTCGCGGGGGAGGGGAGGGGAGGGGGGGGCACCGCGCAAGGGGGGGTATCCCGAGGCTGCGCCAAGGCCGCCTCGCGGGCGCCCCGCGCATGGTGCGTGCGTGCGTGCGCGCGCGCGTGCGTGCGTGCGTGCGGGCGCGAGGGCGTGCGGGCGTGCGGGCGGGCGTGCGTGTGCGTGCTCGCGTGGGTGTTTTGTCTCACACTGACCACACAGCCGAGAGCGATGCTCTCGACCGCACGGTACGTGGGCTCCCGCTGGAGCCGTGTGCGTGTGCGCGTGCGTGTCGGGTCTTCGCCACCCTGCCGCCCGTGCCGCCCCGTGGGTCTTCGCCACGTTGGCTCGCGTGCCTCTTCGTGGGCGGCTGGTGGGCGCCCTGCGCTTATGTGGCAGGTCGGGTTTACGCCACGCTGCCGCCCGTGCCGCCTCGTGGGCGCCTCGTGAGCTAACACGACATAACCTTCACCACACAGCTTACACCGCATAGGTGTCACCGCATGCCGCACACAGCACATCTTGTCACCACATAGCTTGTACACAATAGCTTCCTCTTCCAGTTCACGCAGCATAGTTTCCACCTTCACAGCTTACATCACATAGCTTACACGCCATAGCCTTTACCGCATAACTTGGAACGCATAGTTTTCACGTACACCGCGCAATATCTCACTGTGTGGGGTCCGCCCAGGCTAACATGTATAACGACAGTGGATGGGAAAGGAGGAGGAGGACGACGACGAGGAGGACGTGAAGGAAGAAACGGCGTGGTGTATAGGAGAAAAAAGAGAAAGAGGAGAGGATCAAGTATCAGGAGGAGGAAGCAGAGGGAGGACGAGAGGGGCGAGGGGGGAGGAGGAGGAGGAGGAGGAGGAGGAGGAGGAGGAGGAGGAGGAGGAGGAGGAGGAGGAGGAGGAGTTTTTTCAACATCAACCGCAGAGAGAGGTGAGGGCCGACAGATTGAAACAGCCTGGGCTGAGACAAAAGCTGGCGGCAGCGGACCAAGGCGGTGGCCGACGCGCACGACGGGCACCCCAGGGACCGAGGACAGACGGAGCCGACAGACCCCGCAGACCTAACGCGAGCAGCTCCTTTTGACATCAACAACTCTGACGAGCCCGGGGCTCGAGACTCAGAAGTGCAGCGCGCCCTCGAGCGACACGAAGACCGCGAGGAAGTAGCCGAACGGCACGTGGAGCACGAAGTACAGCTGCCACACATAAGCAGGAGGGATAACATCACTGCTGCTTGCATTCCGCCTCCTGCGGGGGGCCGATGCCAGAAGCCTGCGAAACTGCGCCCTGCGGTACCTTCAGGCCAGGATCGAAATACACAGGGCTGCGACGAACCACATCATTCTTGCGGCTCTTCGTGGAGAGACCTCGGCGATCTCGATAACCGCAAGCACCAGCACTCTGATCTTCACTATCGAGATCTACACCACCCTGGCGAAACGAACCAGGGGCGAAAGAGAAGGGGACTCCTCGTACACCTCCTCCTCGACCCTCTTCGCCCGCGGTTCCCAGCTCCTGCACCGAGCCCTGCACGAACTCGGCGTCGGTCTGCGAAAGCTCCGCGTCGGGCTGGGCGTCGGGCTGGGCGTAGGGCTCCTCGGTCACCTCGTACTCTCTGGCGTCGTGCGACCAAGGCTCAGATTGCTGGAAGCACTCCGCCTCGGCGCGGAGCGCGCTCGACCGTGCTGCAGCTCGAGGCGTCCCCGTGCCGCGCGGCACCCCAGCGCATTCAGCCGTGCTCGACGAGAATGCGACCGCCCCGCATGTGCACCGCGTGCCGACGGATTGGTGGGATTCCGTCGGCTCCCAGCGTCCCAGCCCCAAACAGAAAGCGGGGACGTCGTTGCAGAGAGCCGAGGGCGCTGCCGTGGTCTCTATGGCCGCCAGACCCTCGCGCTGGAGCCTGTTGAGCGCCGTCTGCGAGGCGCCCTCGATGACCGCCACGGGGACGTCGAAGGCGTGCGACGCCAGGTTGCGCTTGGCTCTGGCGGTGCCAGGGGCCCGCACCCCTGCGAGGCCAGCTGCCAGGACAGGCACGATCAGCCGAAGACGACGTCGCAACTCATCGCAGCGGCCTCCTTGCCCTCCGAGAAAGAAA
>CAUYUJ010015530.1:156251-178751 GCA_963575745.1 Prorocentrum cordatum | reverse complement strand
GACAGGTCAGGGGCAGAATCGGACAGGGGCGAGTCGGGGATCCGTGAGGTTTGGCGGCTCGGGGGGATGCGGAGGCGCTCGAGGGCCGACGCTGAGCCAGCTCCTGGCCAGCTCGGGGGATGCCAGGAGCAGCGAGCAGACGGAGCAGGCAACCGGCGGCGCTCCGCTCGTGGGGCCGACGCGCCTTCGAGGGGCGTGTCCCACGGATGGCTTTCCAGAAACGCCGCACTCCGCCTCAGTTTATGGCTAGGCATGGCCGAGATGCCGATTGCAAGTAAGGCCTGAGAATTTGGGCTATGTGACCAGTTGTTGGAAATGTCTCGTTTGCCCTCGCCTGTCTGCCCTTTGCGCGGGCAAGCGCCATGGCACGCCCGATGAGCAGCAGACAGACGGTGTAAAATTCCCGAATTTGCTCAATGAGTGGAGCCACTTTGACTGAAGACCAGCCAGCGCCGGCAGAGGGAAAAGAGGACACCTACAAGGAGTGGAGGCCGAGCCGATGTGAAACTCATGATACGGCGGTGCAAAGCGCGATCACTTCGCACTGGAATCATTGTGTTTGGAATGTACGCATGGTAGCATGTTCCAACACAGTTCTGCACTTCTTTCACATATCTCTAGCTGTCTCCTTCAGCTGGCAACCCCGCCTTGAGGCTTGTGTGCAGGGCGGGCCTTGCGCCCCATAGCAAGCCCGGCCTTAGGGCCATGAGCCCCTGCTCGACATGAGGGGCGGCGCTCTGAATAAGAGGTGCACTACGGAAACTGTCCTGTCGCATAAGTTTAAGCGATTAATTTGAGCATCTGCTGACGCAGCTTGGCACGAGGACCGCCTCAATGCCGTAGCCAGCCAACCTCAATCCTCCTCCTCTTCCTCCTCCTGCTGCTCCTCCTCTCATCATCATAATCATCATCAGCAGCAGCCTCGGCATCACCAGCATCATCAGCATCAACATCAGCATCATCACCAATCACCATCACCACAGTCATCATCACCATCATCATCATCATCAGCATCATCAGCATTACCAGCATCACCAACATCCTCATCACCATCAGCATCAGCATCATCATCATCAGCATCATATTCTGCATCGTCATCGTCATCCTCATCCAATTCTCCCTCTCCCCTCCCTTCCTCTCCACCTCTCTTCCTCCCCCTGCGTTCATTACCCCATGCCTATGCGAGGCAGGCAGGCATCCCGACCTCAAACTGTCAAGGTCCTTCAGCGGGAAGGATCAAACAGTTTGGCTCTCAGTTTGCTCGGCGCAGCTGTCTGTTAGTTGGCACGATTGAAACGCGCTTGCCAATTTCCCAAACAACTACCGTGGGCTGCCACATTTTGATCACAGCTGCCCGGGCCACAAGGCCAAGAGGGATGCGCCTTCTGGATCAACGCATACATGAAATACGCGGACGGCCCAAATTACATCCGCACATGTGCAGACCTACGCGACTGATTGTTGCGATACGCGCGCCACATATTGCATGCAACATTTTGGTAGCACATGCGCCAGGGGAAAGTCGTCAGCGCACGCGTACGTCAGAATGTACTTGGCGGCAGACGACTACAGAGCTCATGCGCACGCTCAGACAAAATGGCGGGGTGTCTCGGCGCGCTGGGTTACTAACGCACGGGTAGCCGCTCGCCTGAGCCTCCGGGTGGGCCATCAACTCACCCCAGCGAGGCCCCCCGCCCCCGAGCAGACCTCCGGGTCCTTCCGAAAGGCTTTCAGGACCACCCGGCACAACGCTTCCTTGCCAAATGTTCCAATCCTCCCTGTCGGGCCCCACCACTGGGAAGAACCCATGTTTGGGCGGAACGTTTTTCCCGTCATCCCCGCCGCCCCCATCGCCGAGATCGCCGCCCGGCCGGCCGCGCCCGGATGCCTCGGGCGCTGCTTCACCAGGGTTCTCGAAACATCGTCGAAGATTAATTACACCGTTTGGGGGTGATTCGCGAGCGGCCTGCGTTTCGGCGTCTTCGGTTCTGGCCTCGAGAGCCCATGCTCTCCCAGGGACTTATAAGCTCTGCCAGCATTAACTCGAGATTGGGCTCGGCCCAGCGGTGACCGTTTTCTTCTCGACTCTTCTGACGTTCAGTGGCCACCTCGCAGCTTCGCTCGGCCATCGCCTCCGCCCTGTAAGCAGCATTCACCAGTGTGAGCACTAATGCACGTTATGCACTTGGATCAGTTGCACCTGTTTCCAAGTCCTCAACTCGAGCCTCCATCGCAGAATCGTCGCGAACTTCCTTTCTGGCAGCAAAGCGGCCCTCCTGCTCAGACCTTCAATGTTATTCGTTCTCCATCGCCTTCCTGCGACGGAGCTCTTTGTCCTCCTGAGCTCTCTCATATGCCCTGTGTTCTCCCTCGGCATTATCATCTGCGCGCGGCTTGCAACTACTGGCCCCCGCGGCGAAGTGGCCTTTGCAAGGCGCTATGGCACGCCCCCGCGCAACCAGCATGCAGCGGCTTCTGGCAGAAATAGCACTCGACCACTTTGCGCCACGCCAGCAGCGAAGCGGCACCTCCGCTCGTAGAAGCGGTCCGCGCGCAGGCCAGCTGCGACGCGGCTGCAATGGAAGGGGCCTGTTTCGCGTGGCTCGCACTCTGAGCTTGGGATAGCCGGACTCGCAAGGAAAAACATGATCTTTCTGTCTCGGCCTTCCCTTCTTGATCCGGTCTCATGGCGAGTAAACCGCCCCGTTGGACTCTGCCTGCGTATTCAGCCCTGAATTTCGTCTCGCGTGTTTCCACTGCCTCGGCCATTTCTGCCCCGCGACTCCTCGCGAGCACAGTCTCGACCGCTCGGGTAGCGCCCTCAGCATATGTCACATTTTAAACCAATGCCTCGTTCTCCACGCCCCTCAGGCGGCAACCCGCGCCCAAACGGGCTTCCACCTCGCGCGCATATGCGGCCCGTGCTCGGTCTTCGGCGGCCTTCAACTCAACCCTGACCTGGCATGACTTCATATGACGGATTCCTCCTTCAAATCGCTCTTGCATCTGAACAGAGCGATGGCTGCCTCCTATTGTTAAGCAGCTTCCCATACGGTTTAGCAGCGTCCCATACGGCTTGTCTCGAGGCGTAACAATTGTGTTCTGTTTGCTCGATGCAACCGACGCATCGGAAATTGATGTCGCACTGCTCCCAAGCCACCCGGCTGCCTGCACACTGGCCGGATGCAGTTGCCCGGTTTCCCGGGCAGCGGCATTCAGAGTATCAAAGCAACTGAGGGCACGGTTCCAACGCCCTTTCAAACGGACATCCGAGTCATGGTGGACGCGCCGAACCAGGTAACGGACGCCATCCTCTTGGCCCTGCCCCACGCCGTCAGTCCTCGGCTTTGCTTTCTCTCTTCCTCAGAAATTTGCACCGAGGTGCGCAACAACGCCTGGTCATGATTTGTGTTCACCTTCCGGAGGTTGATGGCAAATCTGATCTCGCGTCACGCGGATATACCGCGTTTTTCGATCTGCCCCTGTTAGCGATGTAGACTGAAGGTGGCGCGAGACCGACGGCAAAGCCGCAGTGACCCGCGTCCTCACTGACTGGGAGGCCCACTGGAAGGCGGCACGGGACCAGCGGCAAAGCCACGGTGACTCGCGCAATGCCTGGGCAACCCGCTGGGCATATGTTCCTCACTATCCACCGCGACAACCCCGGACCGATGCGTCTGCGACGGAACAAGCCGAATTCCCTTCGCTCCGACGGGATAGCCGAACTCTGGCTCTACTTCCCTCATCCTCCTCGAATCGTAGGAGCTCGACCTTGGGCCGTCCTCTCTCGCACCTACGCTTGGGACGTATTTCTCACGTTTTGCAAGGTCAGGCATGACGCCTTCGACTGCAGCGGGAGTCGTTTCTTGTCGGCTCGGGGCCGTAGCCAACGACTCGGCTGTGTCAGATGGCACTGGGACCTTATGCAAGTCATCCTCGCCCCCCAAGAAAGGACGCCGAGACCAGCGCCCAAGGCGCCGCGACCTGCAAGCTCAACCTCAGGATCATCGGAATCAACCTCGGCGACTTCGGAGACTGCGTCCTTGATCTCAGCATCATAAACAAGTGGGAATTCAGTCTCATATGCAGTCGCATTCGCTCCAAGCGGGAATATCATGCCGTCTGCCGACGACAAGGCCCGCACTTCCGCACTAACGGCTTCACCCTCTGATCTGGCACGGTTCTTGCTGGGCTCCCCCGGCGTAGATCGGAAGATGATAGAAAATTCCGATCCTTGTTTTGGTTTCCGAGAAGACTCCTCCACCCCTGGAAGCATCCTCGAGTCCATGGTCCTCACTTCCGGAAGGAATGGACATGTCATATGCTTCCACACTCTACTTTAGGTGCTGACGAAATCGCCTAGATAATCGTCGAATTTCGCACCCCCACCGCAGCCGCTCTGATTATTCGAAGCACCGTTCCTGTGGTGATCATTACAAATTGCTGCGCCAATAACCTGTTGGCAACCTGTTTTTCGCAGAATTACTCCGACGGTAGGGCCCCGCATGAGAATCTGTTTAGATTACCCTTTGCCCTTTCCTCCTCCCCCTGGCGGACACCCTCTCCTCTCGCCCCCTGCACTGCCCTCTCCTCTCGCCCCCTGCATTTCTCTTCCTCCTCCTCTTTCTCCTCCTCCTCCTCCTCCTCCTCCTCCCCCTCCCCCTCCCCCTCCTCCTCTCGCGCCACCTCCTCCTCGTCGTCGGCCCCCCCCATGCCCCTTCCATCCTCATCCCCCTCGTCGGGGCAAGCAAATCCATTTTCCCCAGGGCCGTCGCCGCCTCGGCCAGCGCGCGCGCGTCTGCCGACGGCTAGATCGCGAAGTCGTCGGGGCAAACCTTCGGGCTGGGCCGTCGAGACAACCTCGCAGGCCGCTGGGGCGTGGGAGCTAGCCGCTGGGACAACCCCGCGGGCCTCCAGGCGCGCGCCGCGGCGCCCAGGCGGGGGGCAGCATGAAACCCAGCTCTGCCGCGAGCTGCTCCGCCTCAGCCCTGGAGCCCACCGCTTTCTCGTCGAACTCCTCGAGCGCCTTCCGCGGGGGCGCCGGCGGCCCGCGCTCCAGGAACTCTCGCGCGGGCGGCCGCAGGATCAGCATGTTCCGCACGCGCGTGGCGCGGGAGAACATGACGTAGAGGCGCAGCCACCACATATCGTCCGACATGCCCGTGCGGCCAGCGTCCTCACCCCTGGCGCAGTCGACGGTGACGCCCTTGCGCAGCGTCTGGCCCTGCGACAGCGAGGAGGTCAGGTAGGGCGCGTGCGTCAGTGTGAATCCCGAGCGGCGCGCAGTGTGCGCCCCCGAGCTTTGCCACGTGAGCTCCTGCTCGCCGGGCCTGAACATGAGCAAGCTCCTCGCCCGCGCTTCGGCCTCGCCGTCGTCGGCAGCGCCATCGGCGCCCTGCTGCAGCACCTCGGCGACCTCCTTGTAGATCGGGGACTCCTGGAAGCCGTGCGCCTGCAGCCAGATTCCCTGCGGTAGGTAGCGGGGGCGGAAGAGCTGGCCCGGCGCGCGCCCCTCGTAGTCCCGCTCGTCGTCTGCGTGAAACTCGAAGGACGCGATGGTGGCCCGTTGCTCCTGCACGAGCCCCAACTTCTTCTTCAGCTCCTCCTGCGCGGCCGTGAACCGAACCTCCGTGCCGACGTGTGCCGGTGAGACGCCGTGGATGTCCCCCGTCTTGTGCATGTTCGGGACGTTCAGGAGGCGCCGGCCTGCGTCTGGGTCGCCTTGAATCGCGCCGCACTCGTCCACGGCCCGCAGGAAGACGAGGGGGGCGCCGAGGCGCCGCGCGTCGCGACGAGCGCGCGTGTTGATCCACCTCGCCAGCGCCTCCCAGTAGATGCCCATGCCGTAGCCGAGCCGGAAATTCTCGGTGCCGTGGGTCCAGGACGCCGTGGTTGTCAGAGGTCAACGTCTTCTCCCAGGCAGACCAGACCTCTGCTGGGAAGCGCTTGCCCTCGCGCATGCAGCCCAAGAACGCGATCAGAGGGCCCCTCGGCTCGAAGCGCTTCGTGCCCTTCAGCTCGAAGACGCAGGGGATCTGAGAGAATGCCCTGATGGCGTGCTGGATCTCCACCGTCGGCGGCTCCGCGTACTTGTGCGACCCGTCTTCCAGGAGCTCGTTCACGTCCGTCAGGTGCCCGATGCTGCCGGTGGGCTTCAGCTGCAGGAAATCCCCGAGGTGCAACGCGATGGGGACGCGGCCGAAGTGGTGGTGCGGCCTCTTGTAGGTGGACTCCTGCACGTCGTGCGTGTCACTGCGCCCGCGGCAGGCGCGAAGGTCCAGCGCGTTGTGCAGAGCAGCTGCCACCATGCTTACCTCCTCGATGACCAGGACGCGGACGTGCCCCCACAACCACTGCAACCTCTTCTGCACGCCCCCCGGTCTCATCTTCGCGTTGATGTGCTTCTGGACTCGCAGGGCACAGGTGTTGTGCAGCGTTCTGGCTTTCACCGTCTCCGTGGAGATGTTCTTCGCCTGCGCGTTCGAGAAGGCCACGACCGTCATGGCGCCCTTGTCCTGCGCCGACGAGGGCCGCAAATGCTCCACCACTGGGAAGACGATCTTCTGAACCACGTGCGTCTTGCCCGAGCCGCCCTGGCCCAACAGCAGCAAGTGCGTTACTTTTCTCTCGCTCCAGGGCTTCTTCTGCACGTCGTCCTCCCAGGCGTCGTCGCAGGCCTTGGCGAACTTGGCGACGAAGAGCGTCTGGTCCCGCGTGGGTCTCTCGTTCTCTGGCAACCCAGCGACCAGGGCCGCGATGCACGCGCTGGGCGTTGAGTACACGCTGCTGGCCGCAGCGGGGTCGCCGCCCAGGCCGCCTGCGCCCTCGTCCTCGCCGTCCGGAGCGCCTGCATCGTCCTCGTCGCGATTGCCCTGGAGGCGTTCGTCGTGCAGGTTTGCCCAAGCGTGTCTTTCCTCGCGCGCTGCGGTCACCAGAGGTCGGTACCCGGTCGCGGGCGTGGGAGTGGTCGCGGCCTCCATCGGCTCGGGCGCACCCGCGCCCTCGCGGGCCGCTTCGGACATGCACGGGAGCGCGAGGAACTCCTTGGCCAACCTCGTGAGGCGCTTGCGGTGCGCGAAAATCAGCACGTCCGCCATGTCCTGCTCCCCGTCGATGCCCCACGTCGGGACCGGCTGGAAGTGCGCTCGGACCGCCAAGGGGGGCGCGCCCGGGTGCTCTGCGCCCTCGCCCGCCTCGGCGCCCTCGTCTTGACCGGCGCCCCCACCGGTGGTCGCCTTGAGGTGCGCGCTCTGCGCGGCCGCGTCGCTCTGGTACTGCCGGGGTTTCTTCTCCTCGCGCGCCAGAGCGATTCCCTCGAGGTTGGGCGCCACCTGCATGGCTATCAAGGGGTGCTGAAACCAGCGCCCCGCCTGAGACATCCTCACAGTCTGCTGTCCAAGCGAAGGATGTCGAGGCCGGAAACAGGCAAACCGCCTGAGACATCCCCACAAAAAGGCTCTCAAATCCCCTCGGTGGTTCCGTTGGGCTGCCTGACACTTCTTCACAATTCACTCACAGACGAGGCTCCCGCTTGATATTCCTCCATATTCAGGCCTCAGGAGCCCAAGAGTGACGACTTTTACAGGTTTGAGGATGACCCACTCAGATTCAAATGTGAACTGCGGGCCCCATAGGGAGGGGGCTCCCGCCTGAGACTTCCTCACAATTCACTCACAGACGAGGCTCCCGCTTGATACTTCCTCCAAATTCAAACCTGAGGAGCTCAAAAATGACGACAGTTACAGGAATCGATGACCCGCTCGGATTAGTAACATGATCTGCGGGCCCCATAGGGAGGGGGTTCCCGCCTGACGCGTCCTCACAATTCACTCACAAACGAGGGTCCCGCTTGATACTGCTTCCAAATTCAGACCAGAGGAGCCCAAAAGTGACGACAGTTACAGGAATCCGATGACCCGTTCGGATTAATAACGTGATCTGCGGGCCCCGTAGGGAGGGGGCTCCCGCCTGAGACTTGCTCGCAATTCACTGACAAACGAGGTTCCCGACTGATACTTCCTCCAAATTCAGACCTGAGGAGCCCAAAAGTGACGACAATTACAGGAATCCGATGACCCGCTCGGATTAATAACGTGATCTGCGGGCCCCATAGGGAGGGGGCTCCCGCCTGAGACTTCCTCGCAATTCACTCACAGACGAGGCTCCGGCTTGATACTTCCTCCAAATTCAGACCTGAGGAGCCCAAGAGTGACGACAGTTATAGGAATCCGATGACACGCTCGGATTAGTAACATGATCTGCGGGCCCCATAGGGAGGGGGTTCCAGCCTGAGACTTCCTCACAATTCACCCACAGACGAGGCTCCCTTTTGGTGGATGATGATGATGGGATGATGACGACGGTGTTTGATGATGATATATGATTGATGATGATGATGATGATGATGATGATGATGGTGGTGGTGATGATGATGACGACGTGATGATGATGATGATGATGATGATGGTGGTGATGATGAGTGCTGATGGTGATTGATCGTGCGATTCTGATGGTAAATCGTGGTGATGATGATGGGGACGAAGTGGTGAGTCAGCGAGTAGTGATGATGATGATGATGATGATGATGATGATCGTCCGATGCCGATGATGATGAGTGATCGCGCGATGGTGATGGTGATGCTGATGGTGATGATGATGATGATGATGACTGGGGAGTGATGGTGATGGTGATGATGATGCGGAGGAGGAAGCAAAGAGGAGCAGAGGAGAGGGAGGAGGACGAGAGATCCTGCGCGGAGGGTGTGCAGAGAAAACAAGAACCCCACTTAGGATGTGGGGAATAACTTTTGCCGAATCAGCGAAGCCCTTGCTCTGATTTCCTAACCCTGGGGGATCCTGCATACGAACCCTGTAAACGGATGGGCACTCCACGATGTCGTCCGACATAGCTGCAACGCTCTGACAAGTACATGCGAATGGATAGTGGTACGCGCGCTAGGCGAGAGGCGCGTGCGATCTTTTCCGCGAATACGCCCGCTGCGTCAAATCCTCACAAGTGCCTTGAGCCAAATGTACGATATTTCGCACAAGTGTTCGTTCAGAATTATTCCGACGGTGGGACCCCACACGAGAATCTGTTTAGCTTACCCTTTGCCCGTTCCTCCCCCCCCCCTGGCGGACACCCTCTCCTTTCGCCCCCTGCACTGCCCTCTCTTCCCCCTTCTATTTCTCTTCCTCCCCATCATTCTCCTCCTCCTCCTCCTCCTCCTCCTCCTCCTCCTCCTCCTCCTCCTCCTCTCGCGCCACCTCCTCCTCGTCGTCGGCCTCCCCCATGCCCCTTCCCTCCTCATCCCCCTGCCTTTTCTCCATGTGCACCTCCCCTTTCCCCCTCGTCGGGGCAAGCAAATCCATGTTCCTCAGCGCCGTCGCCGCCTCGGCCAGCGCCTCGGGAAGCGGGCCCCATATGGAGGGGGTTCCCGCCTGAGACTTCCTCACAATTCACTCACAGACGAGGCTCCCGCTCGAGACTTCCTCCATATGCAGGTCTCACGAGCCCAAAAGTGACGACAGTTGCACGTTTCGGATGACCCGCTCGGATTCGAACATGAAGTGCGGGCCCCATAGGGAAGGGGCTCCCGCCTGAGACTTCCTCACAATTTACTCACAGACGAGGCTCCCGCATGAGACGTCCTCCATATGCAGGTCTCAAGAGCCCAGAAGTGACGACAGTTGCACGTTTCGAATGACCCGCTCGGATTCGAACATGAAGTGCGGGCTCCATAGGGAGGGGGCTCCCGCCTGAGACTTCCTCACAATTCACTCACAGACGATGCTCCCGCTCGAGACTTCCTCCATATGCAGGTCTCAAGAGCCCAAAAGTGACGACAGTTGCACGTTTCGGATGACCCGCTCGGATTCGAACATGAAGCGCGGGCCCCATAGGGAGGGGGCTCCCGCCTGAGACTTCCTCACAATTCACTCACAGGCGAGGATCCCGCTCGAGACTTCCTCCATATTCAGGTCTCAAGAGCCCAAAAGTGACGGCAATTGCACGTTTCGGATGACCCGCTCGGATTCGGACATGAAGCGCGGGCCCCACAGGGAGGGGGCTCCCGCCCGAGACTTCCTCACAATTCACTCACAGACGAGGCTCCCGCTCGAGACTTCCTCCATATTCAGGTCTCAAGAACCCAAAATTGACGACAGTTACACGTTTCGGATGACCCGCTCGGATTCGAACATGAAGTGCGGACCCCATAGGGAGGGGGCTCCCGCCTGAGACTTCCTCACAATTCACTCACAGACGAGGCTCCCGCTCGAGACTTCCTCCATATGCAGGTCTCAAGAGCCCAAAAGTGACGACAGTTGCACGTTTCGGATGACCCGCTCGGATTCGAACATGAAGTGCGGGCCCCATAGGGAGGGGGCTCCCGCCTGAGACTTCCTCACAATTCACTCACAGACGAGGCTCCCGCCTGATACTTCCTCCATATTCAGGCCTCAGGTCAGCGAGTAGTGATGATGATGATGATGATGATGATGATGATGATGATGATGATGATGATGATGATGATGATGATGATGATGATCGTTCGATGCCAATGATGGTGAGTGATCGTGCGATGGTGATGGTGATGCTGATGGTGATGGATGATGATGATGATGATGATGATGATGATGATGATGATGATGATGATGATGATGATGATGATGATGATGATGATGATGATGATGATGATGATGATGAGTGGGGAGTGATGGTGATGGTTATGATGATGCGGAGGAGGAAGCAAAGAAGAGCAGAGGAGAGGGAGGAGGAGGAGGAGGAGGAGGAGGAGATCCTGCGCGGAGGGTGTGCAGAGAAAACAAGAGCCCCACTTAGGATGTGGGGAACAATAATCTCTAGAAAAAGCGAGAGAATCCAAATTCAAAATATGAGGGAAACGGAGGACGACGGAAGAGGCCGACTACGCCCTCCCTCCTCCTCCATTCTCGGGATGCGAAGGGGGAGCCGGCGGGAACTGATCTCCGCAGACTCTGAAATCCGCCGATGCGATGTGCTCAATCCGCGGGCTCAGCTTCCCGGGGAATCGTTTTTCGTCCCGGATCCATGTTTGCTGCCCCGCGGCCTGGTAATAGCCTCCAGACGTCGGAATCGAGGAAAAACCGCGCCCATTTGAAAAACCATACGGTCGGAAATCTCAGGAGTTACCCCCCTGGGCTTTCGGGCCATAACTCAGCTCTCTGTCTGGCGGCCGTTCGGACAAATCCGGGCACTCTCAGATCGCTCCTTGCGAGGCACAACTGCTGGAAAGCATCCCGAGGCTGGAAAACCGCCGAGAGCATAGGAAAACACCTAAATCAGCGAGCACCGAACCTCTCGAGTGTTTCCCAGCGAACAGGGAGCGATAAACGTGGGGTGAAGACGTATCGGGCGCCGCGGCCTTTTCAGAGCGTTCCGGAAAGGTCTGAGAGCGTTCCGAAACGTTCTGGAATCGAGTTATCCTCGTCCTAGCCCGTCCTGGGGGGAAGGCAACTCTGCGGATCTGCGACGAATTGCAGGCCCTCTCCATGAGCGGATCCTATCGACGCTGGGGTATGGGACACCCCCGTTGGGGCTCAGCTGGCTGCAAACATCCTTCGAATTCCGAGCCCCAGCAGGCGCCGCACCCGCTGGAGCACACAGCATCTCTGCGGAAATCTTCAGGGGCAACGTCGCGTTCAGGAACTTCCGCTCAGCGTGTCGCAGCGGCGGCCTGCCCTGCAAGCGGATAGCGTGTCGCTCCGCTCCGCGGGGCGGGATGCCGGGAAAGGTTCGGGATGGTGACGCTCGGGTGTTGGGACGTAGATAGTGTGTCGCGCCACAACACGGTGGGCCAGAACCCGCGGAGCGACACGCGAAGCCAAAGTTCCCGACCGTGGGGGGCGCACCTTTGCGGAGATCTTCGGGGGCAACGTTAGGGAGCAGGTGCCAGGCATTCGGTCGTCCAGGAGCGTTCCTGGGGTGCCCGGATCGTCGTGGACTCGGGACGGTCGGACTAGGTACGGAAAGAACAGGTGCAAAGCCGACAGCTTTGTCTGTATATTTTCGACATGATTCGCTCTCCATGCCACCGCGGGCGTTGTCCAATTCAGACAGAAGGCTGCCTGCCCGACAGCGGCCGCTGTCGGTTTTGGACAGCAGCATCTGTTGCTGGGCATCGTGCCCGTGCTTCCCGCACCCGCTTCCCGCGTCCAAACGAACGGCCGCCGGATCTCAGAGATGCTGAACCTATCCGCACCCATGCGTCGGGTGCTGCTAAAAGTGCCCCTGGCCCAGGGTACCCCCAGGATTCTCGGGGTGGCCCAGACGGCCTCCAGAGCACCCCTCACGAGGCCCAGAGGGCCTCAGGGGCTTCAAAATGGAGCGAAAAGCTGGAGGCACCTTGGGCCAGGGGCACTTCTAGCGACGCCCGGGATGTGCATCCTCGTCCTGGCCCGCTTCCCTTCCCCCCCAAACGGCCTTGTGCGCGTGCTCCAGCGGGTGCGGCGCGGCGCCCGCCCGGCCGCCGTGCGTCGAGGAGTCCTCGGCGCCGGCCACGGGCGCGGCCCCCTCGGCGGCCCCCTCGGCGGCCTCCTCGGCGGCCCCCTCGGCGGCCCCCTCGGCGGCCCCCTCGGCGGCCCCCTCGGCGGCCCCCTCGGCGGCCCCCTCGGCGGCCCCCTCGGCGGCCCCTTCGGCTGCCCCTTCGGCCCGTTCGGCTCGCGGGCGCCGCGGCGGCCCCTTCGGGGGCCCCCTCGGTGGCGCCTCCGGCGGTCCGGTCGGCGGCCCCTCTGCGGCTCCCGAGGTCCGATCGTCGCAATGGCTTCTGCCTGGCTGCCCGGTGCCGGGCCTTCCCTGGCCGGTCTGGCTCGGAAGCACGCGGCAGCAAGAGAATGCCTGGGACTCTGGTCGTGATTTGTCGCGATGTCGCATCTTCTTCGCAACGTCGGATGTCAGGGGCCCTCAGCGTCGTCGTCGTCGTCGTCGTTGTCCTCCGTCCGTCCGTCCGTCCGTCCGTCCGTCCGTCCGTCCATCCGTCGCCGTCGCCGTCGCCGTCGCCGTCGCCGTCGCCGTCGCCGTCGTCGTCGTCGTCGTCGTCGTCGTCGTCGTCGTCGTCGTCGTCGTCGTCGCCGCCGTCGTCGTCGTCGTCGTCGTCGTCGTCGTCCGTTGTCATCGTCGTCCGTTGTCATCGTCGTCGTCGTCGTCGTCCGTCGTCGTCCGTCGTCGTCCGTCGTCGCCGTCGTCGTCGCCGTCGTCGTGGTCGTGGTCGTCGTCGTCGTCGTCGTCGTGGTCGTGGTCGTCGTCGTCGTCGTCGTCGTCGTCCGTCGACGTCCGTCGTCGTCCGTCGTCCGTCGTCCGTCGTCGTCCGTCGCCGTCGTCGTCGTCGTCGTCGTCGTCGTCGTCGTCGGTCGTCGGTCGTCGGTCGTCGGTGTCGTCGTCGGTCGTCGGTCGTCGGTCGTCCGTCGTCGTCGTCGTCGTCGGTCGTCCGTCGTCGTCCGTCGTCCTCCGTCGTCCGTCGGTCGTCGTCCATCGTCGTCCATCGTCGTCAATCATCCTCCGTCGTCCACTCCACCTCCCTTCGTCGTCATTCTTTCCTCTCACCCGTCCTCCTCCTGCTGAACGAATGAGCGCCCTCACGGCATCCCCCGCGCCGCGAGGGCCGAGAGGACCACCGCGCACGCACGCCCCGAGGTGGTACGACCTCCTTCTGCTCCTCCTCCTCCTCCTCCTCTATTCCTCCTACTCCTCCTCCTCCTCCTCCTCCTCCTCCTCCTCCTCCTCCTCCTCCTCCTCCTCCTCCTCCTCCTCCTCCCTCACTCCTGCCTCCTCCATCCTTCTTCCCTCCTCCCTCCTCATCCCTCATCCCTCTCCTCCCTCCCTCCCTCCCTCCCTCCCTCCTCCCTCCTCCCTCCTCCCTCCACTCTCCTCTTTCCTCCTCCTCTTTTTCTTGTTATTCTTCTAAGTACTATGAATATTTGTCTTTTTCGCATTATGATTAGTGAGCATTTTTTTATTCTGGGTTCCGGCTTTAGGCGCATGGGGGGGAGGGGGGGGGGTCCGGCTCTCGGCCCGTAGTCAATGCCTCCGATTGAATCATGTGGGGAATCCTGTGGGAGATGCCGATGAGGGAATCCTAGGGGGGACCCCCCATGGGGGAATCGCGCAGCGGATGCGCGGGGCTGCGCCAAGGCTATGCGTGATTTGGCAAGCCTGTGCCAGAATTGCTAGGGATCACCTATTCATGATTCCACGAGGCCGTCGCTGGCATAACAGGGGAGGGCCCAGCCGGAGGCATGCTTTCTGGCGATCGGGTCTGGCGCCCCTGAGCCCTTTCGTTGTGGTTCCAGAAGAGTAGCACGATAAAATGCGCACAGTTGCACACATCAGCGATTCGAGTTTCTACCGGGGGAGGGGGGGGGGGGCGCCGGCCCCTGTAGTTCGTCCGATCGATTGAAGCAGGTGCCAAAATCAGCCCGGAACTTCTCTACGGGGGGGGGGCGAGGGGGGGGGCGTTCCGCCGAAAGCAAAAACAAATAATAAAAGAATGCTCACTTATCCTGTGTATATTAACACTGTTCTTATTCTTACTATTCGCTTCTTCGTATTATTAATAGTATTCATCGTTTGTTCCTCTTCCTCCTCTTCTCCTTCCTCTCTTTTTCCTCTTCCTCCTCCTCCTTCTCCTCCTCCTCCGCCATTCCTTCTCCTTATCAAAACCTTCTCCCTGTCGCACCCCGGGGCAAGCTTGTAGGCTGGGCCAGGCGTTTCGCCTGACTTCCTCTCCACTCATGACTCTGAAGCCTAACGTTGGCAGCAGCTTCACAGATGGAGTGCAGGCCGTTTCCAAAATGTGGCTCCCGCCTGAGCGCCGCGTGCATTCGTTTCAGGAATGTGCAAGAGCTTCACGGATTGAGGGCGAATGGTTGTCAAATGTGGCTATCGTCTTAGCGCCGCGCACATTCGTTTAAAGCATCTGCAAGCGCTTCACGAATTGGGGCGAGTCGTTTTCAAAATGTTGCTCTCGTTCGTGCGTCGCGCACCTTAGCGTTTGTTTATTCAAAAAGGAGCTTTTCAGATTGATGCGGTTCCTTCTCAAAATGTGGCTCTCGCCTTAGTACCACGCACATTCTTTTATCTCTACAAGAGTTTCACGGAGTCCCATGATCAACGTACCAGATGGAGTTTGCAAAGATTCCAGACTACGCGGGCGCAACAGCTACGTTGGTTCGCGGGGTTTGGAA
The DNA here is from genome assembly GCA_963575745.1 of Prorocentrum cordatum. NCBI lineage: Eukaryota > Dinophyceae > Prorocentrales > Prorocentraceae > Prorocentrum > Prorocentrum cordatum. The sequence goes on along the minus strand of CAUYUJ010015530.1, from coordinate 163,529 downwards.
TCCCAAGAATGGCGTTCTGGTACGATTTAGGATCACCAAGACGCAACAGTCAGGTTGATCCGTGGGGTGGGAATCCCGAGACCAACATTTACGCACGCTTCAGGGTCTTCAAAAGGCTGTCTTACAACGGGGCAGTTCCTTCAATGGACATGAACCGCTCTAGGGGCCTATGAAGAGGGAGCTGAAATTCCAACATCGTTGATGACTCTTGGATATTTGCACTGGTCCTCCTCCTCCTCCTCCTCCTCCTACTCCTCCTCCTCATCCTCCTCCTCCTCCTCCTCCTCCTCCTCCCCCCCTCTCTTCCTCCTCCTCCTTCACCGTCCTTCTCCTCCTCCTCCTCCTCCGCCTCCTCCTCTTCCTCCTCCTCTTCTTATTAGTATGATTCTTATTGTTCAGATCATCATTAATCTTATGAGTATCATGATTATGATTATGTGGGTTACTATTATTGTTATTCTTGGTACTACCATGATGAGTAGTAGTAGTAGTAGTAGTAGTAGTAGTAGTAGTAGTAGTAGTAGTAGTAGTAGTAGTAGTAGTAGTAGTAGTATTGTTGTTCTGGTTGCTGTCATTATTATTATTATCATTATCATTATAATTATTATTATTATCATCATTATTATTAGTAGTATTGGTATTATTATCTTTATTATTATTAGTATCGTTATTATTATTACTATTTTTATTATTATTACTATTGTTATTATAAGTATTAATATTATGATTATTTTTATTATGATTAATATCATTACTACTATTACGATGCTTCTTCTTCTTATTAGTATTAGTATGAGTACTACTATTATCAGTATTTATCATGATTATCATTATTATTATTATTACTCTACTCCTCCTCCTCCTCCTCGTCCTTTTCGGCCTCCTCCTCCTCCTCGTCCTCCTCGTCCTAATTACTCGTCCTGCTCATCCTCCTCCTCGTCCTCCTCGTCCTAATTACTCGTCCTGCTCATCCTCCTCCTCCTCCTCCTCCTCCTCTGGGGGGGCGCTCTGACGACGCGGCAGCCGCACGGGCCCCAAGATCGACGACGATCGACGATCGACCCTCCCCGGGGCCTCAGCGGGCCAGGAGCGCGGAGGGCCTCCGGAGGCTTCCGCCGCGCGGGCCCGACGACAGAGGATCGACGGCGGCTCTCCGGGGCCCTGGAGGCCCGAACTGCCAGGATCCTCGATGCCCCTCGAAGGCCCAAGGCCGCGAGCGGCAGAAAAAAAAAATCGACCCACGAGAGTCTGGGCAGAGGGTTCCACGCCAGACGGGGAAAAAAGGTGGTGGCGGCTCCGCCCCGCGTCGGGGCCTTCGCGGGGGCCCCCTGGGCACACGGAAGAGGGCCGGGCCCGGCGGAAGCAAGCCACAGGGCGGCTGGACGGGCGATTATTCCAAACGCACGCGACGACTCGCAACAACTCCGTGATACACATCTCTGTATGATGTGCATGTGTGTACGCATACACACGTATGTACAAATATGCTCGTATATATATATGTGTGTGTGCAGGCGGGGGTTAGAGCGGTAGCTCATCGGGAATAAAGGGGAGCCACAACTCACGTTGATCACTCACTCTGGGCTTCGCCCCTTCTTACTCCCTCTACTCGTTGGCCAAAGCTGTTGACAGAGCTTCGAATGCCTCGAGGCAACGGCACCAGCATGTGCGAGCCCCAAGACTCACCCCGAGGCCACGGCAGGAATCACACCTCAAGTGTACCACCGTCGTCCAACGACCGGGGTCAGAACGCCGTTCCAAGTGGGCCTCGAGAGGGAGCAGACTCGCACCAAGCTGTGCCCAGGAGCCCGAGAGAAGCTCTCGCGAGACTGAACGAGGCAGAAAGGCCAGGCAGAGAAGATGCCTGGACGGCATGGCACAGGGCGGATGTGGGCGGGCCACAAAGGCTGCCATGTATTCTGATGCGGCCAACGTTCGCTCATTAACCCTTCGCCCACACATTGACCGTAAACGTGTTCATGTGTGTGCAGGCGGGGGTTAGAGCGGTAGCTCATCGGGAATAAAGGGGAGCCACAACTCACGTTGATCACTCACTCTGGGCTTCGCCCCTTCTTACTCCCTCTATTCGTTGGCCAAAGCTGTTGACAGAGCTTCGAATGCCTCGAGGCAACGGCACCAGCATGTGCGAGCCCCAAGACTCACCCCGAGGCCACGGCAGGAATCACACCTCAAGTGTACCACCGTCGTCCAACGGCCGGGGTCAGAACGCCGTTCCAAGTGGGCCTCGAGAGGGAGCAGACTCGCACCAAGCTGTGCCCAGAAGCCCGAGAGAAGCTCCCCACTCCAAGAACACCCGAAAAGCTCTCCAAAAAGATCTCCAATGTGTTCCGAAATATGGCTGGAAGCCGCCCACAAGCTCCCTGGAGAGTCGCACCTGGCCTAAGTTCGAGGCTATTTGCTACAATACGCCCGAACACGGGCAATCAAGGTATCTGTGAGTGTCTGGAGCGAGGCACGGGTGGCAGGCTGAAACCGCATCTCGGCCAAAATTGCGGCCCCATCTTGAATATGAATCTTCGCTGTTCTCATTGAGCTCCAACGACCTCGAAGCATCGCTTTAGGCGAGTCGCCCGAGAACAAATATTCGTGCGTAGCCCCGCCTCTACGCAAACTATACGGGACGAGGCCGAGATGCGCGCAACCAATTTCTCGAAGGCCAGTGCGAAAAAGTAAACGAAAGGCACGAGGAAGCGAGGGCCACAGACGGCCGTCGCGCTGCAGCTGCATATGGACGACCGCTCCTACGAGCGGGTCATCCAGCGTCGCCGTCTCTCGCGCTCCCCTCTGACAGGCTGTCTTAGTCCAGGGCAGCGACACCGCGCCTCTGCCGCATGGCTTGAGTTGGATGACGCCGCTGGAGAGGCCGAGAGCCTCGCCTGTCCGCAAGTATTCAAGGTAGTCTTGTAAAGTGACATCCCAACTGAACGGCAACGGCAGGTTCATGGCGTTGAGGTAGTCAACACACTGCTGGGCCGCCCGACGGTATCTGGCGAGAGAGGCAGCGCCGATCCGGGCATCCCGCAGCTTCCCCAGGCCAGCTCAGGTTGTGCGCCTGTCGGCGGGGCTAGATTGCTTCCCCATACATCAGGCGCGACGGCGCGCCCGGGGGGTTCAGAGCAGATGAGGAGAAGCTGAACACCGCCCGCGCGCCCATCGCTAGCTCCTCGGCCGAGAAGCTGCGCACAACCTTGCTGAGCTGACTGTTGCTGGGGTGGCGCTTCGAGAGAGCACCGACGTTGACCGTGCTGTCGAGGCGGTGCAGGAAGACTCGCTGCTGTCGGCCCAAAGCTTGAGCACGCCATCGAATCATCGTCAGCGCTCCCTGCCACTCCAGCACATGGATATGTTCAAGGAGATCCCACGCCAGCTCTCGTGCCTCACGCCACTGCCAAAGACCTGAATCAATCAATTGCCGAAGGAAAACTTTGCTGAGCTCCTCAGAGCCTTTGTCACAACGAAGGTTCGCACCATCACCGCGGCACGTCATCGCAAGACTGGTCACCAGCCTACGCGAGACATCCGAATCACACCAGGACGTAGCATTTCGTCTGGCCAGCGCTGCGAGCAGCACATCTGCATGACATGTCTTGGAATGACTGCAGCGGCCAACCAGCTTGGCCCCACGCAGGTCCCCCAGGTGGCGAAGCAGCTCGGGCAGGCCGCTCGGCCATCCAGCAAGCAGCACCACCGCGCCCTCGCGGGAGTAGCTCGGGCACACTGCGAACGGGTCGTCGAAACAGGACGGGGCGAGGCTCCAGCGCCGCGAGCCGCGCACGACGTAGACGAGGCTCCCGCCCGTCGCCGGCGCCGCCGCGGCGGGCTGCTCACCCGCCCGCTGGCGTTCGCTCGGCGCGGCTGTGCTGCGGGCCACCAGCTCGCCGAAGACCTCCGAGCCGACCTTCGCACGGCTGCGTCGCAGCGAGGTGGCGTCGCTACCCCGCAGCTTGCGCCCGCCAACCCAGGCCCGAGCGCTCTCGCGCAGCTCGGAGAGCGGCGGCACCGCCACCAGCAGCCCAGCAGCGGCGGCCCAGTGCGCCAGCGGGATCGCCACCACCACGCACTGGAACGAGTTGCCGACCAGCGAACGCCTCAATCCCTCGTACTTGACGGGCTCGGCCTCCGCCTCACTGTTGGTCCGTTCGTCAGGCCAATGAACGCACCACTTGTCATGGAACTGGTAGGGCGGCGGCCACTCCTCCAGCGGCGGGCGCCCCACCTCCAGCGACACGCGGTGCAGGCGGCGAGAGGCCCCGTCCTTGGTCAGCACCATCACGGTCTTGGCCTCGCACGACGGCAGGAAGTCCCAGGACGGGCAGGAGAGACGAGGACGGCCCACCCCGCCAACGTCACCAGCCTCAACCTCTAAGGAGGTCCCTCCGAATAACCCGCTGAGGTAAAGGACGTCGGACTCTGCCACTAATGCAATATTTTTGCCAAGGAAGTCAACGCTCACCTCGGGCGCGGCGGCGCGCAGACCTCGGATGATCCTCGCCGCGTGATCGACCAGCGAGGCGCGCGAGTCCGACGCGCCCTGGCGGTCGACGTTCAAGCTCATGCAGATCGGGCACGGGAAGCCGCCGATGACCACCGCGCGGGCAATGCGGCCGCGGGCCCGCAGTAGGCTAGCCAAGGCAGCAGGGTCAGCAGATGTAACATCCCTGAGGTGCGTGTCAGGACAAGCGCGCCGCGCAACGCGGGCCGCCTGCGGGTCAACCTCAAACGACAGGTGAACCGCTGGTACCAAGCCCAGTATCTCGAGGGCTCCGCGCCCGCCGCCGATGCCATCAAAAACGGTGATCAGGGCGGTCTCAGCCTCGCGGGCGGCGATCGCGGGTAGCTGGCATCTGCCCGCGACGACGCGCCCACGCTCGGCAAGCGCCGTGCTGCGCACCACGGCACCAGCGACCTCGAGGCGTCCGAGGTGGTCACCAGGTGGTCGACCTCGAGCCACATGTCGACCACGCAGCGCCCCGACAAGGCCAGGCGCATCAGCCAGTCCTCAATCAAGCTCACGCTGAAGCGGCCTCCACAGCCCGGGTCGTTGAGCCACTTCCAAGTGTAAGCGAAGGTCACGGCCGGCGGGCGGCGGACGCATTGCCCGCGACCCCAGCGCCCAGGAATAATACGTTCCAGTTGCATGCTGGCCCGCCTCTGGCCCAGAACCCAGAGCGTGAGGCTGGCCTTGACAGCGATGTATCCCGCCGGCGGCCGACGGACACCTTCAACGCCATCAACAAGCTCGCCCAGCGGGGCAGCGCGCACCACGCGGTGCACGTCCTTGCCTGGGGACCCAGGCGACCTTGTGGCCTCGCAGCAGGCACGAGCGTCGGACAGCAGCGCGGGGACCGCCACGCGCAGCTTGTCGGCCTCAGGTTTATCAACGGCCTCGGCGATCTCTAAGTTGCCCATCATCACCCAGGCAGGCGGGCAAGGCTTTTCTGCATCAAGCGGCAGGCGGCGGCGCCGGGCAATCTCCCAGCCGGGGCACAGGCCGCGAGGCACCGCGCCGCTGCGACGCAGCGTGTTGCGATGACGATGAGTCGCAACACCCACTGCGCTGAACCAGCCCATGCCGATCACGCGCAGGCAGATGTAGACAGCGCCGCCGTCCTTGAGACCCAGCAGGCGCGACGGCGCTGGCGGCCCGACCCCCGCGCGCGGCCACCACGGCGGCAATGCGCGGAAGGCGTAGAAGAAGAAGGCCTTCATGTCGGCGCCGCTCCACACCAGGTCCTGAGAAGACCAGGCCGTTCAGCTGGCTCATCGTCGGCACCTCGGGCGCGCCGCCAATGATGCACTCTTGGCAGGCGTTCGACGGGATCAGATCGGAGATGAGCCTGAGCACGGGCCTCAGCACCCCGTCCTGGCACTCGACAGGGGCGTCGTGGGCCCGCGCCGAAGTCGGCGCCGCGCGGCTCAGCGCAGGCGGCGGCAGCACCAGCCCAGAATCCAGCAACGAGTCGCGCACGAAGCCCGTCGCGACCTCGGCAGCCTCAGTCGAGGCCGCAACCCCAGGCGGCGGCAAGCTGTCCAGCACCTGCTCCGCGGCCAGCTCATGAGGGGTGGTGATCTCGGCGCCGCCGTAGCCGTTCTCGTAGTCCTTCAGGCAGTCCTCCCAGTTGCGCTCTGCAGGCAGGCTGGCCTCGATGCGGGTCGCCAGGTACAGGGGGCGACTCAGGGCAGCCCAGGCTGTCCGCTGAGCAGCACTCGGGCGCCTGCGGCAGGGGCGTGCGAACTTCGGCGAGTGGAAGCCTGCCTCCCCGTTGAACGCCAGCACCGTGACAGCCAGCCTGCAGCCGGGCCTCTCCCAGTTCAAATCGCTAAGGTCAACGCCGTCGCACGCGACGTCGGTCTTCACGATGGTAGGGTACGGTAACGGCAGCAAGTCACGTTGCCGCCGACCTCCCATGGTGGCCATGTGCTCGCGCAGCTGAGGTTTGATGGAGTCACGGAAGTAGCGACCGAATGAACCAGGGAAATCCTTGGCGAGGTTGAGAAGGATCGGGCCCACGTCATAAGGCTCACGGAGCAAGTCACCAGAAGCCCCAGTAAGCCCTCTCCAGTTCTCCAGTGGATCGTGTCGAGAAGAGTTCCCGTCAGCAGTGGCAGGCGGCAACTCCAGCGGGGTCGCAGCGCAGTGGTCAGATAGCGAGCGCGACGGCGAAGCCCCAGGCGGTCCGCACGGCGCAGCAGCCTGCAACGAAGCGGCTGCTGCGTCTCGGGCGTCATCAGCAAGGGCATCGTCGCCGCGGGCTTTCACCGCGCCGCCGCCGGGGGGCCAGCCCCGCGGCCGCCAGGCGGGCGGGGCCGCGAGCCGTTGGCCCTCCCTGCGTTGCGCCCCCTGCCGCCGCGGCGTCTCGGGCGACCGCGTCCTGCTCCCAGGGGGGCCGACGCCGCCGCCGCTGGCTCGTCCTGCCTGAAGGTACGGCGCTCGGGGCTCCCCGCTAATACAACTCGGCGCGGGTGAAGGCTGTCTCCCCGTGGGGTCCGCTCCGTCTGGGGAGACGGAGTCCGCGCGCGGGGGCCTGAGGGCGCTGCGGCGGGTGCCTCCTCGGCCCGAGGCGCTGCTGCCGGCGGCTCTGGGGCGTGAGCGGGGCTGCTCCCTCGGAGCGGGAAGTGGCGGAAACGCCCGCGACCTCGACCCTTGCCCTTGCCGCGCGAGAGCTCCCGCGCTGGATGGAGCGCGGCTCGAGAGGGGGGGCGCGGCCGCTGGTCCCCCCGCGCCCCCCCCCTCGGGTCGCCCGCGCCCCTGGCCGC
>CAUYUJ010015530.1:152756-156151 GCA_963575745.1 Prorocentrum cordatum | reverse complement strand
GGAATGGAGTTCTGGGAACTAGAAGAACACGAAGTGGCCTACAGTTGCTCCGGGCATTCAAAATCATGCCCAGGAATGGAGTTCTGGGAACTTGAAGAGCACGAAGTGGCCTACAGTTGGCTCCGGGCATCCAAAATGTGGCCGGGAATGGAGTTCTGGGAAATCGAAGAGCACGAAGTGGCCTACAGTTGGCTCCGGGCATCCAAAATGTGGCCGGGAATGGAGTTCTGGGAAATCGAAGAGCACGAAGTGTGTGACTGTTGCATCCGGTTACTCTAAATGTGGCCCGGGAATGGCGTTCTGGGATCTCGAAGAGCACGAAGTGTGTGACTGTTGCATCCGGGTATGAGAATGTGGCCTGGGAATGGAGTTCTGGGAAGTCGAAGAGCACGAAGTGTGTGACTGTTGGTGAAAAACGAGCCCGGCACCTGCCGCCCGGCAACTCCCAACACCTGCCCGGACCCCCCTGTGGAGTGATCTGCTGCTCTCTTTTGATCCCACTAGAAACCTATCAGTCTTCGCTGTTAGGTAACAAGGGGGGTACGGCAATAAGCTTGAAGCCATGCAACCTGATTTGGCGACGAAGCTCGCCCATTCTGTACAGAAGCGGGGCCCATCACTACTCCACGCGCCGTACCCCGTCTTTGCGGCTCCTCGACTGTGAAGCCCCGCCCCTCGCTCCACTGCAAGCCCGTCCCCTCCCTCCTACTCCATATCGTCTCACCTCGTCCTGCTCTGCTCCTCCTGCTCATGTATTGTCCTTCCCCTCATCACTGTAATGGCTCTCTCATTCCTACGATTTGCCGAATTCGGGCCCGAGAAATTCTGACCCTCGTGTGCGCGTGCGGGTGTGGAGAATATGATGATTGGTTAATCCTTATCCTCCTCCTCCTCCTCCTCCTCCTCCTCCTTTTCCTCCTCCTCCTCCTCCTCCTCCTCCTCCTCCTCCTCCTCCTCTTTCTCCTCCCCCTCCTCTTCCCACCGACCTCGCCCCCGTCAGCTCCGCCGCATACTGGGGCCGCTCGGAGGGGAGGAGAGGTCCGAGACGTTGCGCGACAGGGAGCCCGAGCTCTGCATGCTTGGCCTGGGGGGGCGACGCTGTGAAAGGAGAACGATATGAGAAGCCGGAGCCCATACGGCGGGTTCGTGTCGTGACGACCTGGGCGTCGGCTTCTGACGCCGTTCGGATCGTTCAGCCTTGAACGATCGCGGCTTTTCGATCGCGTGTGATCAGTCGACATGGTCCGATCCCACCGGCGGCGTTCAACCTCTGGCGCTCGCGCTGGGGTCGCTGCCACGTCGACACGCAACGAACCCTACCGTACGCAGAGGAGCGAAAAGCTGCATCAGCGTAAACTTTCTCCTCCTCCTCCTCCTCCTCCTGGGCTAATCATCACTAGAACCATTCCAACATAATAAACCAAAGTCATTATAGTATGGGTTCTGGAGCTGGGTGCCCCAAAACATTATAAGTCGAAGTCTATAAATTTCCCCGGGGGAACATGATCAAGCCCAATTAAGATTCCCGGAACATCACCAACCCCCATTAATCATGTTCCAGGGGGAACATTGCGAACCCTGGTTAACATTCCCGGAACACCATGAGCCCAGGTTCATATCTATGTGAGATCAATCCTGTTCGTACAAGTCCACCTCCATCCTCCTCCTTCCCCCCTCATCTTCTGACTGTTCCCCTCCTCCGTGGGAGGGGTGAGCACTAAGAACCAGGTGGATTTGTACAGTTATCCTCCTCCGAATAGTGCCGCGGATGACTCCTGCTTGAAAGCATGTCTGGTACATGCAATGAGTATGCGCATGTGCCGACAGCAGTGCGCGGGCCCACGAGCACGGAACAACAACACCTGAGAGACAACCGCGACGACCTTCAAGCTACTCGAGGAAATGCACTGCGAGTCGCCATCCCAGTGAGAGGCGCAGTTAGCGTTAGCTACTGACTTCGGAGTCCACCGATGAACTGGCTGCGCTGTGCGTCACGCCCTACTTCTGCACTGCCAGGGGGTACTCTCTCCTTGGGCGCGCTCTGACTGCGAAGCGGAACCTGCCCTGGCAACGGGAACCCTCAGATAATGGAAACATTACACGGTGACGTACCCAAACCTTGTCTGAAACAGGACAGCTGTATTCACGACCGCTCAACACAAACGAACATGACAAAAGACACGCACTTCGCAACTCCCCAACAAGGTCTAAGCTGGGTCCGCGTGGACCTCCACTCCGTTGGACCTCCCAGCAGCCCACGAAAATGGCGACACTTGCGCGGCTCGCAGTCCCCCAGGACACCGCTGGACCTTCCGAAGAAGCGACACTTCGGCGGTTCGCAGACCCGCGAGAGAGCCGCGAGGTCTCGGCAGATTCGCGTGGACCTCCACTCCGCTGGACCTTCCAGGAGCCCACGAAAATGGCGACAATCGCGCGACTCGCATCCCCCCCAGGAGCGGTGAGGTCTCGGCTCTCGGCGGATCCGCGTGGACCTCCACCTCCCAGGAGCCCATGCAAGTGGCGACGCTTGCGCGGTTCGCGGCCCCCCAGGAGGCCGCGAGGTCTCGGCAAATCCGCGTGGACCTCCACCCCGCGGGACCTCCCAGGAGCCCACGAAAATGGCGACGCTTGCTCGGTTCGCAGCCCATTCGCGACCTCCCAGGAGCCCACGATAGTGGCGACACTTGCGCGGTTCGCAGCCCCCCAGGGAGCCGCGAAGACTCGGCAGATCCGCGTGGACCTCCACTCCGCGGGACCTCCGGGGAGCCCACGAAAGTGGCGACACTTGCGCGGTTCGCAGCCCTCCAGGGAGCCGCGAGGCGTACTGGTCAAATAAAATCCGTCTGACATCTAGGAGCCCAGTCCTCCGTGTCCACCTCGACCCCCTCGGGCAGCTACGCCCATCACTGTCCCCACCCCATGTGGTGAGGGCGGCTATCGATACGTATCTGTTGGTAGGGCCAGGCTGCCATCATGCCTGGATCGCGAGGCTCGCACACGGGGACCGCGCACAAGCGGTAGAGCGTCCGTGCCCGCTTGGGCGCCCACGGGCCAAACTAGCCGGGGAGAAAAGGCGGGCGAAGACAAGGATCCCCCCCCCATCCTTCTAGCCGGCAGTACTTAGCGTGGAGCGAGAGGAGGAGACGGAGGAGGAGGGGGCGAGGGGGGGAGGAGGAGGAAGAAGAAGAGGAGGAGGAGGAGGAGGAGGAGGAGGAGGAGGAGGAGGAGGAGGAGGAGGGAAGGAGGAGGAGGAGGAGACGCACAAGGCACCCCTCCTTCCAGAGTGGAGCGCGGAAGCACAGGGGAACAGCCCCCCCCGCGCGCGCGCGTGCAGCCGGCGTACTGGTGGGTGTTGTAGTAGTTCGGATGCGCCAGGGCGCCTGGCGCCAATGAAG
>CAUYUJ010015530.1:102756-145256 GCA_963575745.1 Prorocentrum cordatum | reverse complement strand
CCGTCGGTGGAGTTCCCTAATAGGGCCACGAAACGCGTGAAACGTGTGCCGAAATGATTGCAGTGGTCGCATGCGAACGCAACCATTGGGGCCGTCGGTGGAGCTCCCTATGGTGCTGCGAAACGTGTGAGGGGTGTGCCGAAATGGGAACGGTGGGCGCCTGCGAACGCAGCCACTGGCGCCTTCGGTGGAGCTCCCTGTGGGGCTGTGAGGGGCGTGCCGAAATCGGAACGGTGAGCGCCTGCGAACGCAGCGCTTGGTGCCTTCGGTAGAGCTCCCTGTGGGGCCACGAAACGTGTGATGGGGTGTGCCACTATGCAGGCGGTGGCACTGGGGCCTTCGGTGGAGTTCCCTGTGGGGCCACGAAACGTGTGAGGGGTGTGCCGAAACGGGTGCGCGCGACGCATGCGGGCGGTGCCACTGGGGCCTTCGGTGGAGCTCCTTGTGGGGCCACGAAACGTGTGAGGGGTGTGCCGAAAAAAGTGTGCGTGACGCATGCGGGCGGTGGCACTGGGGCCTTCGGTGGAGCCCCCTGTACGGCGACCGACCGTGTGAGAGGTGTGCTGAAATGAGTGCGCTTGACGCATGCGCCCGGTGGCACTGGGGCCTTCGGTAGAGCTCCATCTGAGAGAGCGTGATCCACCGCCGCTTTACTGTGGAAAATTGCCAACCTTTTCCTCCGGAGCCCGGGGGTCGCCCCCCCCCCCCCCTCCGAAAATCCCCCCCCCCCTGCTGGAACCCCTCCCCCCCCCCCCCCCCTCCCCGGCAAAACCCCCCCCTCCCCTAACCCCTCCCCCCCCCCCCCCCCCCCCGCGAAAACCGGGGGGGGTCACTACCGGTTCGCCCTCCCCCCCCCCCCCCCCCTCCGGATCCGGAAAACCGGGGGGGGTCACTACCGGTTCGAACCCCCCCCCCCCCTCCCCCCTACTCACCGCCAGCAAACGACTCCCGGTCCCCACCACCGTCCGCATCACATCCCCCACTGGTGTTCCCAGCACCACTGTCCTCACCACCGCTGTCCCCACTGGTTCCACCACCGCCCCTACTGTCCCCACCAGTGGCCCCACCACTGTCGCACTGTCCCCGCTGTCCCCAGAACTGTTCCCACCACGGTTCCACTCTCCCCACTGTCTCCACGGCCCCAACCACTGCCCGACTATCCCCACTGTCCCCACTGTCCCACTGACTCCTCCGCTGTCCCACTGAGCTGTCCCACTGTTCCCACCACTGTCCCCACTGTCCCCACCACTGTCCCCACTGTACCTCTGTCCCATTGTCCCACCGCCGTCCTCGCCACCGCCTTCACCACTGTCCCCACCACCATTGTACCCTCCACTGTCCCATTGTTTCCACCTCATTCCCATTGTCCCCACACCACTGTCCCCACCACCACCGTCACCACCACTGTCCACTGTCCCCCCCTGTTCCCACCATTGTCCCCACCACTGTCCCCACCACTACCGTCCCCACCACTGTCCCACTGTCCCCACCACTGTCACCACTGTCACCACTACCGTCCCCACCACTGTCCCACTGCTATCCCCTCACCACTGTCCCCACCAACACCGTCCCCACCACTGTCCGCACCCCCACTCGGTTTTCGAGGGGGGGGGGGGGGGTTCGAACCGGTAGTGACCCCCCCCCCTTTTCATGATGAACTGGGGGGGGGGAGGGGTTCGAACCGGTAGTGACCCCCCCCGGTTTTCCGGAGGGGGGGGGGGAGGGAGGGGTTCGAACCGGTAGTGACCCCCCCCGGTTTTCCGCCAGCAGCGGTAGAACACGCTCGTTCATCTATGGCCACGAAACGTGTGAGGGGTGCGCCAAAATGGGTGTGCGTGGCGCATGCGGGCAGTGGTACTGGGGCCTTCGGTGGATTTCCGTAAAAAACACGGAATGTGTGAGGGGTGTGCCGAAACGGGTGCGCGCGACGCATGCGGGCGGTGGCACTGGGGCCTTCGGTGGAGATCCCTATGGGGCCACGATGCGCGTGAGGGGTGTGCCGACATGGGCGTGCGTGACGCATGCGGGCGGTGGCACTGGGGCCTTCGGTGGAGCTCCCTGTGGGGCCACGAAACTTGCAAGGGGCGTGCCGACAGGGGCGTGCGCGACGCATTCGGGCGGTGGCACTGGGGCCTTCGGTGGAGTTCCCTGTGGGGCCAAGAAACGTGTGATGGGTGTGCCGAAATCGGTGCGCGCGACGCATGCGGGCGGTGGCACTGGGGCCTTCGGTGGAGCACCTTGTAGGGCCACGAAACGCGTGACGGGTGTGCCGAAATCGGTGTGCGTGACGCATGCGGGCGGTGGCACTGGGGCCTTCGCTGGAGCCCCCTATGAGACCACGATACGTGTGAGAGGTGCCGAAATGGGTGTGCGTGACGCATGCGGGCGGTACCACTGTGGCCTTCGGTGGAACTCCCTATGGGGCCACGAAACGCTGTACTGGGTGGGTAAAACGCAGGGGGGGGGAGGAGGGGGAGGAGGAGCGAGGAGGAATTAAGGAAGGGGAGGAGGATGAGGAGTGAGTGACGCGGGGCGCTGTCTCTTCAAATCGAGGACCCAACACCACAGGATGGTTGAGAAAAGGAATGCAGAAAAAGAAAGGGAGAGAAGACTAACGCCGCTGACGCTGGCGCCGCTGCCGCGAGAGAAGACTGGCCACGGCAAGCAAACCCGCCAACATTCAGGATGAGAGCATGCACAAAACGAGGCAACATGCGTCATCAACATCGTCATCATCCAGGCCCTCATGTGCATAATCAACACCAGCAAGAACGTCGTCATCATCATCATCAGCATCATCATCATCATCATCATCATCATCAACAACATCAGCAGCAGCATCATCACCATCAGCAGCAGCATCATCCATCATAATCATCAGCAGAATCATCATCATCACCACCACCACCATTATCATTTTCATCATCATCAGCATCATCATCATCAGCATCATCATCCTCAGCAGCAGCATCATCATCATCATCATCCTCGTCATCATCATAATCGTCATCATCATCATCATCATCATCATCATCATCATCATCATCATCATCATCATCATCATCATCATCATCATCATCATCTTGTTATCGTTGTAGTTCATCATCGCCGTCGTTATCATTATCCTCATCATCATCCTCGTCATCGTCGTCGTCATCGCCTTCGTCATCGTAGGCTTACGTGCTCAAATTAGCCTGGCGAAGGACCCAACCATATGCAGTTGTGAATACCGTCGTTGCATGCATCGCATGTGGAGGAGCTCCCTAGGGGGCCACGAAACGTGTGAGGGGTGTGCCAAAAATTGTCCTGTGGGCGCATGCGAAAGCAGCCACTGGGGCCGTCGATGGAATTCCCCATAGGGCCACGAAACGGGTGAGAGGTGCGCCGAAATAGGTGCGATGGGCGCATGCGAACGCAACCATTAAGGCCGTCGGTGGAGCTCCCTATGGTGCCGTGAAACGTGTGATGGGTGTGGCGAAGTGATGCGGTGGACGCATGCGAACGCAGCCACTGGCGCTTTCGGTGGAGCTCCCTATGGGGACTTCGGTGAAATTCCCTTTGGGGCCACGAAACGTGTGAGGGATGGGTGTGCGTCACGCATGCGGGTGGTGGCAATGGAGCCTTCGGTGGAGCTCCCTGTGGGGCCACGAAACGTGTGAGGGGTGTGCCGAAATGGGTGTGCGTGATGCATGCGGGCAGTGGCACTGCGGCCTTCGGTGGAGTTCCCTATGGGGCCACGAAACGTGTGAGGGGTGTGCCGAAAATGGTGTGCGTGACGCATGCGGGCGGTGGCACTGGGGCCTTCGGTGGAGCTCCCTGTGGGGCCATGAAACGTGTGAGGGGTGTGCCGAACAAGGTGTGCGTGACGCATGCGGGCGGTGGCACTGAGGCCTTCGGTGGAGCTCCCTGTGGGGCCACGAAACGTGTTAGGGGTGTGCCGAAAAAGGTCTGCGTGACGCATGCGGGCGGTGGCACTGGGGTCTTCGGTGGAGCTCCCTGTGGCCACGAAGCGTATGAGGGTTGTGCCGAAATGGGTGTGCGTGACGCATGCGGGCGGTGGCACTGGAACCTTCGGCGGAGCTCCCTGTGGGGCCACGAAACGTGTGATGGGTGTGCCGAAATCGGCGCGCGTCACGCATGCGGGCGGTGGCACTGGGGCCTTCGGTGGAGCTCCCTGTGGGGCCACAAACCGTGCGAGGGGTGTGCCGAAATATGTGCGCGTAACGCATGCGGGCGATGGCACTGGGGTCTTCGGTGAAATTCCCTTTGGGGCCACGAAACGTGTGAGGAATGTGCCGAAAATGGTGTGCGTGACGCATGCGGGCGGTGGCACCGGGGCCTTCGGTGGAGCTCCCTGTGGGGCCATGAAACGTGTGAGGGGTGTGCCGAAAAAGGTGTGCGTGACGCATGCGGGCGGTGGCACCGGGGCCTTCGGTGGAGCTCCCGATGGGGCCACGAACGTGTGAGGGGTGTGCCGAAAAAGGTGTGCGTGACGCATGCGGGCGGTGGCACTGGGGCCTTCGGTGGAGCTCCCTGTAGCGCGACACAAACCGTGCGAGGGGTGTGCGGAAATGGGTGTGCGTAACGCACGCGGGCGGTGGCACTGGGGCCTTCGGTGGAGCTCCCTGTGGGGTCAGGAAACGTGTGAGGGGTGTGCCGAAATCGGCGTGCGTCACGCATGCGGGCGGTGGCACCGGGGCCTTCGGTGGAGTTCCCTTTGGGGGCCACGAAGCGTGTGAGGGGTGTGCCGACGTGGGTGCGCGTGACTCATGCGGGCGGTAGCACTGCGGCCTTCGGTGGAGCTCCCTGTGGCCACGAAGCGTACGAGGTGTGCCGAAAGATGTGCGTGACGCATGCGGGCGGTGGCACTGGGGCCTTCGGTGGAGCACCCTGCGGGGCCACGGAACGTGTGAGGGGTGCGCCGAAATGGGTGTGCGTGACGCATGCCAGCGGTGGCACTCGGGCCTTCGGTGGAGCTCCATATGGGGCCACGAAACGTGTGAGGGGTGTGCCAAAGTGATGGGGGGGGTGAGGGGAGGAGGGAGGAGGGAGGAGGGGAACGAGGAGGAGTGAGGGACGCGGGGCAGAAAAAGCGTTTCTGGAGCATGTGAAAATCTTGGGGATGGCGGACATCCCCGTCGGCATCACCATCACCACCATTATCGTCATCACCATCATGAACATAGTCATCACTATCGCCATCGTCATCGCCATCGTCATCAGCACCGCGACTGTATGCGATCCCAAAAGGCGAGGACCTCATGAGGCATGAGAAGCACCAGCAACATCGTCATCATCATCATCATCATCATCATCATCATCAACAACATCAGCAGCAGCAGCATCATCACCATCAGCAGCAGCATCATCCATCATAATCATCAGCAGAATCATCATCATCATCATCATCATCATCATCATCATCATCATCATCGTCATCATCGTCATCGTCATCGTCGTCCTCATCATCAGCATCATCATCATCACCATCATCATCATCATCACCATCATCATGGTCATCATCATCCTCATCATCCTCATAATCATCCTCCTCCTCCTCCTCCCTCCTCCTCCTCCTCCTCCTCCTCCTCCTCCTCCTCCTCCTCATCATCATCATCATCATCATCATCATCATCATCGTCATCATCTACATCATCAGCTAATCATAATCATGTTCATCGCCTTCATGTTCGCCGTGTGGGTTTCATGGGGGTGTCTTGGGGCCCCGTGGGAGCTTTCTTGGGTGCCCCGCGGGGCCCTCTTGGGCAATCATAGGGGTCCTCTTGGGTTGTTTCGGGGCCCGGTTCGGCCGTCTTGAGGCGCTCTTGGGAAGGTCGCAAGGGGCTTCTGGGGCGGGTGAGGGGGAGGCTCTTTGGACAGTTTTTTTGACAAGTCTTGAGGGGTTTCACGGCGGCTTCGTGGGTCGTCTTAGAAGCCCCTGGGGCCGGTTTCCGCCTAGCGAGAGCGAGCTCGAGGCCGTTTGAGACCCGTCAAAAATCGTTCAGAAACCGTCGTAAAATACATGGGGTTCGACTCTCGGAACTCCTCGGGCATGTTGTCGGCGACCTGTTGGGGCGTCTTAGAAGCATATTAGGTGCCTGGAGGCTGTCTTAGGCGTCTGGAGCCGCCATTTTGGCGAGGGGTGGTATCCCTAGATCGTGTTTGGCATTCGAGAGAGCTGGTTGGCGGTTTCGGGCGCCCTGTTGAGGCCATTTGGGGCTGTTTTCGGGGCGTGTTAGAGGCCTCCTGGGCCGTCTCAGAGCGAAGTGGAGAGCATCAGCAGCCGTTCCGGATTACACTAGAGCTGGACACTCGCACACGTGAGAATCCTGCAAACACCCTCGCGAAATGCATGAGATTTGGCCCTAAAGACCCTCCTGGGCAGACTTTCGTCGGCTTCTTGGGGCGCCTTGGAGGCATCTTGGGTTGTCTGGAGGCTGTCTTGGGCGTCTTGGGTCGCTATTTTGGCAAGGAGGGGCTCCCTGGATCGTGCTGGGCAGGTCACAGGGGCTGGTTGGCGGCTTCGTGGGAGGTTTGGGGGCCCTCTGGGGCAGTTCTTGGGCCGTTTTGAAGTTTCCTGGGCCGTCTCAGGGCGAATTCGAGGGCTTCAAGGGCAGTTTCAGATTGCACCGGATCTGGACACGCGCACTCGTGAAAATGCATCGAATAACCTCCAAAAATGCCAAGAATATGATTGGTGAGCGGGGGCCACATACATCTAGGGCTCCCAACTTCGCGCTTCGCGCTCCGCGAAGCGCGAATAACTTCGCGCCCTCGCGCCGCCCCCCCAAGGGGAGAAAAGGAGGACGAGGAGGAGGGGGAGGAGGAACGAGGACCGCGAAGCGCGAATAACTTCGCGCCCTCGGGGGAGCCCTTGATACATACATACACACATACCTACGTACCTACCTACCTACCTACCTACAGACCGACCTACCGACCTACCTACCTACATGCATACATACATACATGCATACAGTGCATTACATTACATTACATTACATTACATTACAATACATTAGATTACATTACAATACATTACATTACATTACATTACAATGCATTACGTTACATTACATTGCATTACATTACATTTCCATTCCATTCCATTACATTCCATTCCATTCCATTCCATTTAATTACATTACACTACATTACATTACATTACAGTACGTTACGTTACGTTACATCCCATACATACATACATACATGCACATATTCATACATACATGCATCTACATACATACGTACGTACGTACATACATACATATATACATACATACATACATACACATCGACACACATACGTACATATATATACATATATATATATATACGTATATATATATATATATATATATGCATGCATGCATGACCCACATACATGCATACATGCATGCATACACACATACCTACGTACGTGCATGTATACATACCAACATACATACATACATGCATGCATACATGCATGCATACATACAAATATACCCACAACTATACACATATGTACAATCGGACATAAATGTGTACACACGACGGGGAAAAACGAGTCAGCGCCGCGTGCGGTCTGCGTGCCCGTCTTCAAACATTCTGCCATAACTCGAGCAGCTTAGCCCACAGAGCACGAGAGCGATGAAAATCGCTGGGATTCAGAAATACTCCGACGGTAGTGCCCCGCGTGAGTCTTTTCAGCTTGGCTGGGGATATCCTCCTGCTCCCTCCTCCTACCCCCTCCTGCCTTCTCTTTTCCTTCTGCCTCGTCCTCATGCCTCCTCCTTCTCCTCCTGCCTCGTTATCGACCTCTTCCTCCTCCTCGTCCTTTTATTCCTCCTCCTCCTCCTCCTCGTCCTCCTAGACGTCCTCCTCCTCGTCCTCCTCCTCCTCCTTCCTCTCCATCCCGCCTGCTTTGCTCATGCACCTCTCCTTTCTTCTGGCCGGGACACGCACGCCGACTTTGCTCGGCGCCCTCTCCGCGTTCTCCCATGGCCGGACCGCGAAGCCGTTGGGTCAACCCCACGGGCCAAGCCGTTGGGACAACTCCGTGGGCCGCTGGGGCGCGGGAGCGCGCCGTCGGGACAACCCCAGGGGCCTCGAGCTGGGCGCCGCCGCGCTCAGGCGGGAGGCAGCGCGAGGCCGAGCTTTCGCCGCGAGCTCCGCCCCGGCCCTGGAGCTCGAAGCCCTCTTGCCAGACACGGAGGTGGGGACCGCACGGGGCGGGGCTCCCGCTCGAGGCTTCCTCGCGATCCACTCGCAGACGAGGCCCCCGCTCGACACTTCTTCGGGCCCGGCGGGGAACCCGCAGGGGGGGGGGGCTCCCGCCTGAGACTTCCTCGCCATTCACTCGCAGACGAGGCTCCCGCCGGAGACCTCCTCCATATTCCGTTCCAGGAATCAGGTGGCCCGCTAGGATTCGAACAGGGAGGCGGGGAACCCGTAGGGGGGGGGGCTCCCGCCTGAGACTTCCTCGCCATTCACTCGCAGACGAGGCTCCCGCCGGAGACCTCCTACACGCTCAAGCCTGAGGAACCCCAAAGTGGCGACAGGTACACATTTGAGGATGACCCCATAGGGAGGGGGCTCCCGCCTGAGACTTCCTCGCAATTCACTCACAGACGAGGGTCCCGCCTGAGACTTCCTCCATATTCAGGCTTTGGGAGCCCAGAAATGATGACTGTTGCAGGTTTGAGAATGACCCCCTGAGAGTAAAAACATGAGGCGCGAGGGGCTCCCGCCTGAGACTTCCTTGCAATTCACTCAAAGACGAGGTTACCGCTTGAGACTGAGGAGCCCAAAAGGAGCCCAGGAGGCTGAGGAGCCAAAAAGGAGCCCAGGAGCCCAAAAGGAGGCCTGAGGAGCCCAAAAGTGACAATTACAGGTTTGAGGACAACTCGCTGGGATTCAAAACATGAGGTTCCCCAAGACATGTTTTTCATCATAAGCAGTTATTTGACGTTGCGGAGGCCTGGTCAGGGCTCCTTGAGGCCGAAGACAGTGAAACACCATCCGTCGCTAGTTGTTCATAGCCCGCGGTTTTTTCCTCGCCCGAAACCCGACGAGGGCCCTCTCTCTGCACGCGTGCGCGCCCCCGCTGAGATTCATAGGGAGGGGGCTCCCGCTCGAGACTTCCTCAAGATGAGTGCGCGAGTACGTGTGCGACTGAGTGCAGGACTGGAATGCGTGCGTTGTTGATGATGCTGGTGATGATGATGGCGATGTTGATGATGGTGATGCTGGGGATAATGATGATTATGATGATGAAGATGACGATGCTGATGATGATAACGAACATCTATCGGTTATCATGATGGGATGATGATAGTGGTGGTGATGATGCTGATGATGCTGCTGATGGGTATGATTATGATGGTGGTGTGATGATGATGCTGATACTGATGATGATGATGATGATGATGGTGATGACGATGGTGATGATGATGATGATGATGATGATGATCAAGATGATGATCACGATGATGATCACGATGATGATGATGACGATGATGATGATGATGATGATGATAATGATAATGATAATGATGATGATGATGATGATGATGATGATGATGATGATGATGATGATGATGATGATGATGCCGATGATGATGCCGATGATGATGATAACTAAGTTAGTGAGTGACCGAGCGAGGCATGAGGATGCGAGTGAGAAAAAGAGAGGGGACGAGGAGTAGGAGGAGATCCTGCGAGCGGGGAGCGTGCAGAGAAAACGACAACCCTACTGTGGATGTGGGGGGAACAAACCCGAAGGAGGTCTGGGTGGGGACGCGCCCTCCCAATCCATGCACCCGCGCCGACCCGCCGCGCAGTCCGAGCCCGGCGCCTCCGGAGCGCCTGGAAAGCACGCCGTCCTCGAAGCTGCCGAAGCTGGACCTTGCTCGATCCTCGTCCCGAGCCTCGACGGCGACTTGCGGCCCTGACATGCGCGGCTTTGAGTCTTGTCCAACCCGCGGCCCCGCAGAGGGCCCGACCGCTTCCCCCCTGGGTAGCTTCTCGTCCTGGGGCCCATTCTTCAAGGCCCCGGGGGCCCGAGAACGGCTCCCGAGGGCCCAAGTCAAAGGACAAGAACAGGTTGAAGCAACTGCCCCAGCAAGTGCAAGGATGAAACGGCGGGTCGGGGAAGAAGAGGTCGGCCGGTAAAACAGTGCCAGGACAGGGGTGACAGGGGTGAGAGTACAGTCATCGGCCTGACCTAAGGAACGATAAATAAGGAACGAAGTCCCTTTTTTATCCCAAGGAATAACGCATAAGGAACGATAACAAAAACAAATAACGCATAAGGAACTGTAAAGAACGCATGCAAACCTAAGAAACGACCGAGCCCCTTTTGAAAAATAAGTGTTCCTTATTCAAGCCGCTCACTGTACGGCCGTGTGCCCCTTCGTGCATCTGTTGCCGGGGATCGTGGCGGTCTGGACCGCACACGTAGCCAGCAGTGAGGCGAGAGCACGATGCTCGAATAGGCGGCGAGGAAGCGCGAGGTGAAGCGGCCGCCAGACCAAACGACCTCGGTGGGCGGTCTCGGGTTCCCCGTCCCCCCGGTGCTACAGAAGGGCTGCTGAAATGGGGAGCGCTGCGTAAAGAACGACTCCTCTTGCCCCAAGGGGGGTCCCCCGGGGGTCCCTGGGGGGTCCCAGGGGGGTCCCGGGAGCCTCCCGGGGGGGCTCCGGGGAGGCTCCGGGGGGGGGATCGCAGGAGGGGTCCCAGGGGGGGGGGGGGTCCTGGGGGAGGCCCCCACTTAAATACGCTGGCCCTCCGCACGGTCACGGAAGCCCGCAGAAGCCCCCAAGAGTTCTTCACGAGACCCTCAAGAGGCCGCCGACGCCCCAAGAGTCTCCCAACAGGGTGCCCTGACGGGGGAACCGAACGGACATTTCGAGCCCTCGGCCCCGAGAGGATCCCAGAAAGCCCCAAGAGGCCCCCAAAGGCCCCCAGGAAGCCCCAGGAGGCCCCCAAGAGACTGCCAAACAGAGGCCTCCGAGAGCGCTCCAAAGAGAACCCAAACAGCATCCCTGAGGACTCTGACTCACGTCAGCGTCGTCGTCGTCGCCGCCGCCGCTGCCATCGTCGTCGTCGTCGTCGTCGTCGTCGTCGTCGCCGTCGTCGTCGTTGTCCCCCTTCTCGGCGGCACAGGCAGAAAGGCCTTCGCAATAAGGAACGCTACGTAAGGAACGACTCTTTTTTGGGCGTCAGCACAGCCTGGGTGCACGAGGAAGGCTAAGACAACATCCGCGGAATGGTTATGGTTATGGTTGACTTTGGGGGGACCCAAAATTACGGCAAGCAAGGAAATTCGCTGCTCACGCACGCTGCTTTGGCCCCTGCGCAGGTACAAGCTTGACAATATCCCTGCGAATGACGCTGTCAAGACCGCAGCTAGAGGGGAGCGGCCTCCCACAGGGCCGTATGGCAACCTCTCAAGAGGGGGATGTCCCTCGAGACGCCACTCTGGGCACCACCCCACAAAGCTACTCTGGCAAAACTGTAACAAACCACCACCACCGGTAGCAACCACGCAGGGCCACCATCCGTAACAACCACGAGTAGCCGCCACCGATCAACACCTATCTGGCTGGTCGCTACGGCCACGAGCCCGACCATCACACCGCCCCCCACTCCCACCACGCCTCCCACGGCCCCTCCCATTCCCACTATCCGCAAGAGGCTGGATCCTAACCGTGCCCCTGCGTCTCTGAGCTGGCGAAAACGGTCGCTCTGTTTCCGCCCCTCAACGACGCTCAACGGGCGGGGGCCTGGTCAAAATCGTTGTGGAAGACGGCCGCGACACTGAATCAGCATGCCCAGCAGCATCTGACAACAACACATGGAGCGTCGCAGTATGTTGTGTTCTCGCCAAGACAGGCACACGACGCACCACTAATCATAGGATTACCAAAAGAAGCTGGACACAGCCCAGGCCCATCCTCTTGCACATTCACAGGCCCGGACGCTGCAACGCCTCCCCCAAACTGGGGCGCCGAAGGTGAACTCGCCATAACAAACGCACCACCATGATCAGGATTCACCAGGGAACGCCGCTCAAGTCCATCATCACGGGTAACTTCGCTCTGTAGAACACCGACGAGTTCCCCCGCTCGTCGCGCCCCCATCGGGGCCGAGCCGATCAGCTCCTCCGTCTGCCTCTCGACTAGCACCTGCTTCACTATGGCCACGGCAACCCTCCCCGACTCGAGGTGCTCCTCGAGGCGCAAGATGAACTTCGCCTTGTCCTCCGACCGTTTGGACGTCTGACCTTTCGGCTGGCCCATCTGGAAGTGCTCCGCGAACCTGGCCAACTGCGTCCGGGCCTGCCCCCCAGCGAACTTCGCCCAGAACTCTTCGAGCGCAGCGACCGCGGGGCCCGCCGCCTTCTGCTTCGCCGCCGACATCACGGCGAGGCAAGCCGCGCCCCCCCTCCCTTGGCTACCTCTTTTGATGGGCCTGTTTTCCACCACCACCAACGTAAGTTGGAGGGGGATGGGGGTCCTCCTCCACCCCCTCCTCCTCCACCTCCTCCTTTTCCTTCTCCTCCTCGTCCTCCTCTTCGTCCTCCTCCTCCTCCTCCTCCTCCTCTTCCTTCCCCCCTCCAATGTGTGGTGGTGATGGCGGTGGAGAACAAGCCCACCATCCTTCAGCGCCTCAACCCTGTCGTCGTTCATCGTCCCCGCCTTTGCCGGCCAAGCGTTCTCGCCCGCGAAGGGCGCCCTGCGCAGGCCAGTTTCGAACGTCGCCGCGTCGCGCGCATCGAATCCCAGTCGGTCCTGCTTTCGGTTTTCCGCGGTTTGGCCACCTGCGACGCTTCCTCTTGGGCGACCCAAGAGGGGGTCCAGCTGAAAGGGGGGGGTGCAATAGATTCGGGGCAATTGTATTGCGAATGTACTGCGCCAGAGAATTAGATCACATTGTATTGGAAGTGATGTACTGCACGCGAAAATGCAGCCGTACATTTGCGCCCCGAAATGCAGTGCACGCCTCAAATGTATTGCAACCCCACAGATCTATTGCACCATATCTACTGCACC
Source organism: Prorocentrum cordatum (assembly GCA_963575745.1). Taxonomy (NCBI): domain Eukaryota; class Dinophyceae; order Prorocentrales; family Prorocentraceae; genus Prorocentrum; species Prorocentrum cordatum. Next base: position 132,219 of record CAUYUJ010015530.1, on the reverse strand, counting down.
ACCCCCTTGTCGCTGGACCCCCTTTTGGGTCAACCCGAGTCCTCCCTTTGGTCTTCCACGGTTTGGCCACCTGCGACGCCTCTCCCCCCTTCGCCTCACGGCGCTCGGCGAGCTGCGCGTTGCCCGGCCACCGCGGGGGCGCGAGATCGAAGCCGAGGTCGGCCGCGGCGCTCCGGCCGCAGGGTCGGCGCGCGCGAAAGGGAGACGCGAACGGGCGCGAGCGCGGCGCTTCGCCAGACTCCCCAAGCTAGGGCTGCAAACTGCATAATCAAATGCGGCAGGCATCCACACCCCGAACATTGTCGACGCATTCACCTTTCAGGCGACGCCCAAGCCTCAGTGCACGAGCCAAATGAAGGCGCGCCAGATTACGATTGAAACAAGACCTCCCCGCAACAGGCGCACGGTTCAGCAATGGCACCTGCCTGGGCCGCCGCCGCTCGCCCGCGCGCGAACGTAGCTGACCAGCCCCGCCGAATACGCAACGCTGCGCAGCAAGGGCCCCCAGCAAGCACGCGGGGGCAGCAGCGCGCGAGCTCCGCCAACAGAGCCCCCGCCCCCTCGCCCCCCTCGCCCCCGACCGAAGCCCCAGGAGGCGGCGCCTCAACTCCGCGGGCCCTGGGCTCGAGAATCACGACGTCAACTCTGGCGAACGCCTCGGGATAGTCAGGGGCGCATAGTCCAAGGATCGAGGAGCCCGCCCCCTCGCGAACATCTGGCGCCCCCTGCAAAGCCTCACGCAGTTTCACTATGTCCTACTCCGCCCGCGTAGCCCGCGGATCGGCGCCCTCCCCAACCCTCCTCTCCTCGTCGCAAATACCCCGCCCAAATCATCCCTGGCGAAGTCGCGTTCGAAGTCGAAGACACCGAACCGCGCCGCGAGCACTTGAAGCCGACGCTGGGGGCGACGCCGAAGCCCGCGCACCCCCATCTCCACCTCCACCTCGGGGACCTTCCAATACTGCAGCACCTGCTTAGCACTGAAATGTCCAGTCTGTCCCCCCCGCCCCCCCCCCCCCCCCCCCGCATGCCTGACCTCTCATGTCCTTTCGACCAACTGCAGCAATCGCCCTTTCCAGCTTCAGGCGCTGCCCAACCGACGGAACATAACATTCAACTCCGCGCGGAGCGGCTGCACCACGTGGCACGCAAAACAAGCCGCGGCGCCAGAGCGTCGGGATATCCGACATCTGCCAGAAAGAACCCAACGCGGAATACGACCAATCCGCCACAGTAGCCCCACCACAAAGTCCCGGCGAGCATGGGGCCGCGGCCCCAACTAGCAGACGCCCCCCCCATCTGGACAAACATATGGGCGACCTCGCGTTGGAGCCGACCTCGGCGCAGCAATGGGGCCCCCCCGCCCGATGGCGCCGCGGCTGAGCCCCGCGGCTCCAGGGCCCCATCCAAATAACTGGCCCTCGTTGCATTCACCTTCGCAAAGGGGGCCACGAAGGTCATGGGCGGGACATTGCCCCTTCCCACCAAAAAGAAACTGATTCCGTCAGTCTATCATTGGCATGTCTTAGGGCGCCAGCGCGCGCCGCCGAGCCGCCGCCCCCCCCCCCCCCCCCCCCCCGCGAGCGGAGCGAAACGAGCGCGCGGCAAATCATATCCGAATCCAGATTGCCGATGACGACGAAGTCAACCATGGGACGGTGGACAGAAAACACGAACAGAAGATGCAACGGCAAATTGACAGGCCAAACGAGCCCCGCGCCCTGTCCCCCGCAGAAAATCCACGCTCCAATTCAGCAGTAGACTGCGAGCGGCACGGCGGCGCTGACAGAAAAGGATACACACTCCGATGGGGGGCGCGTACTATCCGATGCTCTCTTGAAACACTGCCAAATCGTTGTGCGCGTCCATCAGCGAGCCCACCCCGGTAGAAACCGCGTTGATTAAATCTCCACCCCGCCGCCATGCAACAACATCCGCGGCCCGCCCCCGAGCGCTTGTACCCCGGCGACAGCGACGCAACATTCGCAAATATCCATTCCCAGGACGGCCAAACCCGTGGACTACTCTCCTGCCGTTCGGCCCTGGGATACCTGATTTGACAAGGGCACATCCAGCCGAGCAGTTCCAGGGCTTCTGGCCCCCACCACTGTATCGGATCATAGCAAACCCAGGCGTCACCCAATTCTGCAGCCCCAATTCCAACCGCGCTGATCTCAGGTCGAGGCGGCGAGGGCCCTAGATACACGCCCCATGCCTCTACTGGCAAAGCCCAGGCTGGGGCCCCCTCCATGTTGGGTGTCTTCATAGTGTGCTTGGCGAGTCCTTCCACATCCTCCTCTGCGAAAGCAGTCGCCTCCGCATTGAAGCGGCCCTCGAATCCACGCGGGAGGGGGCGGCCTGGCAAGTGTGCGTGTGTCCTGGATATCCGAGATTCACAACCCCCCAGCTTCCCTCGCGCGCCCCCAGACAGTCTTGGCCCCCAGCAGAGCTCCAAACACCGTGCCACTCCTCCTTCGACGCTGGCAAGGCCCCGTTCAGCAGACTGGAATCCTGGAAACGACCTCCAGCGAGACGAAGACTAACTAACCCGATGGACTTTCTCACGTTATCCTTGCCTGCCACGCTTCGAAAACCTCTTCCACCAATCGACCCCCATGCTTACTTAACGCATTGCTGCCGACGCACAGCCTTGCATTTCCGAGAAATCAGATTGAGTGCCGCAAGGCGCTGTTTCATCTGACTATATAGACTACCCCTCGCTACAGGGTCAACCTGCGACGAGCTGGCCGCCGAAGGAGCAATGCGAACCCGTGCCTCCCGGGCCCGATCTTCGTCAAACACCGCGGCAATATTTGGGTGACGATCAGCAAGCTCACCAAAGCACCGTCGCGAATCACCTCGTCCAACTTCGAGAAAGCAGCGTCGGGACTGCTCGTCGCGAAATCAGGCTCGACGAACCTCATCTTAGAATCCACCTCGGGCAGAAACTCCTCCCTAACTCCACCACCTTTGAGGCGAGCGACGAAAGAGGTAACGATCCCACTGCACATGCTGCTCAATCAGGTCGTCCGTCAAGCGCCCGATGCTTACTGCGATAAAGCCCCTCATGGTCTGTTGCCAGGTGTGGTAGACGCAATAACGGGAGTGTGTGCGATCCCTCGGGCAGGCCGCTGGAATAACTTACAATGTTCTGCCTCGCCCCGACAGAAAAAGGCGCGCAGTGCTCCGCAAAAACCAGAAATCATGAGGGCAAGGCGATACGGTCAATCGCGGAGGTCTACCTGGTGCTACCGAAGTACGTAGGCCTGACAGGCCGCGTCGTCAAACACAAACTCGTGCCTCTCCGAAACCTGCCGGAACTGGTGCCCAGCGCTAATCACCATCGTCCCATCCGAGAACCCACAACCGATCGATGCATCCTGGACGAATACGACATCCAATCACCAGCAAACCTCCGGGCACCAAGGCCGTCACTCGCATCTGCCAGAGTGAACGGCAAAGAAGAGACGCCAGCCGTGTAGAAACCCACTGCAACAATTCCGCACAGCACGTGAGGTACTGAGGTAGATGTGCGTTACGGCTGGGTGCGGTGGATAATAAAATATTAGAACATACGTCAAGGACCCAGCATAACAGATTTCAGCTGCCAACCATCGACCTTGTAGGTGACGAGCAGAGTATCGATACATCTTATCGGATCATGAGGCCACCGTCGAGGAATGACAAGACTAACGCCAGCATGTGAACTCATGAGCGCGAGCCTGCAAGCGGCTCTTTGCGCCCGATACTGTTCATGTCCGAACGTTCGGATACGAGCGCTCTGCAATACCAATACTGACAAGTTCGCATGCAATACCAATACGTCTGGGAGCAATATTCATAATCATAATCAGAAGGCGGGATGACACCGCAAGCAGCGTGCGCGAAAACGCACGAATTACGCGAACAAATGCAGAGCAGGCGCGCTGCTCGCCGGTTTCGCGGCCGTTCGACGTGCCCTCGCCAATTCAGAACTCGAGTGCAATGGCGATGGCTCCACCAATGCCTCTGTCTACAGAGATCCTTGGCTTCCCGGGCTCTGCGGTGGAAGTAGGCTGGCGCTTCTTCACCAGCTTACCAAGTGGAACGGGTTGAGTGGCATCACCCGCAGCCTCTCCAGCCACATGGATGGCCTATGGCCTGTAGCGCGCTCGGGGGCTGGATGCCATCTGGCATCTGGTAAAATGGCTGTGCCGCGCATCGTTCGAGCTCATGTTGCAGCTAGAGCCACGAAGTTGCCCAAGGAACAGGGAACCCCTTCCGAACCCAAGGCGCTTCTCATTCCAGCGTCTCGACTGCACTCCTCCGTGATATTTTCTCGTTACCCCAATAAGAAACAACTAGAGAAACGCCACTCGGGTTAGGTCTGGCATGTCCCCCTACAGGCGAATTTTGGGCGAATAAAAAGAAAATAATTCAACAACATGATTCCAACATGCTCAAACATAACTCCAAGACAAAAAACGTCACCAAACTATGTGTCCCAACCCTCCTTGATTGAATATTCGTTTTGGATAGGGCACTGCTCGCGCGTCCTTCCTTCCTTCCTCCCGCCTCCCGCCTCCTCCTGCCCTCTCTTCGCCGTCCCTGGGGGCTGCGATCTGCGACATTGTCGCCACTTTCGAAGGCTGCTGGTGGGTCCAGCGGAGTGAGGCACCGCGCAGATCTGAGCGGGACCTCGCCGACCCTGGGAAAGGGCTGCGATTTGCGAAACCGTCGCCACTTTCGAATGCTGCTGGTGGGTCCAGCGGAATGAGGCACCGCGCAGATCTGAGCGGGACCTCGCCGTTCTTGTGGGGGGTGCGATCTGCGAAACTGTCGCCGCTTTCGAGGGCTGCTGGTGGGTCAAGCGGAGTGAAGCACCGCGCAGATGTGAGCGGGACCTCGCCGTCCCTGGGGGCTGCGATCTGCGAAACTGTCGCCACTTTCGAGTGCTGCTTGGGGGGCCAACATAGCGATCTGCGAAACTGACACCACTTTAGAAGGCTGCTGGTTGGTCCTGCGGAGTGAGACACCACGCAGATATGAGCGAGACCTCTCCGCCACTGGTGAGCTCCGATCTGCGAAACCGTCGCCACTTTCGAGGGCTGCTGGTGGTTCCAACGGAATGAGGCACCGCGCAAATCCGAGCGGGACCTTGCCGTCTCTGGGGGGGCTGCGCTCTGCGAAACTGTCGCCACTCTCAAGGGCTGCTGGTGGGTCCTGCGGAGTGGGGCACCGCGCAGATCTGAGCGGGACCTCGCCGTCCCTGGGGGGCTGCGATCTGCGATACCGTCGCCGCTTTCGAGGGCTGCTGGTGGGTCCAGCGGAGTGACGCACCGCGCAGATCTGAGCGGGACCTCGCCGTCCCTCGGGGGCTGCGATCTGCGAAACTGCCGCCACTTTCGAGTGCTGCTGGTGGGTCCTGCTGAGTGAGGCACCGCGCAGATCTGAGCGGGACCTCGCCGTCCCTGGGGGGCTGCGATCTGCGAAATTGCCGCCATTTTCGAGGGCTGCTGGTGGGTCCAGCGGAGTGAGGCACCACGCAGATCTGAGCGGGACCTCGCCGTCCCTCGGGGGCTGCGATCTGCGAAGCTGCCGCCACTTTCGAGGGCTGCTGGTGGGTCCTGCGGAGTGAGGCACCGCGGAGATCTGAGCGAGACCTCGCTGTCCCTAGGGGGCTGCGCTCTGCGGACATGTCGCCACTTTCAAGGGCTGCTTGGGGGGCCAACATAGCGATCTGCGAAACTGTCACCACTTTCGAAAGCTGTTGGTGGGTCCTGCGGAGTGAGACGCCGCGGAGATCTGAGCGAGACCTCGCCGTCCCTTGGGGGCTGCGATCTGCGAAACTGTCGCCACTTTCGAGTGCTGCTGGTGGGTCCTGCGGAGTGAGGCACCGCGCAGATGTGAGCGGGACCTCGCCGTCCCTGGGGGGCTGTGATCTGCGAAACTGTCGCCACTTTCGAGGGCTGCTTGGGGGGCCAACATAGCGATCTGCGAAACTGACACCACTTTTGCAGGCTGTTGGTGGGTCCTGCGGAGTGAGACACCGCGGAGATCTGGGCGGGACCTCGCCGTCCCTTGGGGTCTGCGATCTGCGAAACCGTCGCCACTTTCGAGGGCTGCTGGTGGTTCCAGCGGAATGAGGCACCGCGCAGATCTGAGCGGGACCTCGCCGTCCCTGAGGGGCTGCGATCGGCGAAACGGTTGCTACTTTCGAAGGCTGGCGGGTCCAGCGGAGTGAGGCGCCACGCAGATCTGAGCAGGACCTCGCAATCCTTGGGGGGCTGCGAGCCTCACGAATGCCGCTCGCAGAAGTATATGCGCCAATGTCACGTCATCACCTCCGTATAACGTCTCCCAAGCTACTCACGCCCCGCATTGCGCAGGGGTTGGGCACGTCGCCAGGGTACTGCGACTATTTTTCGACATTCCTCCTGTAGAGGGACAAGCCCGATTTGAGTCTAGCGGCGGCGCACGCGACTCGCGGCGGCGCCGCGCCCGGCGGGCAAGGAGGGGATGCCGGCGGGGGGCGACCCGCCGGTGCCGCGGAGCCACGGGTGGCTCAGCGCCTCGCCGACGGGGGGCGTGCCGCGGGGAGGCGAGGGCAGGGGAGGAGTGGCACAGGCTTCGGGTGCTGCCAGAAGCGCGCCCCTGGCCCAGGGTGCCCCCCGGGATTATCGGTCGGCGGCGACGATCGGGGCGAGTAGCACAGGGGCGGCCATTGCACGCATTCGCCCGGGAGCCTTTTCGAAGACATAGACCATCGGCGCACCGGAATACCTGGATTGCTCTCCCCTGGGCTATTCGCCCCTATCGTCGCCTCTGACTCGGGGGGCCCAGGCGGCCTCCAGAGCATCCCTCACGAGGCCCAGGGGGCCCCAGGGGCTCCAAAATGGAGCGAAAAGCTGGGGGCACCTTAGGCCAGGGGCACTTCTAGCCACACCCCAGCAGGAGGGGGAACGTCGACCTGGACCGCTTTTGCGTCCTGAGCTGCCCTGCTGACGGTCCCGAGGCCCGGCGAGGGCCCCCCGAGGCCGAGGATAGCGAAAAGCCTCCCGTCCTGGATTCTTTCACGACGCAACCATGTCTGGGGAGGGAAACCTCGAGCTGGAATCAGCGATACGGTCGGGGCGTTGATCTAAGGAACCCTAAATCCGCCGACCCTGTCGGCGTGTGTGAGGGGCTTTTCCGTTCGAGCCGTCATCTCCGTCATTCTTTGTACTCGTCGTCTCTGTCCTTCCCTTTCCCTGGGAGACCTCTTCCCCTGGGCTCCAGCCAAGCCGACCTTGAGCAACCTCGTAATTGAGTCGAAGGGAAGCCCCTTCCCTTTGATCCCTCCCCCGCCGGGAGGGGGGGGGGGGTAGCGACCCCCCCCCCCGGGTCAGATACGACGCCCCCCCCTGGGACTCCTCTTCCCCTGGGCTCCAGCCAAGCCGACCTTGAGCAACCTCGTAATTGAGTCGAAGGGAAGCCCCTTCCCTTTGATCCCTCCCCCGCCGGGAGGGGGGGGGGGGTAGCGACCCCCCCCCCGGGTCAGATACGACGCCCCCCCCTGGGACTCCTCTTCCCCTGGGCTCCAGCCAAGCCGACCTTGAGCAACCTCGTAATTGAGTCGAAGGGAAGCCCCTTCCCTTTGATCCCTCCCCCGCCGGGAGGGGGGGGGGGTAGCGACCCCCCCCCCGGGTCAGATACGACGCCCCCCCCTGGGACTCCTCTTCCCCTGGGCTCCAGCCAAGCCGACCTTGAGCAACCTCGTAATTGAGTCGAAGGGAAGCCCCTTCCCTTTGATCCCTCCCCCGCCGGGAGGGGGGGGGGGTAGCGACCCCCCCCCCGGGTCAGATACGACGCCCCCCCCTGGGACTCCTCTTCCCCTGGGCTCCAGCCAAGCCGACCTTGAGCAACCTCGTAATTGAGTCGAAGGGAAGCCCCTTCCCTTTCATTCCTCCCCCGCCGGGAGGGGGGGGGGGGTAGCGGGGGGGGGTAGCGACCCCCCCCCGAGTCAGATACGACGCCCCCCCCCCGTACCGACCTTGAGCAACGTCGTCATTGAGTCGAAGGGAAGCCCCTTCCCTTTCCCTTCCCCGACGGGGGGGGGAGAGGAGGTCCCGGGGGGGGTCCCGGGGGAGTCCCGGGGAAGTCCCGGGTCAGATACGACACCTCCCTCCCCCACCTTCTCGTCCTTCTCCCCGTTCCCCCAAACCATCCCACAGCCCGTGCCTCTTGCTGCGCATTGCGAACAGGGTCGGCGGCACCGGCCGTCAGGCCTTCGCAATAAGGAACGAGGCCCCTATTTTCCACAAGCTGAACTTCGATTTCGTATCGAAAACCTGAGGAAAATCCAGGGCAAGCTGCGAAACACTTAAGGAACACGGAGCCCCTCCCCAACGAAAAGGGTTCCTTCTTCAGGGCCCCGATGGTAGGCCCCACCCACAGCGAGTCCGCACGTTCCCGCGCGGGGCGGTCCACCAGGCCCCTTCTCGGCGATCACTGGGCGATTGGGGGTGGGAGGCATTCCCCCCCCCTGGGACTATTCCTCTGGAGTGAGACCAAGCGAGAGGGGAGGCGAGATAGCTGCAGGGCGAGGGAAGTGACGAGGGAGGGGGGGAGGGAGCAAGGGAGGGAGGGGGGGGGGACAGGGAGAGAAAGAGCGAGAGAGGATCTACGCAGACTCATCTTGCAGCCGTCTGACGGGGCCTGGAGGCCGTCCTGGAGCTCTCTTGGAGCGGCCGTGGGTATTGGACAATGTTAGCAATGACTCGAGCGGTCTGTCTCGGGGCCATGTTGCGTGCGTGGGGAGGGGGGGCCGAAGAGAAGATGATGGTGGTGATGAGTATGCTGATGCTGATGTTGATGCTGAAAATGATGATGCTTATGCTAATGTGATGATGGTGTTGGTGATGAAGATGAGGAGGCTAATGCTGATGGTAGTGGTGATGATACTGGTGATGATGATGACGATGAGGAGGGGAAGGAGGAGGCGGAGGAGGAGATGATGAGGAAATAACTAGAGGAAAGGGAGCAGCAGAGGGGAGGAGAAAGGAGGAGGGATGAGAAGGAGGAGGTGGCCAGAAGTGCATTTAGGAGCGAGGAACGTCTTGCGCTTCTCTCATCCATCTATCCCTCCCTCCTCTTCCTAATCCTCATCATTATCATCACCACCACCACCATCGTCATCATCATCACCACCACCACCATCATAATCATCATCATCATCATCATCATCATCATCATCATCATCATCAGCATCAGCATCAGCATCAGCATCAGCATCAGCATCAGCATCAGCATCAGCATCAGCATCATCATCATCATCATCATCATCATCATCATCGTCACCACCATCGTCAGCATTAGCACAGCGTCACCAGCCTCACGACTATCACCACCATAACCACCAGCATCATCATCACCATCATCATCGTCATCAGCATCATCGTCAATGTAATCATCATGTTCCTCATAATCATCTCAAACATCATCATCATCATCATCATCATCATCACCATTATCATCTGCATAACCATCAGTATCATCATCACCATCATCCTAATCCTATCTCCATGTCAATATCATCCTCATCATCAGCTTCAGCATCATCCTCCTCATCAGTCTCATCATCCTCCACATCCTCCTCATCCTCCTCATCACCATTATAATCACCATCACCAGCACCATCGTCATCATCATCATCATAATCATCATCATCATCATCATCATCATCATCATCATCATCATCATCATCACCATCACCATCACCATCATCATCATCATCAGCAGCAGCATCATCACCATCACCATCACCATCACCAGCATCAGCATCAGCATCAGCATCAACAACAACATCAGCATCAACAACAACATCATCATCATCACCATCATCATCAGCATCATCACCATCACCATCACCATCACCATCACCATCACCAGCATCAGCATCAGCATCAGCATCAGCATCAGCATCAACATCATCATCAGCATCATCATCGCTCTTCCTGCTACTCGTTCCTCCTTCCTCCTCCCCATCTTCCTTCTCCCCTCCTACACCTCCTCTTCCGCCTCCTCCTCATCATCCTGGTCCTCCTGGTCCTCCTCCTCCTCCTCCTCCTCCTCCTCCTCCTCCTCCTCTTCCCTCCTCCTCGCCGCTCCTCCCTCCTCCCCCCGCTCGCTCCTCGCTCCCCAGAGGACGATGACGGCGACGAGAGCGTCCGGCACTCCTGGTCGGCGGTGAGGCGGTCCCCGGCGCGCACCTGGCAGCGCGGACGGTGGTGGGCCCCCTTCGCTGACGGAGGCCACCACCCTCTTCCATGGGGGACCCAAACCCCCTCGCGCTGTGAAAATTATCCCGGCAAAGCAACCTAACAGCGATGTGTAGGAGTATATCTGGAAGCATTCCCCTTAAGATTCAGATGAGAATCCAGTTGTAGAATTCTGCTGTTCTCGCAGTCGTAGTCGCATTCGCGATGACAGTCGCAGTGGCAATGGCAGTCGCAGTCACAGCCTCAGCCTCAGCCTGCCTCAGCCTCAGCCTCAGCCTGCCTCAGCCTCAGCCTGCCTCAGCCTCAGCCTCAGCCTGCTTCAGCCTCAGCCTCAGTCTGCCTTCAGCCTCGGCCTCAGCCTCAGCCTGCCTCAGCCTCAGCCTGCATCAGCCTCAGCCTCAGCCTCAGCCTGCCTCAGCATCAGCCTGCCTCAGCCTCAGCCTCAGCCTGCCTCAGCCTCAGCCTCAGTCTGCTTCAGCCTCAGCCTCAGTCTGCCTTCAGCCTCGGCCTCAGCCTCAGCCTGCCTCAGCCTCAGCCTGCCTCGGCCGCAGCATCAGCCTGCCTCAGCATTCAAAATGTGGCCCAGGAATGGCGTTCTGGGAACTCGAAGACCACGAAGTGGCCTACACTTGGCTCTGGGCATTCAAAATCATGCCCAGGAATGGAATTCTGGGAACTCGAAGACCACGAAGTGGTCTACAGTTGGCTCCGGGCATTCAAAATCATGCCCAGGAATGGAGTTCTGGGAACTCGAAGACCACGAAGTGGCCTACAGTTGGCTCCGGGCATTCAAAATATGGCCCGGGAATGGAGTTCTGGGAGGTCGAAGAGCACGAAGTGTGTGACTGTTTGCTTAAAACGAGCCCGGCACTCGCCTGTTCGGCTCCCGCCCAGACCCCCCTGGGGAGTCATCAGATGCTCTCTTTTGACCCCATTAGAAACCTATCAGTCTTCGATGTTAGGTAAAAATCCAGACGAGAGGTTTTTCGCTAGTTTCGGCCTCAGGGGGCCCTTCCCGGGCCTCGGGGCCGTCAGAGAACGACTCAGGACGAAAAACTGGTCCCGGGGAAGGGGTCCAGACCTCTGGGGGTCGACGTTGTGAAAAGATCACGACCACGGAGGTCTGGGGAGGAGGCCACCTTCACTCGATGGCGGAGGAGGGAGCACCTTCTGCCACAAGGGGGAGAGGAGGAGGCCGCCTTCTCCCACGGGGGGGGAGGCCAGAGGCCTCCTTCCTTGGATGGGGGGGGGCCCCTCGTCGATGGCGGAGGAGGCCCCTTCTTCGGAGGGGGAGGCCCCTTCTCTGGCGGAAGGGGGCCGGGGGCCCCACGGGTGCAGGAGAGGCGCGCCTGTCTTCGCCCCCTCCCCGTTGATCGCCCGCCCCCCCAGCCCCCTACCCCGCAACGCCCCGACCGCCTCCGACACCGTGCCCTCCCCAGATCCTGGCGATGCGAGCTGGCTCCATGCTGGCGTTGCTCCCTCGGCCTCGGCCCTCGGGAGCAGACCTCGGGCCCTCTGGAGCCCTCAGAAACGGATCCGAGGTGGAAGCCTGCCCCGTGCGGGGAAGCGCCCGGGGCCGCTGGGGCCGCGGAAGGAACGAACTCGCCTCGGCGGAGGTGAGAATCCTCCGGTTCCGTTCTTTGGGACGCCGCGGGTTCCGCCGCCCGCCGCCTGAGGCCCCCCGCCTTCCTGTGCCCCGTCTCCCTAATCATAGCTGTGCGTAGCCCGCCTGGCTTTTAGCGGAAGAGGGTCGCTCTCGCCCCGCAGATCAAAAAAGGGCTCCGCCGCCCCGCGTCGCCCTTCTCGCCGGGGACGCCTCGGCCGGGGGATGCACGGCCATCGTGCTGCCGGAGCGCCGCGCGAGCAGCGATGGGGGCTCTGCCTGGCCACGCCGAGCCGCGGCCACGGACAGGTTCCCCGAGCAGGGCCCGCGGAGCGGCCAGGAAGTCAGGACCCCTCTCGAGCCCAACGGCGTTCTTGTTTCGGCGTCGTGGCTGCATCGCCACAGGGCAGCCAGGGAGAGAAGCCTTCCGTCCAGCGTATCCATCCGTGGCGGCGGGCCGGCAGCGCGCGGGCGCCCGACGCGGCCTCCCGCCAGGGCCTGATGCACTGGACCCTGGAGAGTATCTCTCAGCGGTCCAGCGGCCCTCCCTCCCTCCCATCCTCCCTCCCTCCTCCTTCGTCGTCCTGCTTCCTCCCTCCACCCTCCTCCTCCCCCTCCTCCTGCTCCTCCTCCTCCTCATCTTGCGTCTTCTCCCTCATCCATATTTCCTTGGTGTTCCTCTTCGTTCACCCCTCTTCGTCCTCCCTCATACATCCCTTCCTTCCTCATCTCTCCTCTTCCTCCTCCAGTCTCCTCCTTCGCCTCCTCCTCTTCCTCCTCCACCCCTCCTCCTCCCTCCTCTCCTCCTCCTCCTCCTCCTCCTCCTCCTCCTCCTCCTCCCTCCTTCTCCTCTTCTGCACTTGTCCATCCTCCTCCTCTCTTCCTCCTCTCCTCCTCCTCCTCCTCCTCCCTCCTGCTCCTCCTCCTTCTCCATCCTGCACTTACCCCCTCGTCATCCCCCCTCCACCGCGCCTCCTCTTCCTCCTGCTCTTGCTCCTTCTCCTTCTCCTCCTTCTCCTTTTCCTCCTTCTCCTCCTCCTCCTCCTTATCCTCCTCCTCCTCCTCTCTCCTCCTCCTCCTCCTCCTCCTCCTCCTCCTCCTCATCATCATCATCATCATCATCATCATCATCATCATCCACCACCATCATCATCATCATCATCAACATCACCACCACCACCACCACCACCACCATCATCATCATCATCATCATCATCATCATCATCATCATCATCATCATCATCATCATCATCATCATCAGCATCAGCATCAGCATCAGCATCAACATCAGCATCATCAGCATCATCATCATCATCATCATAATCATCCTCTTCCTCCTCCTCATCATCAACATCCTACTCCTACTCCACCCGCTATGGAGTTCTCAGCAGCGTCATCCTCCTCCTACTTCTCTTGTTCCCCAAACAGTGATTCCACTTAAATGTTCTGACTTCTTTTCTGAGGAACTAGGCCCGTGTGGCGGTCTGGCGGTTATGCTGGCGCCGTCGCCGCCCCGTCGCTGCCTCGTCACCGCCACATAATTTTGCACCAGATAGACTGCACACAACATCCTGCACAACCCTACACTCTTCTTTCTCAAAATGACATCATATCTACCACCCACACGCCAGTCTGCGCGGCTCCCCATGGGATAATACAGAGCTTCTGGGACGCCAGGAGAACCCCAGGACGGGCCAAGAGGACCGCAAGAGGCCCTGCAGACGGCCGAAGAGGGTTTCGAGTCGTCGAACGATCGGTCGAAGACGCCCAAGATGGCCGCCAGACGGCCGAATATGCTCCCAAGACCGCCCAAGAGGCCTCCAAGAGACCTCCCAAGAGGGCCCCAAGAGGCAAAATTCACTGATTTTCTTCAGGTGCTTGAAACATGTTCCGGTTCTCGCCTTACGCCCCAAGACGGCCAAGAGGCATTCAAGACCGCCCCAAGACGGCCCAAGAGGCCTCCAACAGGGCCTCCAAACGCAGGATGCCCAGCCCAGCGAGCGCGGCACGCCAAGGATCGCGGACAGAAGCGCAGGCGCGGGAGGGGAAAAACCTTTCTTCGGCCGGCGGCGAAGGCAAGCGCACGACGCGTTCGGGTAGCCAGCGGGCCGCGCCGAGGCACACAGAGGTAAAGGGGAAGAAGAGGGCGGCCAAGACGGCCCAAGAGGGCCCAAGAAACCTCCAACTCCGCCGAAAAAGCCCCCGGGACGGCCAAATATGGCCCGAAAGCGGCCAAAGACGGCCCACGAGGCCCCCAAGAGGTCCCACGATGGCCCAAGAGGCCTCCAAGAGGGCCTCCAGGAAGGCCCGAAGAGGCCACAAGCACTGATTCCCGATTGGTGTTTGAAGGATTTTGGCATGCTCCTGTTCGGCCTTCCGACGGCCCGAGACGGCCCAAGAGCCCCCAAAGATCGCCCCGAGACCGCCCAAGAGGCCTCCAAGATGGCCCCAGAACGGCCAAAGAGGCCGCCAAGAGGGCCCCAAGACGGCCCAAGAGGCCCCCAAGACGCCCAAGATGGCACCAAAGACGGCCCTGGAGCACCCCAAGAGGGCCCCAAGTTGGCCCCGAGAGCCCCTCAAGACGGCTTCCGACGGGCGTCAGACGGGCCAAGAGGCCATCAGGACGGCCCAAGACGGCTCGAAGATGGGCCGAGACGGCCCAAAGGGCCCCCAAGAGGTCTCCAAGACGGCCCAAGAAACCCCCAAGAGGGCGAAGGCCCGAAGAGACCACAAGAATTGATGTTCCTTTGGCGTTTGAAGGATAGCGGCCCAGGAGGCCCCCAAAACTGCCCCATGAGGGCCCCGAGACGGCCCGAGAGGCCTCGAAGACGCCCAAGATGGCATCAAAGACGGCCCTGGAACACCTCAATAGGGCCCCAAGTTGGCCCAGAGAGGCCCTCAAGACGGCGTCCGAAGGCTGCAGGCGGGCCAGGGGGCCATCAAGACGACCCAAGACGGCTCGAAGATGGGCCAAGGCGGCCCAGGAGGCTCCCCAGAGGTCGCCAAGACGGCCCAAGAAACCCCCGAGAGGGCGACGGCCCGAAGAGGCCACAAGCATCGATATTCCTTTGGTGTTTGACAGATTTCGGCATTTGTTTTTTTTCTCGGCCCCCCAACGGCCCGAGACGGCCCGAGAGCCCCCGAAGATCGCCCCGAGATCGCCCGAGAGGTCTCCAAGATGACCCCATAAAGGTTCAAGAGGCCCCCAAGACTGCCCCAATAGGACCCCGAGACGGCCCAAGAGGCCTCGAACACGCCCAACATGGCCTCCAAGACCGCCCTGGAACACCCCGCGAAGGCCCCAAATTGGTCCGGAGAGGCCACCAAAACGGCCTCCGAAGGCACCAAAAGGGGCCAGGAGGCCATCAAAACGGCCCAAGATGGCTCGAAGATGGGCCAAGACGGCCCGAGAAGCCTTTTTTGCCCTCCAGCTCGAGGGGCCCTGATTCAAGCGAAGCACTGGGATGGCACTTACTTCGCAATCGAAGCGCCGCGCCACCTCTAAGCTCTGCCTGAGGTTGTACCCAGAGGCGGTTTATCCCGCGAAGCCGACGATCCAATCTGCAGATATCTGGACCACTCTCAGCCCACGGATGCACAGGCTCCGCTATCACACCCTCGAGACACGCAACACGCAACCCCGTGAAAGGGCGGCTGGCCTTCAGGCGCGGGGGGAACGCGAGCTCGAACCCTTGCCTCTTGCATAACGACCACCCCCTCTTTGCCTCCCCGAGCGCGTCGAGGGATTCGAATGCTAAACTGAGATCCCGACTCATGCCATCCGAGGCGCCAGGAGGGTTAGACTGGTCAGGAGGGGGGCGAGGGCGGGAAGGAAGACGAGGAGGAACAAAACCTTGCGCCACCAGAACAGCTAAGCGATCACTGTGGCGAAGGGACGACGGCAGCCTTCTCATCTCATCAACTACTTGTGGTCCTCCAGGAACTGGCTGATCACGCGCTCGAGCGGGCCGCGGGGCGCAGGGCCGCGCAGGCGGGCGCCTCCATCGGCCGGGACCAACTGCTGCATCCAACCGTCGATGAGGGCGCTGCGCTGGTACTTCGGGAAGAAGTGCCGCATCGCCGCGCATTGCTGCTCCTGGTTGTCGTGCTTCTTGTGGGCCTCGATGCGGAAGTGCCCGACGAGCGCCGCCGCGTCGTCGAACTGTGCCGACGCGAGCTTCTCCTGAAAGAATTGAAGCATCTCCTTCGCCGGTGTCTTCTCCGCGCCCTTGCCCCTCTCCGGGGCCGCGCGCGTCGCCCCGCAGCCGAACGCTGACGCCGAGATGCTGAGGGGCGGCGGCCCGCGCTCCATGCGGTCCGCCGGCTGGCCTGCTGCTTCCTTCTTCTTGAGCCGCTCGCTCTCGGCGTCGTAGCGCTTGCCCGCGGCTAGGCCCGCGACCGCGCTCGGGCTGCCGATGCCGACCCCGAACTTGACGTAGGCGATGCTCTCCATGTCCGCGATCGATCTGCTGTTCGCCATCGCCAGCTCGGCTATGGGAACGACGATGTCTGCTGCCTGCCGCACTTGAGCATCTCTAGCGGTCGCGCCCCACCGTCCTTGGGTTCTCCGCCAGCGGGCTCCGGCATCGACTGGCTGCACCAGGCTGGCACGATAATCTTCGCGGCCTCCATCGCGCCCTCGGGCATCTCGAGGCCGGTCGGTGGTCGGCTGCGCAGGTGGAGCGATCTGTCCTGGAAGATGGCCCGAGACAAGATGGCTGCGTAAGTCGTCGCGCGCGCAGCCCTCGAACTCGCAACATAAACAGCGATAGCTTTTAAGAAGGTTTAGCTTGCTTGAGGTCCGTGCTGCTCCTGGTAGACGCGATGGTGAGCGCTCGAGATGCAGCGCTGCCGGCTTTCGAGATGAGAACACTTGCTCGCAACATATACGCCCGCTGCTTGGAGCAATGGCATAGAACAAGTAGAGGGACAAGAACTATGCACATGCACCGGTTCTGGCCAGGCCCATCCTGAGCCCAGGATCGGTGCATACGCCCTCCTACCTTGGCCAGGAAGGCATATGCACCGATCCTGGGTCAAGGATGGGCCTTGCCAGGATCGGTGCATGTGCATAGTTCTCTTCGCCCGAACAAGTTGCGCATGTGATGAGCAGCTTTCATGCGCGATGTGAGCGCCCCCCGCGACGAAAACAACTTGCCCCGCATTCTTGCCCATTCTTACTGCGCCCGCATACAAAACCCCCCTCTTCCCCTCTTCGAACTGGCGGCGGGGGAACGGCGATCTCTTGCAAGTCCGGCGGCGGGCAGCAGACTCCGCGGGCTTTGCTGCGAAGCTCGTTCATATCAATAGCGCAACAATATGTCACGGCCTCCGCGTCCGAAAAGAGGCCCAAGTTAGCGGCGACGTCGCGAATTGCCTCGTGAGGGAGAAGCTTGACCGCCTCGTCCAAGTCTGAGGGCATCTGAACTAAATATGGCGAGGCCAACTGCGCGGGCTTCCCGAAGGCTAAGCGCGGCCTCGGGTCGAAGGTAAACGCGCCGAACAGCGCCGCTAGAAGCTGCGAGTGGTGGTCAGGCTGTCTACCACAGGATTGGCACAATTTTAGCCTCCTCAATCGGAATTCTCGCGCGGAGGGGAGGGCTCGCCAAAGCCTCAAAACCTCCTCCTTGGTCAGACTACCGATGCGCGCGCCCTCACAATTTGCGGCCCTGCCACCCATCGCTGCTCGACCCAGTCGGTCGGTGCCAGTGTGAAGCTCTCGAGACCCGCCAGGAGAGCATTCTGAACAAATCCTATAAAGAAACAGCAACGCCAGCGGGTAGCCAGGTCAGTAAGATTCCAAAGGCCCCCATGGGAATGAAAGCCACCGCGAGCGGCTTGGCAGCGACGAACGACTTCAGCGCGAGCGGAATCACGCATAGCGATGCACGGTCCCAGATATCTAGGCCCCTCCCCCAGCGAGCCCACCCCCTCCAGGTTCCGCTTTCGAAATGCCGAACGATTGCGGACCCCTTGGTGAGCGAAGTGCACGAGGAACGCTTGTGTTGGTCGATTTTGGGCGAACCCATAGCGAGCTAGCGCTTCGTCTAGATATACGTCGATCATCCTTGTCTAAGAACGTAGATAGTGAACCCCGGGGGTCAGCAATAACTATCTCATTCAAGTCGTCGGCGTATTTTTGCAAGGGCACGTCTGCTCTCCAATCCGCCCATTCGCCAATCAATAACCGAGATCTAGCATCCCATTCGAACAGCCCCCCCCCCCCCCCCTCCAAGAGCGGAAACTTGAAACCTCAGAGGAAGGCGGCGACAACGAAAGGGTCGCCCATGAAGCCTCCCTGCGATGGGCAAACAAGAAGCCACCCGTCGGCCGCATCAAACAAGATGAGCGCCTCCGTGAAGCGCTGGCACTTTTAACCACCAAGAACATCCTCTGCTGCTGAAAAACATTGAACTACCTCCTTCAATGTGTCCTGCGACGCGCTGCCGGATGCACTGCTGTGATCTTTCAGACATGCAGCGCGCGTGAGGCCCCCTTCTCGAAGCCGTCTGCTCATCAACATCGAGCACAACGCCGCCTCCCCCCTCCTCTTGTCCTTCGCGAGACCGCAGCCCATCACCGTCGGGGGCACTCGAAGCTTCTCTGAGAAGTAGCTTTTCCCCAGGACCGCCAAAAGGTGCACGACTCGACGTCCTTTGGGCCCTGGCAGGGCCAAGTTGCGCAAGCCGCGCGCCTCGCTCGCGTGCCAGTGCAGGGGGGGCCTGCGCGTGCATGCGCATCTTTGCCAAGCCTACATTGAATTTGGACTGAAAGCGCTGCGTGCCCGGCGGGGTGGGGTTTTTGGGGGGGGTGGGGGGGGGGGGGGTGGGCCCCGGCGGGGCCGGGTCGCTGCCCAGACCCAGCCTCTGCTGAAGACCAGGCCTGGGCTTTGGAAGAAATAGCATGCGCCGCAGCTCCAGCGGCGCCGCGCTCGCAGGCACGGCCGTCATTTTCCCTCCGCGGACGAGACTCCATAGGGTCACAGTGCAGTCGGCGCCGACCTGCCCGAAAAGCTCGGCGTCTGGCAACCGCTGGACATGGCCATCTCGATCAGCGCGCACGGGTTCCCATTCGCATTTCTGAACTGCCATGCCCCCTTCAGGACCAGACAACTGCCATGCTGACATCCATTGGTCCGACGAGAGGGGGGCTGGGCGCACATGTGCACAATCACGTTTCTTTGGTCCGATTCTGGCCCTCGAAGCCGCTCGCGAAAGTCCCATTGCGTCCGCTCCCTTGCGTTGGCGCCGCATAAAGTTAGCCTCAGCGACCAACCGATCGCGCCGTTGCCGATAGTAGCGTCTGCGTTCCTTTTTTTCCTAACTTCTGGCTCAGGGACTTGAGCTCCGCGCCGATGGAGCCCATCGTCGAACCCGAGGCCTGACATTCACCTTGTCGAGCTTCAAGACGCTAGCGTGGAAATTCGCGACGGGTTGTACCATGCTCATTATAATATTCACATGGAGGCGCCCTTACCGATGCACTGTAGAACTCAGAACCAGCCCCCGCAACAGTATCTTCCAACATCTCAAACATTTCGTCAGGCGAAGCGCATTCTTTCATGTAGCGAGGGTCCACTCGGGATAACTTGGTCGCTGCAGACTCAATGAAGTCGCGCTTCAGCTTTTCTTGCATAAGTCCCTGTATGAATAAATGTATATCCCACTTCGTCTGCACTACTTGGGGTGGCCCAGGGTGATGCTTCGCATAATATAAAGTGCGCGCGATCGGAAGGTGGTATTTGGGCGACTCTCCGGATTGTGACTGCAATTTTGATACCAAGCTTGGTACCACCGCGCAGTTGATCACCATCTCATCTACTTCCCGACGGCAAATGAGGTAAACTACGCGAGAGCATTTCCTACCGCCACCGTAGAATGTGGGAGACGAGCGACCTGGTATTAAGTTGCCTGCCAGAAGACGATGCTGCCCCAAAAAATTACGAAGTAACTCTCCTGATCCACCAGGCATGCGTTCCAACGATCCTATCCCAACTGCTGCACTTTGAAGGTCTGCGACGCCAGCGCCATTCTTCTGAAGGCCCATGCCGTCGTTGAGGTCACAGAACAAAGAAAGGGATGCATCGTGCAGGGATCTCGGCAATAATATCTCGAAGCCAGTTACGAAGCACCCGAGCAGTGGCAAAATAATAATTCTTCTTGACAAGACCAAATTCGCTCGGCGGGAAATACATGCCGATGCCAAGGTCCTGCCGTCCTCGCTTCAGACGAGCCGCAATGGCTCGTCCTCGTGCTTCAGCAATGGCCAACTGCGTACCATGTGGTCTTCTCGAAGCCCTCCTCCCACGATGATCGAACAACCACAGCTCGCGTTGGCCATGGGGGAGGGCCCATACGGTGCATTCAAGACGACGCGGCCAGCAATCCGTGATCTCAAGACCGAGCTTCCAGTGTAATATATGCCTGAAGTCCGCGGCCTGTGTTCCTGCTAATAGAACCGCGTCGATGTTGCGCAGCTCGGTGATGATCTCCTCCAATCACTCGCCTGTTGCGGCCTGAGGATTCCAGCCCAACACGCGTAATCTGGACATCCCCGCTGGGCCACATCACGGCGCCATGTCGGTGGCGTTCTGGCAGGAGGCGGAATATGGGTGCCGCTAACCCACGACATTCTCTAAATGCTTGAGCCCGATGGGCTGCCCATGAGGCCCCCAAGAGGTCTACAAGACGGCCCCAAAAAATCCAAGAGGGCGAAGGCCCGAATAGGCAACAAGCATTGATGTGCCTTTAGTGTTTGAAGGATTTCGGCATTTGCTTTTTTTCGGCCTTCCGACGGCCCAAGACGGCCCAAGAGCACCCCAAAATCGCCCACCCAAGAGGCCTCCGAGATGGCCCCCGAACGACCCAAAAGGCCCCGAAGACGGCCCCAAGAGAACCCCAAGACGGCTCAACAGGGCCCCAAGACGGCCCAAGAGGCCCTGAAGACGCCCAACATGGCATCGAAGACGGCCCTGGAACACCCCAACAGGGCCCCAAATCGGCCCGGAGGGGCCCCCATGACGGCTTCCGACGGCGTCTGTCTGACGGGCCAGGAATGCTTTACGGCGGTCCAAGAAGCCCCAAAAGGCCCCCAAGAGGCCCAAGGAGGCCCCCAAAATGTATCCAAGACGCTCCCAGGAAGCTCCCAAAAGGCCCCAAGAGTGCACCCTGAAGCTCCCACGATACCCCCTCCTCCTCCTCCTCCTCCTCCGGATCTTCCCCGCCATCCTCTCCCGAATGTCCCCCGAAGGGTTCTACAACGGCTGGGGGAACACATAACCCGATAGTTTGACAAAGTTCGTGCCACAACGCTCGGCCACATGGGCAATTCCAAAGGCAAGTGGCGCCCGTAATTGGCCGCGTCTTCGATACAATGCGCGCGCATTCGTTTATCACAGATCATATATGTTCGAGAACCCTCTCTGCAAAAACAGAAAAACTGCACGAAGTCCACACACGCGCGGCGTTTTTCCCAACCATCCTGTGGTGCTGGGTCCTCGCTTTGACGAGACAGTTCCCACGTTTCCACTCCTTTTTCCTCCCCCCTTCCTTCCTCCCACCTAAAGCCTCACTGGCGCGATATCCACATACGCCCACCCTATCCAACACAGCGTGTCGTGCCCACATGCGCCCCCCTCACCACCCCAACCAGCCCAGCGCGTCGTGGCCCTATAGGGGGGTCCACCGAAGGCCCCAGTGGCGGTGTCCACATGCGTCCCCCCCACCCAGCACAGCGCCTCGTGGCGCCATAGGGACCTCCACCTAAGGCCCCACTGGCGGTGTTCACGAGCGTCCTTCCCACCCAGCACAACACTTCGTGGCCCCATCGGGAACTCCACCTAAGGTCCTTATGGCGGTGTCCACAAGCGCCCCCCCCCCACCCAGCACAGCTCTTCGTGGCCCCATCGGGAACTCCAGCTAAGGCCCCACTGGCGGTGTCCACAAGCATCTCCCCCACCCAGCACAGCGCTCCCTGGTCCCACGGGGGGCTGCACCTGAGGCCCCACTCGTGGTGTCCACCTGTGCCCCCCCCCCCCTGCCCAGCACAGCGCTGCGTGGACCCATGAGAAGCTCCACCGAAAACCCCAATTGCAAAGTTCGCATGCGCCTCCCCCGCCCGCCACACCGCTTCGTGGCCCATAGGGAGTTCCACCGAAAGCGATACCCACGACCGCGGCACTCACAACTGCAAGTGGTTGGCTAAATCGCCAGGCTAAAGCAGAGGCGCAGCAAATAATTCAACCGAACACATATGAACAAACGATTACCAACAATACGACCCCAACAAATCATCGCGCGCGCTTTTAAGAATTCTTGCGACAACCATGAGTTGTTTGTTTTTCATCGTTTACACCGACTGAAACCTCGCGGGCCTCTCGCGCGCGCATGGCGAAATCATTCGAACGCCTTTGCGCGCTTGTCCCTGTCAAGTGATAAAATGCGGGCCACTCGCGCCCGTCGGCCGCGCACGCATGTCGAAATTTTCCAACACCTTCATCGCCGACACGTGGACACCAACATCGTCATCGGCGTGACCAGCATCGGCGCCGTCATTTTCCCTGCCGTCATCAACGCCATCATCGTCACAACTATCGCTACTACAATCATCATGTCTTCTGCTGTCAACGTCGCCATGCTACCGCGCGCGCCCGAGTCACCGACGCGCGCTGAAGTGCTCGCGCGCCCGCGCGGCCGGCGAGACGCGCCGGGAAACCCCAGCGGTCACCGCCACCGCGGCCGCGTCGGTCGCGCCAATCGTCGCCGCACTGGTTTGCAAAACTCAGCTGCGGGTGGGTGGGTGGGCTGACTGCACGAGTAGTGGAACTGACAACTTCAAACTTGGCAGGGCCAATCGAATGCACCACGTAGACAGCACCACACACATTGCGCAACATATATCATCCAGACTAAAAAGGCATTGGGATATACCACCACCCTCCCCCCTTGCTTATCGCCTCACCATGGGATGTGCGATGTACATAAGACGTAATACCATCTTTCATGTTACACATGAGCTCATATCATCTCAGCCAAACCAGTATCTGCACTCACCCATCCCCATCTTCGCCGAATAATGCGAAGCGCGCGCACTCGTTTATCAAAAACCGCCAACTGTCGATGATATTGTGCAACAGTCTAGCAGAAGGCCACACGCGCGCGGCGTCGCACGCGCATCAGGCAACCCTTCTTAGTATAGCGCAACGCAGATGTCGCAACGAATCCAAAATCGAATTCCCGAAACCCTTGAAACAAAAACAGCGGTGTCGCGATACGACGTTTCAAACATGTCCGCGCGCGCTTTAGCGAATTGTTGAGAAAAACAATTATTTCCAACGTGTTCGTCGGACTCGACAAAGCGGGGGTCTCGCGCGCGCATGTCAAATTCATTCGAACGCCTACGGGCGCGTGCTGGGGAACGTCGATACGATCTCTGGCAAATGATAAAATGCGGGCCACTCGCGCCCGTCGGCCGCTCGCGCATGTCCAACTCTTAACAACACCTTTCATCGCCGACACGTGGACACCACCATCGTCATCGGAGTGACCAGCATCGGCGCCGTCAATTCCCCTGCCGTCGTCACTGTCGCCATCGCCACGAGCATCGCCACCGTCATTATCATGTCTGCCGTTGTCGACGTCGCCATGATACCGCGGCCGCCCGAGCCACCGACTCGCTCCGAAGTGCCCCCAAGTCAGCACGGCCTGCGAGAAGCGCAGGGAGCCTCCCAGCGGCCAGCACCCTCGTGGCCGCGCCGGTCGCGCCGAACTAGCTGGCCGGTCAGCGCGCAAGCCTCCGCACGCTACCGCGGCCGCAGCGATGCGCCAGCCAGCGCCAAGCAGTCATCGCAATCGTGGCCGCATCGTTTGCAAACCGAGCTGCGGGTGTGGGTGGGATGCTTGCGCGAACGCTGGAAGAGACAACTTCGAATCCAACAAGGTGAACGTCGGCGTCAGCGTCGTCGTCGTCTTCGTCGTCATTGTCGGCGTCGTCGTCGTCGCCGCCGTCGTCGTCGTCGTCGTCGTCGGCGTTGTTGACGTCGTCGTCGTCGTCGTGGGCGTCGTCGTTGTCGTCGTCGTCGGCGTCGTCCGTCGTCGTCGTCGTTGTCATCGTCGTCGTCGTCGGCGTCGGCGTCGTCGTCGTCGGTGTCGTCGTCGTCGTCGTCGTTGTCGGCGTCGTCGAAGTCGTTGGAGACGTCGTCGGTGTCGTCGTAGTCGTTGTCGGCGGCGTCGTAGTCGCCGTTGTCGCTGTCGTCGTCGGCGTCGCTGTCGTTGGCAAGTGCCATTTGGTACCCACCGTCACGGTCTTAAGAGATTTTGCGAACCAAGTTGCGGGTGGGTGGGTGGGATGTTTGCGCGAGCAGTGGAGTGGTCAAGCGCGGTGCAGGGTAGTCAACTGCACCGCATAGATTGCACCACATAGGTTGTTCCACAACATAAAATTGCACCACATAGATTGCGACGCCTATACTGCAGCACGTATGGTGTTCCACAGATGTTGTGCACTTCAGACGATCCTCGTAGTGATTATCGTTAAGCATTAGCTTCACAAATCGTTGTATGTGTCCCCTTCCTCGCCCTCCTCATCCTGCTCTTCCCCTCTCGTCCTACAGCTCCTCAATGTCCCCCTCCTCTCCTCCTCCTCCGCCGTCCTCCTCGTCCTCTTCCTCCTCCTCCTCCACCGTCCTCCGCCGTCCTCCTCCTCCTCCTCCTCGTCCTCCTCCTCCTCCGCCTCCTCCTCCTTCTCCTCCCCCGTCCGCCTCCTCCTCATCCTCGTCGTCGTCGTCCTCCTCCTCCGACCGGCGGGGGGGGGGCCTGCAGCAGTCTCAGGATGAAATCCAACGCGCCCTTGGACACGTTCTTCCACGCCTCGAGCTGTGCGGCACTCGTGCGGGGGAGAGGACGAGGACCAGGGCGAGGCGGACGAGGTGGGCGAAGCTGGCGAGGGACGGACCCCAGAAGACCTGCCGGGGGCGGCCCCCTCACGCCGCCCGCTCACGACACGGCGCCGCCTCCCGCACCAGTGATTTCCCCCAAGTTGGTTCTGCACGATCTTTGCTTGGCTCCCACGACATTGATCGGGAGATGGTCGGCATCTCCGATCCCTGATCTGATCTGATTGCCCATGGGGGCTCGCTCCCTCCACTGGAGGCATCCTCGAGACCTTGGTTCTCCATTCCGGGAGGAGCGGACATGTCATGTGCTTCCACGCCTCCCTTCGGGTTATTCTGACGAGACCGTCCAACGACGCGTCGAATTTCGCACTCTCGCCACAATTACTCTGCTTACTGGAATGACTGCTCCTTTGGTGATCACAATGACTAGCTGTGTCAGATTCCATGCCCATCATCCGCCACCGTGCCGCTGGGCACGGAGTGGGCGCGTCCTCAGGTCCCTTGCCCAGTCCCCTGAGCCTAAGTCCTCTGCCCTGAGGATGTTTAAGGGCCACGGATCTCAATGTCCGAAATCTATTTGGGTTTGGGGCGTGCCCCCTGGATTTTGGGAAGCGGTGGAGCGTGATTGCGTTCGGCCCAGGAGGCCTCAAGAGGGCCCCAAGAGTCGCGCGGGGAGACGCGATTGGGCCCCGAAAATCCTCCAAGACGCCCAAGATGAACTCGGGACGGCCCAAAAAGCCCCCAAGACGCCCCAAGAGACCTCCAAGCGGCCTCCAAGAGGCCGCCCAAGCCCCGAGAGGACCTCCAAACGGCACAAGAGGGCCCCCAGACGGCGCAAGAGGCACCCAAGACGGCCCATGATGGCCCCGAGACGGCCCCGAAAAGGAGCCCAAGAGAGGGAGCACGACAGGAAAATCCTAGCCTTCCGCCCCGAAAGGCTCCGAGGAGACCCCCAGAGGCGCCCAGGAGGCCCCAAGAGGCCCCCACGAGGCCCCCAAGAGGCCCCAAAACGGCCTCCACGAGGCCTCAAACTGCCTCTAAAGGGCACCCGATGGACCCCCCGCGATATCCCAACGAATATCCACTAGGCTTCATATCCACAACCCAGGCACGTTGGCGGGATGGGCGGAAGGCCATCGATACTTTCGGCTGATTGCCTGTCTTTCGCCAAATATCAACATACCCTGAGGAATGAGCGCCTCCATTGCTCTGATCTCCTAAACCTGGGGATCCCTTCACATGTGTCTCGTAGATAGATGAGCTTTCAAAGATGTCGTTCCACATAGCTGCAGGATTAAGTAGAAGTGATATTGGAGAGTGACATGCGCGCGCTAAGAGAGAGAGAGAGAGAACAAAAAACAAAACAACAATCTTTAACAAACAAAACAATATATCCTGGCGAAGGACCCAACCATATGCAGTTGTGAGTACCGATATTGTGAATATCTTCTTCGGTGGCGCTCCCTCTGGGGCCACAAATCCACGAACCGCATGCGAACGCAACCACTGGGGCCTTCGGTGGAGCTCCCTATGGGGGCACGAAACGTGTCAGGGGTGTGCCGAAAGGGGGGTGGAACCGCATGCGAATGCAGCCACTGGGGCCTTCGGTGGCAAAAAAAAAGCAACGAGACAAAGAAAAAAAGGAAGAAAATATAAGCAAGTAAGAAACACAAGAATCAAAAAAAAGGAAAGAATAAAAAAAAAGGAGCTCCCTATGGGGGCCACGAAACGTGTGGGATGCGTGCCGACATGGGGGCGGAACCGCATGCGAACGCAGCCACTGGGGCCTTCGGTGGAGCTCCCTATGGGGGCCACGAAACGTGTGGGATGCGTGCCGACATGGGGGCGGAACCGCATGCGAACGCAGCCACGGGGGCCTTCGGTGGAGCTCCCTGCAGGGGCCACGGCCTGGCGCCCTCGCCGGAGAGCCCTCGGCGGCCTGTGCTGGTCGCTCGGTGCCGTTGTCCGCGGTCCTCGAAGGGGGATGGCCTCACGGGGACAGCTTGCGTCTCGGAGATCGATGTCGCACGCTATCTTTCCGACGCCGACCGTAGCCCACTTCGTTCAAAGAAGAAAAAACCACATGAACATAAAACTTTTGGCGCTCCGCGCGGATTTCGCGGATCCGCGCCTGGGGGCCCCCTGGCGGCGCCTCTGGCGCCGCCCCCGGCGCGCTCCGCGCGCCAGGGAAGGGGGTCCAGCGCGGATCTCAGAAGTCCGCGCGGAGCGCCAAAAGTCTATGTTTATGTGGTTCTGTCTTCTTCGAACTAAGTGGGCTACGGTCGGCGTCGGAAAGATAGCGTGCGACATCGATCTCCGAGACGCAAGCTGTCCCCGTGAGGCCATCCCCCTTCGAGGGGGCCCAGATGTGCACGCCATCCCCCATACAGCCCCGCCGGAGAGCCCTCGGCGGCAAGTGCTGGGAGCTCGGTGTTGTCGCCCACAGCAGACGGAGGGCGTCGAGTCGAGTCGAGACGCCATGCGCCAACTGGCGCGTGGGCGGGGAAAACAGTTTTCAAGATAGACCGAAGAGGAAGAGGAGGAGGAGGAGTAGGAGGAGGAGGGCACCACGGGAAGAGGTGGAAGGGGAGGAGGAGGAGGAGGAGGAGGAAGGATGCAGGACGGATGAGTGGTACCAATAGGAGGCGGAGAGATGAGGAGGCTGATTAGTAGTAGGCTGAGGCGGCGTAGGAGGAGGATGAGGAGGCAGGAAGCAGGATGAGAGGTATGAGGAGGAGGAAGGGGAGGAAGAGGAGGTGCGCCTGTAAAATGAAGAGGAAGAGGAGGGCACCGCGGGCGTGGCGCAGGGAAGCGGGGCGCAGCACGGCTGCGAGGCAGAGAGCGGATCATGCGGAGGGAAGGGTGGGCTAAACGTGGAGTGCGGGCACCTGTCTCGGATCGGTCCCAAGCGAGAAGAAAGAGAGGCCCACGCGCTTCGCCCCCAGGGGCTCTTCGAGTCAAGTCGCCAACGATGCAGCGTCGAACGGGCCTCGTCGACAATGGGACCAGGGGCGGGGCGGAGAGATGCAGTGTGCAGTGGGGGTTCGCGACAGAGCCCATGCCCAGGTTGGGCGTCGCGGCGCACACCTCTGACACGTAAACGGCGCGCCCAACCGCGCACGCGAGCTGCGAGTTCTCCCTGCGCGAACCGCCGGCGCGGTCGCGGAACAGCGTTACGGCGCGCGCTGCCATGTTCGCGAAGGGGGGACAGCGGCCCTCAGGGTGGCGCCAAGAATCCCTTCTGCTGCCAGGGGGGCCCACAGCATACGCCTCCGCCGAGCGCCCATCGCCCGCCGCAGCCAGGCGCCTGGAGGGGGGGGGGGACGGAGGGGGAGGAGGGGGGAAAGGGGGCGGGGGCGAGGAGAGAGGGTGGGTGGGGGGCGAGGAGGGAGGGGACGAGGAGCAGGAGGAGGTCCGGGCGGGAGGGAGATCGAAGGGAAGGCGCGCACCTGGAATGACGCTGACCCGGCGCGGCTCCTCGTCCTCATCCACCTTCCATACTTCTCCTCCTCTTCCTTCGTTACGGGCCCAAAGGCTGATGCCGGCCCTCGGCTCGCGCAGGGGCGTCCGCGGTTCCTTCCAGACTCCCCTAGAGATCCCTGGATTGACGCAGTCTCTCTGGATTGGAAAGAAGTCGTCAAAAAAAAAAAAAAAAAAAAAAAAAAAAAAATTAAAAAAAAAGAAATATAAAAAATGAAAAAAAAAAAATAGAAAAAAAAAACAAAAAAAAAAAAATAAAAGAAAAGCCCTTAGGGGTTTCCCCCCGCGCCGGCATATGCTCCAGATCCTGCACGTGTTCCGCAACGGAGAGGACGAAGAAATCAGGAGGAGGAAGAGGGTGGGAGCGATATGGGGGGAAGAGGAGGTTGATGAGAAGGGAAGGACGGACGATGGAAGAGAAGGGGGGAGGGGAAAAGGAAGACGACGACGACGGAGGAAAAGCCTCCACGCCCCACTTTTCCCTTTATAGCCCGCCCCCTCCTCCAGCGGGCGGGCTCGCCTGCTCTGGGAAGCTCAGGTCCCGCTCGACAATCTCGCGCAGGCGTCCGCGTGCGAGGGGGGAACCAGAGGTCGGAGCTTGGAGGGCAAGCCCCTCATCCTTCTCCTCCTCCTCCTGCCCACCTCCTCCTCCTCCTCCTCCTCTCCCCTCCCTCCGCCCGCTCAGCCTCCTCCCCTCGTTTTTCCTTCTCTGCTGCTTCTGCTACTCCTCGTCCTCCTCGATGTCGTACCCCTCTTTTTCCTCCTCCTCTTGCTGCCTCCCCCTTTACCCTGTGATGTCCATCATCCTCCACCTCCCCTGCGTCCGCCAACGGCGCTGCTACCACTACTACTACCGACGGCTATTAAAAAACAACTCCGACTACGACTACGACTACGACTACGACAACGACTACGACTACGCTACGACTACTATCTAACGACGAACTACTATCTACTACTACTACTACTAAATACTACTCTATACTACTCTACGACGACTACTACGAACTACTACGACCACTACGACTACTCGGACTACTACACTACTACGAAATAGCCCGAAACGCGCGCGGGCCATTACTACTACTACTACTACTACTACTCATACTACTACTCATACTACTACTACTACTACTACTACTACTACTACTACTACTACTACTACTACTACTACTACTACTACTACTAAACTACTACTACTACTACTACTACTACTACTACTACTACTACTACTACTACTACTACTACTA
>CAUYUJ010015530.1:94259-97656 GCA_963575745.1 Prorocentrum cordatum | reverse complement strand
CAATACTACTGTCCATGAGCAAATCGAAGGGCAGAGCATCTCCCTGGAGAATGTTTTCACTGCCGAGCTCGGGCGCTCGATCGTTCTGTCCTAGCGGGCAATGCGTAGTATGAGAGGCATTGCCGATGGCATAGACCTACTGCCCGCGATCGCTGCCATATGTGCACTAGGGTCGTCGACCCTGATTCCTAGTTACCTACTGTGGGGCAATCGCCGTTTATTCCGAACCACCCGAGAAAAAATGCGGGGAATCCTGGAGCACCGTGAAAATCGCAGCGGCTACGCACGGGAGCGACATGCAGTTGCCGCTCGCTTGTACCTGCACACATTTCGGAAGGAGCGGAGGCGTGTCTAGAAACCCATGCAGCAGGAAGCGTTCACGAGGCGTGACGAACCTTGGATGGCCGTCCTCATCCTCCCGCCCCCCTCCTCTTCCTCATCTTTATGTTCTTCCTCGCCACGTTCACCACCACCCCTTGACCATGTTCCTCGTCCACCCTCCTTCGGCATTCATCCCTCCACCTCCATCTCCCTCCGTCGACCTCCCTTTTCCTCGTCCCTCCTCCTCCTTCTCCTCTCCTTCTCCTCCCCCTCCCCCCCCCCTCCTCCTCCTCCTCCATCTCCTCCACCTCCGCCCCCTGGGCCTGCCCACGGAGAGGCCCACAGTGCCCCCGCTGCCCTCCCCGAGACTGAAGACCCACAGGTAGGTCAAGCCCCGCAGGAGGCACGGCGCCAAACCGTCGGTGCGATATGAGAGGCCCCTGACCGACTCCTGAGCGCGGCGAGGGGCCGACGCAGGCAGCAAGGGAAGACAAGCCAGTCGAGCGAGGGGGAAGGTGGAGGCAGCATCAGTAGCAGCAGCAGCACTTTCAGTAGCATCAGCGGCAGCACAGGCAAGCACATCAGCAGCAAGGCCAGTAGCAACCAGAGGGGCGTGGATGATGATGAGGAGGAGGGCCCAGGAGGAGGAGGAGGAGCCAGGAGGAGTAGGAGCCAGGATGACGAGGAGGAGGAGGAGCCAGGCGGAGGAGGAGGAGCCAGGAGGAGGAGGAGGAGGAGGAGGAGGAGGGGTAGCAGCACACTAGCACCAGGAAGATGAGGAGGAGGAGGAGGAGGAGGAGGAGGAGGAGGGCGAGGTCTAGTGTTTCGCGCACACATCACCTCTGTGTTTGTGTGGCCAGCTGTGCACCCGACCGCACGGCACCCCTCCACTTACCCCTGCTCTCACCCATCTCACTGTTTGCCTGCGTCCTTACTCCCTGCTAGGCCCCTCGACCCTCCCACATGCTATGGCCTAAACGACAAACCCACATCCGCTGAGCAGCACGTGCTACTTCAAAGGCCTGGCAGGAGGCTGGGGCTCGCGAGAACCAGCGCGAGAACCCGCTGGTGGGGGCTCACGCTGGGGCGGCCACGTGCTTCGCATCGGCGCAACGTCTGCACGCCTCGGAACTATCTTTGTAAAGCGGGGCGGAAGCCGTGAGGCTCGGGAACGCCTCCATGATGGCAGTGGCCCAGAGGTTCAGCCTGGTGACCGCCAGCTCGACGCTGCTGGAACTGCCACCCCTGTTGAAACAGCACCACCTCATCGACTGGCTGTTCTCGACGCGGTAGGTCAAGTAGATGAAGCCCACAGGGAGGCACACGAGCTTGCCAGGAGTCAACACGACAGCGAAATTACCCGCCTCCTTCGCAGCCTTGGCCAGATTGTAGCCATCCATCTTCTCGCACTCCTCCAACGCGCCCTTGAGGCTAGTCGTGTTGATATCCAGCGCAATGCCAACGATTAACTCTTTGCCCGACAACAGGAACCGAAACTCGCTGAGGCCATACATCGGCGGGAGAAGGGCATGGTGACCTTTGGCTGCTTGCACGATGGTTATCTTTGAGATGTCCTTATCCGCGGCAGGCGTAAGTGGAAGCGATGACCCCAGGCGCCTGAAAAAATCCATGGGCATAGACAACTTTTCTTTCAGCAGCTTGTGCAGCAGTGCGATAAGCGCAGCCTGCCCAGACGAAAAGGAGGAGGGGCTCCTGCAGACACTGCACTCAACGGTGCATCCTCCTCCTCCTCCTCCCCATGTTCTTCCTCCTCCTCCTCCTCCTATCATTATTCCTTATTAGAATATATTCCTACTCCCCCCTCAGGCCGGCAGATAGGGGCCCCATCCGGGTGGCCCCATCCTAACCTATAAAAAACCATACAAAATCAACATTTTTCTTATTTTTCCTCTCGACATGGACGTCCTGTCGTCCACGGCGATAATCCATTGCAAAAAATACCACAAAGAGCACGCGCGCGCGTTCATGTCAGAATCCTACCGAACACCGTGTGTTTGCAAGCATTTCAACATAAAAACATCAAAAACCCAATGCTTTTTCACAAAAATTGTACAAATTTCCCGCCCGGGCTCTCTTGCTGAAATCATAGGAAAACCATAGGAATCTTAAGAATTCTGTCAAATCCAGCGATTTACGTCATCGCGCGGTGCACTCGCGATGCTCTGTCATGCACCCAGGCCGCGAATCCTGTGCAAAGAAAATACCACGCGGCAAGCGGTGCGAAACATGTGCGCGCGCGTCGCCTGCGAGCGCATGCGCGCGAGCGCATGCTTAAATCCTTCTAGAGTCGTGTCGTCCCGCCGTCATTGGCAACCGTCGCATAGGACGTCCCTGTCGTCCCACGTCCGCAAAAATGCGTGGCAGGAAATGGGACGCGGCGCGCAACAACCACTGGGCCCGCGCCCGCCCATCCAATCCGTCCCATTCTAATCTGCAAAAGACAATACACAGTTTTTGTTTTTTCTTGTCAACATGGTCGTGCTGTCGTCACGTCGCAAAATGCGTGGCAGGAATGGGACGCGGCGCACACCCCGCGCGAAGGGGTGACATGTCGCTCTCGCCTCGGCGCCGCGCACCAACGTTTTTCCTATCAGCATGGACGTCCTGTCGTCCACGTCGCAAAATGCTTTGCAGGGGGCAGGAATGGTGATGTGCGCAACACAAAAAAAAAAGTTTGGGGCCCTTCTGGACGCCTCCTGTTGGGGCCCCTTGAGCCATTCTCGACTCGTCTGGCAATTCGTGCGCGGCATTCAACACGCGCTCGCCAGTTCCCGTCGGCAACCGCCATCGCGGCCGCATCAGCTGTACCAAACCGGCTGGCCGGTGTGACTTCGGCCCCCCGTTGTGCCAGCTTTGCTTCTTATGTTGTGGGAGGGCGGGTGGGACTGGGCATGCCATGCTTGACTCGCTCGAGCTGGCTAGCTTGACTCCTACTCCTATCCCTACTCCTACTCCTATCCTTATTCCTTATTAGAATATACTCCTACTCCCCCCTCAGGCCGGCCGATAGGGGCCGTATCCGGGTGGTCCCATCCTAACCTGTAAAAAACAATAC
>CAUYUJ010015530.1:79259-91759 GCA_963575745.1 Prorocentrum cordatum | reverse complement strand
CATCACCATCATCATCATCACTATCGACATACTCATCAGCATTAGCATCATCCGCATCCTCATCCTCATCATCATCAGCATCAGCATCATCACCATGATTATCATCACCATCATACTCATCCTTAGCATCAGCATCATCCTCAGCAGCAGCATCATCACCGTCCTCATCATCAGCACAACCATCATCAGTATCATCATGAGCATCACCTGCTGCCAACATCAGCAGCATCATCATCACCATCGTCACCATCATCGTCACTCTCCTCATCCTCATCTTCATCCGCATCATCATTATCATCATCATCAGCAACATCAGCAGCAGCAGCAGCCTCATCGTCGTCATCATCGTTATCGTCAACAGCATCACCATTATCATCATCAATATCATCATCATCGCCGTCGGCATCGACAACCACACCATCATCATCATCAGCATCATCATCATCATCATCATGACCACCTCCACCATCACCGCCATCACCATCATCATCATCATCAGCATCATCATCATCAGCATCATCATCATAATCATCATCATCGTCATCATCATGATCATCACTATCACCGTCTCCATCATCAGCAGCATCAGCATAACCATCATCAGCATGATCAGCCTCATCGCCATCATCCTAATCAGCATCATCACCATCACCATCATCACCATCACCATCATCACCATCACGATCACCATCACCATCAGCATCACCATCGTCATCATCATCATCATCACCACCACCATCAGTATCATCATCACCACTACCATCATAATCATCAGCAGCAGCTGCAGCAGCATCATCATCATCATCATCATCATCATCATCATTATCAGCATCACCATCAGCATCAGCATCATCATCATCATCATCATCATCGCCATGATCATCAGCAGCATCATCACTATCATCATCATCAGCATCATCATCGTCATCCTCATCATCAGCATCATCAGCATCCTCCTCCTCCTCATCATCAGTATCAACATCATCCTCATCGTCGTCTTCGTCCTTCTCCTCCTCTTCCCCTTTCTCATATTCCGCATCATCATCCTCACAGGGTATCACCATCATCACCAGCAGCGTCATCATTATCATCGTCTTCATCGTCATCATCATCCCCCTTGTTACCCTGCTCGCCCTCATCCTACCATCATTGGCCATGGGCCGCTCGTGCTGTTGTCTTGTGCCTCCCTCCTCGCGGCCAGAACACACGTTACTGGGGCTACCGACCTGTCAGGCAAACGCTCGCAACACGAAATGTGTTTTGCCAGGCACAATGCTCCTTTCAAGTGCCGTCTTGGGGCCCTCTTGGGGCCCTGGGCCGTATCACGTACCGCGCGACGCGAGCATGGGGATTCGCGGTAGTGATGCATGGACCTTGGACGTTCAGGTGGAGTCCTTGTGAGCGAAAATGCATGTGATAAAAAGGATAGGCTGAAGATGCCAGAATGATGCTCATCCTCGCGTTCGGGGGACGACGAGAACTGGGCGGTGCAGCTCATGGCAGGTGGCTGCACAACCTGCCGCTCAGGCTACGGACAGCGATTTCGTCTCCAGAGAAGTGCCGCACCACAACCGATCGTGGGAAATTGAACCGCCCTCCTCGAGTTTGCTCATCCTGCTGATCCTGCTGGCCTGCCCCAGGGGCCGCCTAGTCATGGGCCCCCCGGGGACCCCCCGAAAGGCCGCCCTTTCTCCCCACGGCTGGCCCTCCTCGTCGGCCACCCCTGGCGGAACGGTCGAGGCACGCGGCGGACTCAGGAGGCCCCACGGCGGTGGACAGAGGTCAGCTCCGTTGGAGAGCAAGCGACCCTTCAAGATGAGGTCCACTGAGACATTTTATCTCAGTCTCGCGTGGCGTTGCTCTGTGGCATCGCCCAGCAGCCGACGGGGCCAGAACTCAATTCGAGACAGTGCCAGACTTCAGCGCAACCCGTCTCGAAGCGGGGCGATAGAGAGGGAGAGAGAGATGGCCTTCTCTAAGGCCGCCCCTCTCATGGGGCCGTTCAGCGGAGCGGCGATAGACAGACGACACGCCGTAAACCGACGGAGCCGGCGTCGATGTACCCGGCTGGCCAAGAACGCTGCAGGACGGAGGATACAGTCAACCCGTGCAGTAAGGGTGCGCGATAAGGATGCAAGGGCCTTGGACGCCCAATTCGAAGCTCTTCGAGCGGGGCGCGGCCAACGAACGTGGCGAAGGATGGACCGAGGGGGCAAGGATGCAAGGGTACCCGTGGGAAGGCTGCCCATCCTTATTATGCGGGTTGACTGTAAGGAGATCTCCCCGTTATCCTCTCCCGCCGCTGAACCCATGTTCCACCCCCTCTTCTCACCCTCATCATCTCAATCTCCTCACCCTCTCCACCGCCCTGAGTCTCTCTCCACCATTCCCCCCTTCCCCAAGGATTCCATGAAGTTCTGCCCAGTGGAGGTCACAGAAATGCCCTATCGGCGCCATGGCAATGCTCCTTAAACAAAGCAAACCAGAGAAACTCCCAAAGAGAGATGGCAGCCTGAGCAACACGTACGTGATCACGCCCACGGCCCTCGAAGCAAAGTGAGTAACGATGGTTCGGCCATGCTAGAGAGCAAGACGAGGAGTACTTCAAACACATCAGATCTGCATTGCGTGTATGCGGTGGGGTCCCAGTACGGCCAGGTCGATGTTGAATCAAGCCAGTCAGACATGCTGAGTGCGAGCTCTCACTCTCTCTTGCTGTCTGTCTGTTCCTCTCGCTCTCTCTCTCTCTCTCTATAACTCTCTCCCTCTCTCTCCCTCTCTCTCTCTCTGTTTCTCTCTCTCTCTCTCTTTCTTTCTTTTTTTTTTTTTTTTCTCTCTCTCTCTCTCTCTCTTCCCAATACAGTTCCCTTTCCATAGTCAGTCTCCCTCTCCAGCTCTCAGTGTTCAGCTCTTGTGCTGTCAACTCTTGCTTGTCAATTTCTCTCCCTCTCTCTTTTTTTCTCTCTCTCTCTCTCTCTTCCTCTCTCCCTCTTGGCATTTGCCACACCCCGGCCAACCATGCCTGTTTCAGCCCTTGTCTGGACGTGTCTGGGCATGTCCGCCGCTCTGCGGCTGATCGCCCCCCCCCCACCCCTTCTCGCTCGGGGCTATTTTCATCTCGCCACCCTCGCCCTCCCGCCACTGCTCCTCCTCCTCCTCCTCCTCCTCCTCCTCCTTCTCCTCCTCCGCTTCATCCTCCTCCTCCTCCTCCTCCTCCTCCTCCTCCGCCTCGTCGTCCTCCACCTCCTCCTCCTCTTCCTCCGTACCCTCCACATCCTCCTCCACCTTCGCCTCTTCATCCTCCGCCTCCTCCTCCGCCTCCTCCTCCGCCTCGTCCGCCTCCACGTCGGCGCCCTGCCGACGCGAAGGCCCCCAATGGGGCGCGCTGGGCTGACGACCTCGACGAGATCACTAAGCAGGTGCCGCCCAAGATCTCGGCGGCAGTGGAGCCCGAGGCGGCGGGACAGGACGTGACAGATGCGCAGCCCAAGGTTGTCCAGAGCTCGAGGGGGTGCAGGAGGTCGAGTACGTGCCCGAGCCGAGGCCCCAGATTGAGACCGCTGCTGCGGATGAGACTGCGGCGCCGCCGACAGAGGAGATGAAGGAGGACGGAGGCCATGCACTCGACAACGATGAGGTGCAGGTCATCGTGAACAGCGTGCTGGACTTGCGGCTGCGTGGGCGTGAGATCTGGCTGATGCTTGCAGGATGGCGTGGGCTGCTGATGAATGTCCCGATGCGCCGTTGGGAGCGCGCGCAGGTCATGAAGCAGGAATCTTCGTGAAGGTGCCGATAAACTTGGTGAGCATGATGGACCCCAGGTCGTCGGTACCCGAATGCCTGCATCGGGTGCCTTCAGGAGTGAGGCAGGCCCGCCGCGTCGGCGGCCCGCGTGCGAGCAAGGTGGCGCGCCTGCGGCCAGGCGGCATGACGGCCGCCGGACTGACGGGAGAGCCAGTCGGGTGAACGTAGCGAAACCTGTATCGGCGGGGCGCCGTGTCGAGCTGGGGGCTTTTGTGCCCAGCCTCGGGGTGGCGTCTCGTCGTTGAGTGTAACCTGGCCCCTCTGGCATAGTAAAAGTTTCAGAAAGGTTCTTCGTCGTCCTCCTCCATCTCCTCCTCCTCCTCCTCCTCCTCCTCCTCCTCCTCCCTTTCATCCTCTCTGTCAGGGCCTTCTTGGGAGGAGGGTACAGGGGCCGGTGTTGCGAACGAGAAGAGCTCCCTTGCGAAGTCGCTGGCCTAGAACACAGCAGCGGATCTAACGGACTCCACGGAAGCGGTGTCTGGAGGCGCGACTGGGGGACGACTCCCTTCTTCGCGCGTCGGGGGCTCAGGACGACGAGAGGCCATGACGAAGCCCACTTAAATGACTCAGTCCTAATGCTGAACAGCGTCACGCCACCGTACCAGAGAGTGTGTGCGCGCGTGCGTGCAAGAGTGTGACATATGGCAGAAGCACCCCTGACAGACCAAGAAAACGAGTAGCTCGGCTGGAATGTGATCTAAAATTGATCAGGACTGAGACCAGCAGGTGGACAGGTTGCTTTGCTTATGTGCGCAACTTTCTCAGACAGACATGTGAAAGGGCAACGTGGCAAACATGTTGTCGAACTAATCCGAGCGTGCGCATGGATGATGCGCGACAACTGCAAGCAGCGGACCAGATGTCAATCTCGCGGCCGTATTCCTCCTGCTTGATCACCTGTGCAGGACACAGACTCGGGAAGAGAAGCGGTGATGTGCAACCGCCTGGCGGGATGCCCGACCAGCCGAACGGCAAAACGCACGACGCCACACAGCCGTCACTGCCAAAACTGACCGATTGGGCGAGGGGGAGCGATATCGGCGGTGGACAAACCTCCCTTTAGTAAACCTCCCCTTAATGAAAACGGCCAAGGACCGAAACCGACGGACCTGGGACCCGCAAAAATAACGACCGCGACGCCCTCTCGCGAACCGAAAACGGCCAATTCCTTAATCGACGTGTCAGGGCAGGAGGTCTGTCCACCCCCGACGAGAGGGGGTACTGGCTCAGGGGTGGAAACATCGACCTGGACTCGGAGAAACTCCGACGACCTTCTCTCGACAGCGACACCCCACACTCCTGGGCAGGGTGGGCCACCAGCCCCCCATACCGGCGAGGAGTGGGCGATCGGGGCTCGATGGATCCGCCCGTGAGCCTGTCCCCTTAACCTCAGGAAGGCATTAAGAAACCCCCCTGGGTTATTCTTAGCACCCGGTTTTCTCAATATTCCAGGCGGGCAGTTTTAGCCGAACGATACACTTAGCACCCGCCGCACACAGAAAACAAAATCCACCTACGACGACGACGACGACGACGACGGCGACGACGACGACGACGACGACGACGACGACGACGACGACGACCTATGCCCTGCTAAGCCTTGCTAAGCCCTGCTTGGCCCTGCTGAACTGCTTGGCAGGAGCAAATCTGCGCTTGGCAGGCCTTAGCTAGGCCCCGAGTCCCCTCAGCCAGGTCTTCCGGTGCGGCCATAACGCTCCAGGGTGCGGGGGCGTTATAATCCACCGGAAAAGGGGGGGGGGGTTCTTAATGCCTTCCTGAGGTTATAACTGAAGGGGCCGAAGGACACACAAATCAATACACGCAGATCCCAGAATCCCCCTCATTTTCGCACATCTGGTGGGTTTTCGTCTTCCCCCCCACTTCCCATATTTTCCCATACTCTCTTGGGGATCGATGATTCATTGTGTCTGTGTGTTTTTTCCTCCTGAATACCGTTCCCCCCTGGCCTCCGGGTCATACCTCGGCTCTCCGGCGGCCCTTCGGGGCCATCCCTCTCCGACGGCCCTTCGGGGCAAATCCGGGCACCCCCGGAACACCGCAGGCGAGGCGCGACAGGTGTTGAGGGCCCCCCGCGTCTGGGACACCGCGGAGCACCGACGAAAACAACACCCCAAACCGCCCGAAACGCCACCCCGAGCCTATCCCCCTGTCTTGGCGGCGCGCACACAGGGGGTTTGGGGAGGGGAGGAGGCTTCGTAGAAGGAGGCCGCGTCTTAGAGGGTGCCGGCCCTCCAGCTACCCAGATTGTCCGATGCTGCCTGTTTTCGGTGGCGATCTGGGCGCTCGTCGATTTTCGGTCGCGACCGGATGCCTGATTCTTCGGCGGCGTCGGACAATTGAGCATGCATGCAAATTCTGAAGGGTGAGAGTCGGTAGCAGGGAAACGACATTCGGTAGCCCATCCGACGCGAAACTCGGTAGCGGTGAAATAAGATTCGGTAGCGGGACATCGAATTTCGGCACCACGAGAAGCGGCAACGCGAAGACTGGTAACGCGAGAATCTGCGCAATCACCACTGCCACCGACATCCGCACTGGTCGAAATCCAACAACGGCGATCACGAAATTCGGTATCGACGATCACGAATTTCGGTAGTGCCGAACCGAAATTCGGTAGCGACGACGCGCTCAAATTCGGTAGCGCAACCAATTTCGGTAGCGCGCTAGCGGCACCCTCATTTTCGGCATTTCGGTCGGGACCGGATCCTGTGAAGCGCAACCGGAAAAAATCGGCCCGCGCCTTCTAAGAAGCAGGGGTGCTTCTGAAAAGCCTTCCCTCCTCCCCCTACCCCCCTCTGCGCGTGGCTGACTAACTTGGCGGCACGCGCAAGGGGGTATGGGGGAGGGGCGGAGGCCTCTCAGAAAGAGGCCGCTTCTCAGAGGGCGCCAGCCCTACATCTATAGCAAAGGCCCGCGCCTTCTAAGATGCAAGGGCGCTTCTAAGGAGCCTCCCCTCCTCCCCCTCGAGTCAACCTGTATGAGGATGCGCGGTAAGGGTGCAAGGGCCTTGGAGGGCCATGTTAAGGGCTTTCCGAACGAGGCTGGCCAGCGACAGTCGCTACAGACGGGCCGAATGGGAAGGATGCCAGGTGACCTTTGGGAAGGTTGCCCATCCTTGCTGCCATGCGGGTCGACTATAAAAATCCTGCCCGGCGGGGTGCCACGCACCCGGACCCTCGACGTCGTGATTTCTTCACCGCGGCAACTCGGTTTTTCCTCCCGAGAGGATTTTTGACGGTCCCGAGGCCCAGGAAAAGCCCCTGGAGTGCCCCCTCTGCGCGTGGCCGACTGGCGCTGCCCCCGCGTGGGGCTTCGCCGCCCTCGCGCGGGGGACCACTCCCGCGCGCTCTCCGCGGGCGCGGGCACAGGCCAGGGGCGCGAGGGCTCACAGCGACGGCTCCCTGGAGGAGGAGGAAATGGAGGAGGAGGAGGAGGAGGAGGAGGAGGAGGAGGAGGAGGAGGGGAGAGGAGGAGGGGGAAGGGAGGAGGGGAGGAGGAGGAGGGGAGGAGAGGAGGAGGAGGAGGCGGAGGAGGAGGTGGAGGAGGAGGAGGAGGAGGAGGAGCGGCCCCAGGCAAGGGCGGCCCTTGGCCTGCACTAGGGCAACGAGCTTCGCACTCTCGGGCTCCGCGCAGCGCGAAGCGCGAATGACTTCGCGCTTTCGCGCCGCCCCCCGCCAGCTCCTCGCCCTCGCTCTGACATCGCCCAGGCCGCGCAGCGCGCACAACTTCGCATTCTCGTGGTGGCCCTGGCCTACACCCCCCCAGACTTGATGAAAGAGCAGCACAGGCCAAAACCCGGAGGGATGAGGAACGGGGAGGGGCAAGGACATGAAGGCGCTCCATGTATGGATGCGAGTCGTCGGACCCCGAGAGGGGTCTCCCGCTCGAGCGGGGACAACCATCCGACAACACACACGCGCACACACACACACCACCATAGCTCCCACCTGCGGGATCCCACCCCGAGAAATCTAAGGGTCGCATAGGCACAGGTGCTGGCTGTCAGCTCGTGAAAAGGCTCGGGTGCCGCAAGCGGTGCCAACGAGACCCTTCCCGCAGAAGGCTCGCGAGCGCGCGGACCGACCGCTGCGACGGGGCCTCATCCGTGCAGCCTGTGCTTCCCGGCCAAGTAGACGCTGCAAGGGGGCTTCCGAGGGCCGCGTCTTCGGGGGGCCTCGGGGGGGGGGGGGCGCAATCTGTGCGCGCAGGCCAGTGCTGGGCGAGGGGGGCCCGTGCGGGCCCGCGGAAAAGGTCACGAGGTCACGATGGCGAAGGGCCACTCTTACGCGCAACCGATCCCCGTGGACGAAGCCACGCGGGAGAGGAGCCCGTAGGCAGACTGGCTCCCGAGAAGCCCCCATGCCTTCTTGTTAGAAAGCCGCGCCCGCCTCGTCCCGCCGACGACCCAACTCGGGCCCCCCAGTCCATCTTGGCCCGTGTTTCGCGCTGCTTCCAGCCATGGCGATGAGACTTCCAGGCGTGCCCAGAAGCCTCCGAGACGACGACGGCGCACCAACAGGCACCCGACGCTCCGGAGCTGCGGACCTGGAGGCCGCCCACACGGGGACCGAGCAGACGGGATCGGAGGATCGCGCTGCATCGCCGACGTGTCGACGACATCGAAATGGAGAGCATCGCGAATGCGTCGGTGATGCGGCATCCGGGTCCGAGCACGGCGCCGGCATCATGGAGAAATGCCAGAAATGATCACATCAATCCTGGCGCTGCTCCGACTTTGTCACCATCGTCGTCGTCGTGCCTCCTCCTCCTCCTCCTCCTCCTCCTCCTCCTCCTCCTCCTCCTCCTCCTCCTCCTCCTCCTCCTCCTCATCCTCCCCATCCTCCTCCTCCTCCTCCTCCTCCTCCTCGTCCTCCTCCTCCTCCTCCTCCTCCTCTCCCCCCTCCTCCTCCTCCTCCTCCTCCTCCTCCTCCTCCTCCTCCTCCTCCTCCCCTCCTCCCCTCCTCCTCCTCCCTCCTCCTCCTCCTCCTCTCTCCTCCTCCTCTCCTCCTCCTCCTCCTCCTCCTCTCCCCTCCTCATCCTCCTTCCTCTCCTCCTCCTCTCCTCTCCTCCTCCTCCTCCTCCTCCTCTCTCCTCCTCCTCCTCCTCCTTCCTCCTCCTCCTCCTCCTCCTCCTCCTCCTCCTCCTCCGCCTCCCTCCCTACCTCCCTCCTCCCTGCCTCACTTACTCGTCATCGTGCCTCCCCTCCCTCCCTCATCCCTCCAGGAGGAGGAGGGGGAGGGAGGAGGCAGGAAAAAGGAAGAACGATCGAGGAACGAGATCTCGCGATGCCTTCCGCCCCGCTTCGGCCTCGAGCGGCCTCTGGGAGGCACGCGCGAGGAAGGCCGTCGACGCCGCCGCCTGCGCGGTGGCCCTTTGCGGCGAGGAGTCGGGACGGACGCACACCGCGCTGTGAGTCAGAGGAGCCTCGGGGTTGCCGCGCGGCGCTGGGGCTCGGGTCGCGCTCCGAGGACGCCTTGGGCGACCTCGGCCCCCGAGGCCCCCGAGCCCGCGCTGCGACGGACCGCGCGATGAGGACACCCGGGGATGCCGAGGTCACCGCGCGGGCCGCCTCCACGCGGCCTCGGGGCCCCGAGGGAGCGCGCCCCTGCTCCAGCCGGCGGGCCGACCCCGAGCAAGACTCCAGGAGGGAGCGCGCTGCGCCGCGCGCCTCGCGTGCCGCGGCGGACCCGGAGGCACGCGCAGGCCGGCCGGGCGGATCAGGGGCACTGAGCGGCTCCTTGAGCGCCTTCGCAACTCGCTGCTCACACGCGTGCCGAGGCGTCGGGCATGTCCCCCTACGGGCGGATCTTGGGCGAACAATCCAAAATAACCAAACAGTGCTCAAAATATATAAAAATCCGCCGACCCAGTCGGCGTGTGGAAGACGCATCCCGGTGTCGTCGTCTTGCGTGGATCACCGTCGTCGTCGTCGTCATCATCGTCGTCGCCCGAAATAAAAGGAAATCGAACACGAAACAGAAAGAAATCGTAGTCGTGACGAAGCCCCTCCCTGCCCTCCCCACCCGGGGAGGGGGTGGAATGGGGGGGGGGGGGGGCAGATACGCATCCCCCCGGGCGACCCT
This sequence comes from Prorocentrum cordatum, assembly GCA_963575745.1. Taxonomy (NCBI): domain Eukaryota; class Dinophyceae; order Prorocentrales; family Prorocentraceae; genus Prorocentrum; species Prorocentrum cordatum. Next base: position 81,851 of record CAUYUJ010015530.1, on the reverse strand, counting down.
CTCCCTCCCTCTCCCCCCTCCCCCTCCCCTCCTCCTCTCCTCCCTCCTCTCTGCTCCTCCTCCTCCTCCTGCTCCTCCTCCTGCTCCTCCTCTCTCCTCCTCCCTCTCTTCCTCCTGCCTCCTCCTCCTCCTCCCTCCTCCTCCTCCTCCTCCTCCTCTCTCCTCCTCCTCCTCCTCCTCCTCCTTCTCCTCCTCCCCCCTCCACTCTTCCCCCTCTCACTCCCTCCCCCCCCTTCCCCTCCTCCTCCTCCTCCTCCTCCCTCCTCCTCCTCCCTCCTCCTCCTCCTCCTCTCCTCCTCCTCCTCCTCCTCATCCTCCTCCTCTCCCTTCCTCCTCCTCCTCCTCCTCCTCCTCCTCCGCCTCCTCCTCCGCCACGTCTTCATTTACCTCCGACTTCTTATCACGCATCCCGTCACCCTTGAGGGCCGAGGTATCCAGGGTCGGTCGGCGGCACTGGCCGTAAGGCCTTAGCAAAAGTCCAGAAATCGTCCCCCGACTATTCTTTTCACTATTCCTGAATCCCACCAGCCCTTTGGGCGTGAGTGGTTTAGCGAGCTTTCTCTGTGCTCAAACCCCCAACCCCCCTTCTTCCCCTTCGGGGAGGGGTTTACCCCTCCCCCTACCCCCTCCCCCTGGGCCTGGAGAGGGCGTCTCGAGTGCAATCAAGGGGGTCTTTTTCGACTCCTGGGAGGGCCAAAAAACGACGACCCTCACAAGGATTCTGGCCCACAGGTGGGGGGGACCGTTTGGCCCCTCTGCTCGTCTTTGAAGCAGAAATCATTGATTTTACGATGGTTTTGGCCCCATTTTGGCCTTCTGAGGGGGCCGCGCTCATCTTCCCTTATAGCAAAATCATTTATTTTACGAAGGTTTTGGGTTCATTTTGTCCTTCTCAGGGGGCAGCTCTCATCTGCGCTTCTGAGGAGGTCGCAAGAGGCCCCAAGATGGCCCCAAGAGGCCCCCAGGAGGCTCCCAAGAGGCCTCCAAGAGGCCCTTCAGAAGCCCCCAAGCGGCCCCAAGAGGCCCCCAAGAGGCCCCCAAGAGGCCCCCAAGAGGCCCCACGAGGCCCCAAGAGGCCCCCAAGAGGCCCCCAAGAGGCCCCCAAGAGGCCCCACGAGGCCCCCAGGCCCAAGAGGCCCCCAAGAGGCCCCCAAGAGGCCCCCAAGAGGCCCCACGAGGCTCCAAGAGGCCCCCACGAGGAGCCCGAACGACTCACACCAGGACGAGGGCCCCGAACGACTCACACCACGAAGAGCCCGAACGACTCACACCACAAGGAGGGGCCCGAACGACTCACACCAGGACGAGGCGCCCGAACGACTCACACCACGAGGAGCCCGAACGAGTCACACCAGGAGGAGGGGCCCGAACGACTCACACCAGGACGAGGGGCCCGAACAACTCACACCACGAGAAGCCCGAACGACTCACACCAGGACGAAGAGCCCGAACGACTCACACCACGAAGAGCCCGAACGACTCACACCAGGAAGAAGGGCCCGAACGACTCACCCCAGGACGAGAAACCCCAAACGACTCAAATCACGAGGAGCGCTTTCTCTCCCTCCTCCTCCGCCTCGTCCTTCTCCCGCTCCCCTCACAAGGAGGATGTACAAGGAGGCGGGAGGAAGGATGAACAGGGGAGATATGCGGGGCCAAGCGGACACACGCCTGAAAAACACGACTGTCGACATGCTTCGCGAGAGTTGCTGCTGTGAGATGGGCTGGTGGGGATACGCGAAGCGTAAAGAATTTTCTTCCTGTAGAGGGACACGCCCGACGTAAGGCCAGGGCCGTCGCGAGCGGGCCGGACGAAAGGAAGATCTTACGCAGCCAGTTCTCCCGGCGCCTCGCGGCGCTGGGGGGGGGGAGCGCCGGTGCGTCGAGGGGAGCGCCCGGCGGCGGGGCCGAGAACAGCTGCATGCAGCAGATCGAAGGACCAGGATCCCCTTTTCCCTACCCCCCTGCCCAGGACCAGGACGACGACGACGACGACGACGACGACGACGACGACGAAGACGAGGAGAAGAAGGAGGGCTCCTGCAGTGGAAGAGGACGAGGAAAAGTTCGATGTTCCCCTCCCCACCTTTCGTCCATCGCCGATCTCGGAGCCGGGCGCGCTGAAACACAACGGCAGCTCGAAATCGGCCCCCGGACCCCAGACCCCTCCCAGGGTCCACGCGCGCCAGTCTGCCGAGATGCGCCCGGCCGTGGCGACGATGAGGATGAGGAGGAGGAGGAGGAGGAGGAGGCAGAGGAGGAGGAGGAGGAGAAGGAGGAGGAGGAGGAGGAGGAGGAGGGGCCACCCCGCAGGCCAACTACTGTCCGCTCAACTTCGCCCTCCTCCGAGCATGGACGATCCCTCGAGCTGCACCCTCCGCACCCTCCGCGCGGCTGGTGCCGCCGAGGCCACGCCGCGGCGGCCGCTGCCCTCTGCGCCTGCCGATCGCCCCCCTCTGACGATCGCTGCCCTCCTCTGACGATCGCTGCCGCCGCCGCCCCCCCCCGCGGTCAAAAAGGGCGAGCCACACCTCCGGCGCCAGGTAGAAGTCAGAGCCGCAGATGGAGTGCGACCGCGGCAGCCTCGGGGAG
>CAUYUJ010015530.1:74259-76759 GCA_963575745.1 Prorocentrum cordatum | reverse complement strand
CCCAAGAGGCCCCAAGAGCCCCCCCAGATGCACCCAAGATGCTCCAAGAGGCCTCGGCGAGAATGCCTAATCATTGATTCTACACAGGTTTTAGCCACATGGAGGCCTCTTGGGGGGGGGCACGGATTAAGATGACTCCAAGAGCGTCTGGGAGAGCCCAAAATGACCTCCAAGATGGCTCAAGATATCCCAAGATGTCTCATAATGGCTTCCTCTGTGTGCTGCCCACTTCTCTGATCGAGGCAATTCCTCTGGGCATCGTTTCTGGATGGGCTGGTGGGGATTCGCGAAGCGACAACAATTACATCATAGTCATTCATCTGCATCTCCATCTTCATTTTTGTCATTATCATCCCCCGCAGCACCATCATCATCATAATCATCATCATCATCATCATCATCATCATCATCATCATCATAATCACCATCATCATCATTATCACCATCAGCGGCGTCAGCGGCATCAGCATCGTCATCATCATAATCATCATGCCCATCAACAACATCATCATCATGAGCAGCAACATATTCATCAATACCATCACCATCATCATAAGTATCAGCATCACCATCAGCATCAGCATGATCATCAATTATACCATCATCATCAACATCAGCAGCAGCACCATCATCAACATCAACACCACCAGCAGCAACATCATTATGGTGATCGTCACCATCATCATCAGCATCATCATCATCAGTATCATCAGCATCACCATCAGCATTTCCTCATACAGAATCGTCATAATAATCAGAAGCCTCATCATAATCATCAGTATCGTCATCAACATATTCATCGTCGTCATCAACATCACCATCGTCATCATTTGCATCGTCATCATCGTCGTCACCGTCATTGCCATCATATTCGTCATCATCATCAACAACGTAATCATCATCATCGTCGTCGTCATTATCATCATGGCTACCAACATTACCACCATCGACAGACTTATCATCAACATCATAATCATAATCATCATCATCATCATCATCATCATCATCATCATCATGATCAGCATCATCATCAATATCAACATCATCATCAACAACGTAATCATCATCATTATCATCATCCTCCTCCTCCTCCGCACCACCACCACCACCATCATCATTATCATTATCATCATCATCATCATCATCATCATCATCATCATCATCATCATGTCGTTCCTGTCTCTGATCTCTCTCTCTCCCTCTCTCCCCTCTACTCCTTTCCTTCCTCCTTTAATGAAGAAGCCCCCCCTGCCTCGGATGCAGCATTGCAGCAGTCTGCGCGCCGTCCTGCTGAAGGCTCGCACCCCGAGAACCAAGGGGGGAGCCCTCGAAACTACGACCGCGCGGAAGACAAGGAAAGCATGCAGTCAGCCTGGAGAGGACTTGAAAGAGAAGCACAACCATCGAACAATGATGGACCCACGATCCCGGAAAGGGATATAGACATGTGCAGCATGGTCACGTTTTCACGATACCCAACTGGGCGACACCTCACGAAACATCCCACGAGACACCCTGCGAAACATCCTACGAGACACCTCACGAAACATTCCACGAGACACCTCACGAAACATTCCACGAGACACCCCGTGAAACATTCCACGAGACACCCCACGAACAGGCAACCACTCAACCAGACACCCACGAAACATTCACGGGGGGCGACTGGGTGTGGTCGTGCTGGGGTGTGGTCGTGCTGGGGTGTGGTCGTGCTGGGAGTGGTCGTGCTGGGGTGTGGTCGTGCTGGGGGGTGGTCGTGTCGTGCTGGTCGTGCTGGGTGGGTCGTGCTGGGGCGTGGTCGTGCTGGGGCGTGGGGGGTGTGGTCGTGTTGTGGTGAGGTCGTGCGGGGGTGTGGTCGTGCTGGGGTGTGGTCGTGTTGGGTGTGGTCGTGCTGGGGTGTGGTCGTGCTGGGGTGCGTCGTGCTGGGGTGGGGTCGTGCTGGGGTGTGGTCGTGTGTGCTGGGGTGTGGTCGTGCTGGGGTGTGGTCGTGCTGGGGTGTGGTCGTGCTGGGGTGGGGTCGTGCTGGGGTGTGGTCGTGCTGGGGTGGCCCGCACCCTGTGATTTATCGATCGGGATTTCAAAAACAAGCGTTTCGCCTGAGACATCCTCAAATTTTAATCCGCCGGCCCACCTCGACCTCGATATTCATCAAGGAAAGAATCCGCCGGCCCACCTCAGTTGAGGCACCGGGGACAAGTTTACATACTAAAAGAGAACCCTGGGCCGATGCCCTTTCCGGGAAAAAGCAACTCGGGCCTCGGAGGGGGAGGGAGAGAAGGGCAGGATGCACTTCGCCTGACCTGGCCCTGCGCCAAAGAGCGCGCCCCCCTCATCGGCGGGCTGCCCCAGGGCAGACCGGGCGGAGAGCAAGAGGCAGGTCAGCGGTTGCAGGGCGCGGCAGCCGCGACATCGGAGGTGGCGGCAGGGCAGGGCTTCTCCAGATCCATCGCACCCCTCCGAGGGAGGGAGAGATGAAGCGGAGAGGAGAGGACAAAGAGAG
>CAUYUJ010015530.1:61759-69259 GCA_963575745.1 Prorocentrum cordatum | reverse complement strand
ACGCCGACGGCGACGAGCGCATCGACGGCGGCGGCGTCTCCGACGAGCTTGACGAGATCGCGCGGCGGCGAGGGCAGTGCTCGCCGCGCCGCGGCGGCGAGGGCGAGGCGGAGGAAGCCGGGGCCCCGGCTTCAGGTCACGGTGCATGATGCCCTCGCGCGACGCCCGGTCGTCGTCGCCGCGGCCGCCGCCGCCGCCAACATCGTCGTCTCGTGGCATCGAGGCACACAACCAACAGGTTCAAGCAGCACGAAGCCCGACACATGGCGGTTTGCCCGTCAGTCCAGTCGTCCAGCCACACGTGCATCCATCGAATCGTCCTCCTCAGACGCACCCATGCACCCACCCATACGTCCATCCATGCGCACATACGGCAGACACCAGGGCAGCTACGTTCGCGCTTCGCGAAGCGCAAATAACTCCGCGCTATCGCGCCGCCCCAACGAGGGAGAAGAGGAGGACGAGGAAAATGAGGAAGGTGAGAATGAAGATGAGGATGAGGAGTGGGGAATCGCGAACCGCGAGTTACTTCGCGCCCTCTTGGCGGCCCTTGCAAACATAGTGGCCCACACATGAGGAAGATCGAGGCCACCCGAGGAAGGTTCCCAGCAGCCCCTGAGAGACCTACGACCCACAAATAGCCCCAGGATGCCCGACACAGCTTGAGGAGCTTCCTGGCCTCCGCCAGCAATGCTGGGGGCGTCGGTCGAGGAAGCAACAATGGCATAAACATAATCTTTCGGAGGTCCGCGCTGATTTCTTGGATCGGCGCTGGACCCCCTCCCTGGCACGCAGCGCGCGCCAGGGGTGGCGCTTGAGGCGCCGCCAGAGGCTCCAGCGCCGATCCGAGAAATCCACATGGACCTTCGAAAGTTTATGTTTCTGTCATGATCGGTTCCCCGAGGCATGAAGCCTATTGGACGCATGCTGGAGAGGCCGTATGGGAGGTCCAGGAGCGTTTGGGAGCTATCTTGCGGGTCTCATATTTGGGACAATTTTAGGGCCGTCTGGGGGCCCTGCTTGGCCGTCTTGTTGGCGGTCTCGGGACGATCTCCAACCGTCTTGGGCCTCCGAACCCTCGTGGGCGGCGCGGGGCCCTTTCGGGTCATCCTGGGCCCCTACTTGGACCGGCGCAGGGCCTATTCAGGGCCCATTTCGAGGATGTCTCGACTAATTCGTTTGTTTTGCCAGGATGTCCTTGAATTTTGGCAGGATGTCTCGAGCGAAATGCTTGTCTTTCATAATTTGTTGAAGACGTTTCGAACGAAACGCTGGTTTTGCAAAATTAGGGCATGTCTCGAGCGGGGGCCTCGTGGGGGGCCTCGTGGGGGTCCAGAATTCAGAGGATGTCTCCGGCGAAATGCTTGTTTTCACGTCCCGCTTGCAAGAATTCCGAGGATGTCTCGCGCGTGCCGCGTCCCGCGCGCAGGAATTCTGAGGATGTTGGCAGGATGTCTCGAGCGAAGCGCTTGTCCCCAGCACGTTCCGTAGCGCGTCCCCTTGGCACGTCCCGCGGTGCGTCCCCATGGCACGTCCCTTGCCACGTCGCCTGGCGGGTCCCTTGAGACGTTCCGCGTCGCGTCCTCCTGGCATGTCCCCTTGTCAATTAGTTCTGGGGCAGCTACTATGTGTTCAGGCAGCTCGAGCTTAAGATCCAGATCAGTTCGGTCAGGACTCGGATGCAAAGAAGGACTCGATCCACGAGGCTATAGAGCACAATCGCGGCATGGCACATCGCAATTCAGCACGGCGCAGCACAGCACAGATTTCGGCACGGTACATCAAGATCGATACACTCAGCATTGACACTTGGCACGTTCCTTGGCACGTTCCGTGGGGCGTCCCTTGGCGAGTCCCCCTGGCACGTCGCGTGGCGCGTCCCCTGGCGCATCCCGTGGCACATCCATTGGCACGTTCCGTAGCGCGTCCCCTTGGCACGGCCCGCGGTGCGACCCCATGGCACGTCCCCTGGCACGCCGCCTGGCGCCATCCCTTGGGACGTTTCGCGGCGCGTCCTCCTGGCATGTTCCCCTGTCCATCAGCTCTGAGGCAGCTACTATGTGTTCAGGCAGCTCAAGCTTAAGATCCAGATCAGTTCGGTCAGGTCTCGGATGCAAAGGAGGACTCGATCCATGACGCTATAGAGCACAATTGCGCCATGGCACATCGCCATTCAGCACGGTGCAGCACAGCACAGCCCTCGGCAGGGTACATCAAGATCGATCCACTCAGCGTTGCAGTTGCCCGTCACCCAATCAGGTGTCTTTGAAAACGCTGCCATGTGTTACAGTTCTATATTCCTTTCCGGGTTCGTGGGTCGATCGTGTTTGCCCCGTAGCTCCCTGGCCTCCTGCTCCCTAAGAAACTCCGGTCTGCCCTCTCCATCCTGCCTCCTCCGTGGCCCCTTCCTCTTCACTAATGCTCTACCTTCTATCCTCGACCATCCTTCGCCACTGCGGCTGGTGATGGGTTCCTGAAGAGTTCCCCGTGTATATTCGGATTCGACTTGAACCATAAAGACTCACTCACGCGAAGATGTCGTCAGGATAGGGGAGCGGACACATCGCCTCGGGGACTGCCAGGGAGAGCGGGGAAGCGACGTGAACGACAAGGAAGAAGGGGGAGGAGGACGAGGATGACGACGAGGAGAACGAGGAGAACGAGGACAAGGAGGAGGAGGAGGAGGAGGAGGAGGAGGAGGAGGAGGAGGAGGAGGACGAGGAGAATGAGGAGGAGGAGGAGGAGGAGGAAAAGGGAGGAGGAGGAGGAGGAGGAGGAGGAGGAGGAGGAGGAGGACGACGACGACGATAAGGACGAGGAGGACGAGGAGGAGGAAGAGGAGGAGGAGGAGGAGGAGGAGGAGGAGGAGGGAGATCAGAAGAGCACAGGGGATTTCTGCTATTTCCGAACTTATGTAACTTCAAGAATCCCAAACTCCGTTCCCAGCGCCGTTCCGGAGGCCGCGGTACCTCGTTATTTATCGAGCGAACGCGTTTACCTGGTTTTTTTATCGTTTAAAGTCGATGTCGGAAAAAAGTGGACTACACCTGTGAAATATCGAGGTTTCCTTAAAGGCAGTAAAATTCCAAGAGCACGATCTGCGTGAGGGGTGGCGAAAAATTGCCTTCGTCCTCACAATTGAAATCCGCCGGCCCCCTTCGACCTCGTAATTTATCGCACAAGAATTCCGCCGGCCCCCTTCAAGTAAAAACCGGGGGGAAGACCAACTAAAAGAGAACCCTGGGCCCACGCCCTTTCTGGGAAAAAGAGGAGGGAAAGAAGGCAGCTGCTAGCGGAGAAACAATTGGGGAAGCACGATGGCGGAGGGAAGGCGAGGAGGCAAGAGAAGCATGGAGGAGAAGGGGGAGGAGAATGATACGGAACCCCTCACGGGGCAGTCTGCCCGAGAGCCCTCCGAGGCACGGGGGCCTCTTAAGATACGTTGTGGAGTCTCCCGGTAATTATGCCTCTCGGGACACTGTGCGAAGCCTTCTGAAGGCCTCCAGGGGCCTCCTGGGGAGCCTCTTGGAGGCTTCGTGGGGGCCTTAGGGGGTCTCTTGAGAGCTTCTGAGAAGCCAGCTGGCGGTGTCGGGCTCTTGGGGGGCCTCTCTGGGGCTCTCTTGGGGCTGCGGTCTTGGAGGCCATCTTCGGCCGGGGATCACTTGGATCATTGTGGCCTGTCGGCCGCGGTGTGCAAGGCGGGCAAAGCGGATCGAGAACCTGGTCCGAACAATCTGATAGCCCCGCTTCGGAGGCATACGGCACTGCTGTGGGGGCGCAGCGCGTAGAACGCGCCGTAGTCAATGCTCATCTTAGCCATAATAGGCCAAAAACCCCTGCTGTCCACGGGGAGGCAACTGCAGCGACATCGGCCTCAACTGATCTCGCAGGTAACGGTAACGCCTGTGGCTGGGCAGAAAGTGCGAGGATGCAAGAGGGTAGCCCTGGTGAGGTGGTGCATTATTACTGCGGGTCTCGACTCGGGCGCGGCAATAAGAGAAGAAGACATTGACTTTCGGACGCTCCACGCGGATTTCTTGGATCTGCGCTGGGCCCCCCCTGACGCGCGGAGTGCGCCAGAGGCTGCGCCGGAGGCGGCGCCAGGAGTGTCCAACGCCGATCCAGGAAATACGCGCGAAGACCTGAAAGTTTACTCATGTTTATGCGGTTTTCTTGTTCGAACACTACGGTGCGTATTGACTGCAACACGGCAAAACAGCTGGGATGCGCAAACTCATCACCAACGAAAGCTCGCCACGACGACGTTCCCAGAGCTCGGCTCCAGAAAACTGTTTGCGGGTGCCGCCGGGCCGTCCTTGCCGTGCATGTAGGAGACGGCCTCCATGAGTTGCCGGCAGCACGCCTCCACCCTCCTCGTCATCCAACTGCCGTCCTTCGTCCTGATGTCATCGGTAGCATGCTGGGACTTGTTGCTTCTCCACTCCGCGAGAACGAAGGTTATGGTTGGGTGCGCCCATCTTCCTTGTTTTCCTTCTCCTCTCGCTCGTCCTCCGCCCCTTCCGCGCCATTCCCCTCGTCCCCCTCAGCCTGCTTTCCCCTCCCCTTCCCTCCCCCCCTCCCCATCCCCTTCATAATCCCCCAACTGCCGTTCCTCCTCCTCCTCCTCCTCCTCCTCCTCCTCCTCCTCCTCCACCACTTCCACCTCCACCTCCACCTCCACCTCCACCTCCTCCTCCACCTCCACCTCCACCTCCTCCTCCTCCTCCTCCTCGTCCTCATCCTCCTGCTCCTCCTCCTCCTCCTTCTCCTCCTCCTCCTCCTCCGTCCAGGTCCATCCCTCCCTCCCGCCCGCCCGCATTCCCTTTTTCCCTCTTTCCTTCCCGCCCCCCCCCCTCCCTGCTCCCCATCCCTTCCTCCTTCCTCCTTCCTCCTCCTCATCGTCCTCCTCCTCGTCCCCTCCTCCTCCTCCTCCTCCTCCTCCTCCTCCTCCTCCTCCTCCTCGTCCCCCTCCTCCTCCTCCTCCTCCTCCTCCTCCTCCTCCTCCTCCTCCTTGTTGTCCTCCTGCGAGGGACGCGGCGCGGGCCGCTTTGCCGACGGCCGCGCTCGCGCCCGCGCTGACCGTCGCCGAGACCGAAGCGAAGGCGACGAACAGCACGCCCCAGCAGCCGCCCGGCTGCGCCGCCTCGGCGGCGCGCAGGGCCGCCGCGCGGTCAGTCTGGTCCGCCCCCAGGGCCGGCCGCAGCTGTCGCACTGTGGCCCCGCGGAGAGCTACGCTGAGCTCCCGCCCTCACCGGGCCACCAGCTGGCCGGCCAGGGCGTCCGCCTCGCCGTCGTCGCCCGCTGCCAGCAGCGCCGCCTGGCCCCAGGCAAGGCTGCGCAGATGCCGGAAAGCGGCCTGGCCGCGCTGGCCGCCAGTCTCCAGCGCCAAAGGCATAATTGCCCCGCCGGATACCGGCGATGCTTGTCCGGCTCCGCGGCGGCGTTGACGGAGCCGTCGCGGCTGGCGGCGGCTCGCAGCGCGTCGACGTCACCCGGCGCGCTATACCGCAAATCGGCCGAGACACCCTCACGATCTGCGAGTCTGAGAGCGGGTCTGGGTGTGAATATGTGCGAGTAGGAATGGCCCTGACTGAGTACGTATGGCTGAGCCAGGCTGAAGGAAAGGATGTCAGCGAGTGCCTGTGTAAGTGAATAAGTCTGAGTACGAGTGGGCCTGGGCTCGCTTGCTTGCGTGCTACCACCGCGCCCGAAAGCAGTGCCAACCAGCGAACGCTCCGGCTGCCGCGGCAGCGTCTCCCACGCCCAGGCGAGAATACAACGGCGAGGGCGGACGGGCACCGCCCCTCTCGGGGGCCCTCCTCCGCCTTCTCCTCCCGCCACTGGGTCCTCGGCGCGCCTCCACGGCGACGATCCTGCCGCCGGGCCTCCGCCTCCGGCGCCACCCTCCACCGAGCGCCGAGGTCGCGCGCCTGCGCCTCGACGTCCCGCGCCTCGCGCTCCGCGCGGGCGGCTTCCGCACCCAGGGCCTGGGGCACCTCCCGCACCCTGGCCGCGGGTGCGAGGGCAGCGGCTCCCACAAGCTGCAGGCGCTCCTCGTCCTCCTCACCACGGCGTCCGCGACGTCGTGGAGCTCCACCAGTTCGGCGCCCAAGGCCCCCTGCGACAGCAGCGCACGCTCCGCCGCCGCCAATGCCAAGGCCTCCTGGAGCACCGAGCCATCGCCGTCGCCGAAGCGCGCGACGATGTGCGGGGCGGGCACGACGTCGGCCGTGCCACCACCACCGGCTTCATCGACCGCCTCGAGGAACCGCGCCTCTCGGCCGCGAGGCAGCCGCGCCTTGGCAGGGCGCCTCGGCACCCGCCAGCCGCCCTCCGCGACCTGCCGAACCCCCGGGACGGCCGCGTCCTCGGCCACGCGGCCACGCTGCTCCGCCACGGCGCTCTCCCTGGCCCGTGAGCCAGCACCGCACGACCCCCCGCTGCACGCTCGGGGGCACGAGAGGCGGGGCCTCGCGCCTCAGCGCCTGCCCCTGCGCCGCGTGCTCCTCGGCCTGCCCGGTCCTCCCCTCGGAGCGCCCGCCGCAGCTCGCGCCCGCACCGCGCCCCTGCAGACGCGCCCGGCGCACCCGCGGGCGGCGCCCATCGATGCAGCACCACGCCCAGCACTGGCCAGCATGCCGCCCCAACACCAGGACCAGCAGCCCCCCGCGAGAAGCGCGCCGCTCGCCCTCGACCTGCCGCGGGTGTGGCGGGCGAGCTGCGCACCTCGCGCGCAAGACTCTCAAGCCCAGGCTGCGGGGCTCGCATCCCCCTTTGGAACCCGACCCGCTCTAGAGAAGGCTTGAGCCAAATTGGCTACGGGTAGGACTGGGTCCGAGTGCGAGTGAGTCTGAGCATGAGTGAGTCTGAGTGGGGAAAGGGAGGAGTGGGGCGAGAAAGAGGTGAGCTGTGAATCGGAGGAGTCTGACTGATAACATCAAGCTCATATTGGGAAATGGGAGACATGTAAAAAAGAGATGTGCGCTCAGAGGATCGGCGCTGAACTCCACTCCCTGGCGCGCGGAGCGCGCCAGGTGCGGCGCCGCCAGTGGAGACCAGCGCCGATGCAAGAAATCCGCGCGGATCTCCGCGAGCTTCTGTTTGTACCTTCTTCGCCCGAAGAGAAGTGCGCTCCCGCCCGTATTCCCCCCTGTCAGCCGAAGGACCTTGGCCTCGTGTTCTGGGTAGTACTGCTTCTGCTGAATGCGGTCGTAGAGCTCCCCGCCCTCGCAGAGTTCCAACACCAGCCTGCGGCGTGCCCGACCATAGTTCCTCATTCTGGAAGGAGGCTTTGTGCTCCAAGAACACTATAGCATCCGCCTTCCTCCCCCTCGCTTCTCCTGCCACTGCCACTGCCACTGCCACTGCAACTGTCACTGCCGCTGCCACTACTACTACTACTACTACTACTACTACTACTACTACTACTACTACTACTACTACTACTACTACTACTACTACTACTACTACTACGACTACGACTACGACTACTACGACTAC
>CAUYUJ010015530.1:49680-61659 GCA_963575745.1 Prorocentrum cordatum | reverse complement strand
GCGCAGGAACCCGGCAGCATCACGCGCCCCAGCCCTCTCGCGCATTGCTCCCATTGCCGCGCTATCTATGTGGCGCCGTGGCGCGCACGGCGGAACAAACCGCCAACGAGCTGCCCCATGGCGCGAGCAGGAGCCCGGCAGCCCCTCGCATTCCATCCCTCTCGCTGCTTGCTCCCCCCGCTGCGCTTCGATGTCGCGCCGAGGCGCGCGCGGCGGCACAAACCGCCAACGAGCTGCCCCTGCCGCGAGCAGGAGCCCGGCAGCACCTCGCATTCCATCCCTCTCTTTCCTTCCCCCCATTGTTACGCTTCTGTGTCGCGCCGAGGCGCGCGCGGCGGCACAGACCGCCAACGAGCTGCCCCCAGTCGCGGGCAGGAGCCTGGCACCACCTCACGTCCCATTCTTCTCCTTCTCGCGTCGTTCTCCCAGTGCTGCGTTGTCCATGTCGCGCCGGGGCGCGCACGGCGGCACGGACCCCCCAGCGAGCTGCCCCTCCCGCGAGCAGGGCCCCGGCAGCACCTCGCATCCCTTCCCTCTCGCTCCTGCCCCGCACCGTTGCCGTTCTACGTCGCGCCGAGACGCGCGCGTCGGCACAGTCGAGGCGCGCTCCCTGCGCCGAGGCGCGCACGGCGGCGCAGGCCCGCCAACGAGCTGCACCTGGCGCGGGCAGGCCCCCCGCAGCACCTCGCATCCCACCCTTCTCGCTCGTTCCCCCCATTGTTGCGCCGATTTTATGTCGCGCCGAGGCGCGCGCGGCGGCATAGACCGCCAACGAGCTGCCCCCTGTCGCGGGCAGGAGCCTGGCAGCATCTCGCAGCTCGTCCTTCTCGCGTCTGTCTCCCTTTGCTGCGCCGTCCGGGACGCGCCGCAGAGCGCGCGCGGCGGCACGGACCCGCCACGAGCAGCCCTTGCCGCGAGCAGGAGCCTGGCAGCATCTCGCATCCCTTGCCTCTCGCTCTTTGCCCCTTTTTGTTGCGCCGTTGTGCCCCTGTTTTGCTTGGTTTCCCCGCCCGCCCTTCTTGCCCCCTCGTCTGTGCTGTTCCCTCCTCCTGTTCCTGCTCCTCCCCTCCCCCTCTTCCCCCTCCTCCTGGCGTTGCCCTGGACGATCCCCAGTTTGTGTGCTGTTCCCTGCTCCTGCTAGGCATCCCCGACGGCCCTTCTTGCCCCGTCGTCTGTTCGGTCCCTTGCTCCTGATCCTGCTCCTCCTCTCCCCCCCTCCCCCTTAGCTACCATCCTCCTGTAGGTTATAAGATGACCTCCATGCCCCAGGTGCGAAGCAGTTGCCTCAAGGTCAGCCTGGCGGCAGGACAGGCTGTCCTGCACACTCATCTCACGCCCCGCGCGTTCTAGGTGACGACGAGGCGCACGCGGCGGTGTGAGCCGACATCGAACTGCCCCTGCAATGAGCACGAGTACGGCAGCATCGCCAATCCCTTCCCCGCCCGTGCTTCAAGGTTGCGCCGAGGCGAACACAGCGGCGTAAGCCGCTTCCGAGTTGCCCCTGCCATGAGCAGGGGAGCGGCAGCAGCTCACGTCATGTCCCTCTCTCGCCACTTTTGGGCTGCGCCGAGACGCGAACGGTGGCGCCTGCCGCCGCCGAGCTGCCCCTGCCACGGGCTGGATCGCGGCAACAGCTCCCGTCCTGTCCTCCCTCCCGCTCTCTCGACGGCGCCGAGACGCGCACGGCAGCGCATGCTGCCAACGCGCTACCCCTGCCGTGAGCAGGAGCACGGCGCTTGCCAGGCTTCGCGGTGGCGCACGCGGCGGCGTCGGCACCCGCCGAACGGCCCCGGCCAGAAGCAGGAGCACGGCAGAAGCGGCGGGCGACGGCGGGCCACGGACGTCAGGGCCCGTGCAGATGCCACGGAGGTGGTGCGCCGCACCTGCTCCGTGACATTCGAAGCAGCGCCCCCCGCGGGTGCACCGCGCCCGAAGCAGGAGCGCCCTGACGTTCGCTGCGAGCCGCTCGGCCTTCAGAGGTGGATGCCCGGCCTAGGCCATCCAACCGGGGACCTTCCACCCAGTGAGGATGCGCATCGTCTCGGAATCCTTCTCCTCCTCCTCCTCCTCCTCCTCCTCCTCCTCCTCCTCCTCCTCCTCCTCCCTTTCCGTCTCCCTCCCCCTCATCCTTCCTCCTCCTTCCTCCTCCTCCTGCTTTTCCTCCTCCTCCTGCTCCTCCTCCTCCTCTTCCTCCTCTTCCTCCTTCTCCCTCCCACTCCTCCTTCCTCGCCCTCCTCCTCCTCTTCCTATCCTCCTCCTCCTCTTCCTTCTCCTCCTCCTCCTCCTCCTCCTCCTCCTCCTCCTCCTCCTCCCCCTCCTCCCTCCTCCTCCTCCTCCTCTTCCTCCTCCTTCTCTTGTTCCTCCTCCTTCTCCTCCTCCTCCTCCTCCTCGATTCCTTTTCCTTGTAAATACCTTGACCGTGTCGCACCCCGAGGCAAGTTTTTAGGGCGGGCCGCGCGTTTCGCCTAAGACTTCCTCGCCATTTCTGGTCTTGAAACTTTCAACCTGAAAACAGCTTCACGCATGGAGGGCAGGCGGATTTCAAAATGTGGCTCTCGCCTTAGCGCCGCGCACACTCGTTTCAAACATGTGCAAGAGTTTCACGGATTGAGGGCGGGTCGTTTTCAAAATGTGGCTCTCGCCTTAGCGCCGCGCACATTCGTTTTCAAACATTTGCAAGAGCTTCACGGATTGAGGGCGGGTCGTTTTCAAAATGTGGCTCTCGCCTTAGCGCCGCGCACATTCGTTTTCAACATGTGCAAGAGGTTCAAGGATTGAGGGCGGGTCGTTTTCAAAATGTGGCTCTCGCCTTGGCGCCGCGCACATTCGTTTTCAACATCTGCAAGGCGGTGGGCAGGACGGTCAGCTCAGCTCAAGGAGGCGGTGGGCATCGTGACCCAGATTTGGGAGGGCGCCAGCGGCGAGGAAATTCTCGGGCAGGCCCCCGCGAACAAGCGTGAGCGCAACCTCCAGGGCCACATCAAGCGCATGAAGGATTGAGCGCACGCGTGTTCAGGTGGCTCAGCACAATGCGGTGCGTACCGCCCGGTTTGGCCACTGCCTGGCCCGGCGGATTCGCCTTTCCGTGTCCCTGGTCCTCGGGAGGGGACCTCCGTACGTGTCACCCCCCAGCAGGTGAGGAGCCATTCTTCTGCTAAATCCAGTTGACCGCGTCGCCCACGATACATCCAAGTGCTACCCCGCTGCCCTGCAGTGTCGATTCATATTTTCCCACGATCTGGCTAGGGATGCGTCTCTGGGGTGCGTCCTACTACTACCTCCAGCTCCTCTTCCTCCTCCTCCCCCTCTGCCGCCTCTGCCTCCTCTGCCGCCTCGGCCTCCTCCTCCGATTCTTCCTCCTCCTCCTCCTCCTCCTCCTCCTCCTCCTCCTCCTCCTGCTCTTGCTCCTGCTCTTGCTCCTGTTCCTCCTCCTCCTCCAGCTCTTCCTCCTCCTCCTTATCCTCCTCCGCTTCGCCCTCCTCCTCCTCCACCTCCTCTTCCTCCTTCTCCGTTTCCCCATCCTCCTCCTCCTCCTCCTCCTCCTCCTCCTCCTCTCCTCTCCTCCTAATCATCACATCAACAGCCATCATCATCATCATCATCATCATCATTCATCATCCATAATCTCATATTCATCATCATCATCCCCCCCCCTCCCCCCATCATCATCATCATCATCATCATCATCATCATCATCATCATCATCATCATCATCATCATCATCCTTATCAGTATCATTATCATTATCATTACCACCACCACCACCATCATCATCATCATCATCATCATCATCATCATCATCATCATCATCATCACCATCAATATCATCATCATCATCATCATCAGCATCATCATCAACGTCAGCATTCTCATCATCAGTATCAGCATCATCCTCATCATCCTCATCATCCTCATCAGCGTCATCTTCTTCATCGTCATCACCATCACCGTCATCATCATCATCATCACCATCATCAGCCTCATCGTTATCATCATCAGCATCATCATCATCACCACCACCATCATCACCATCACCATCACCATCACCGTCATCAGCACCATCATCATCATAATCATCATCATCATCATCATCATAATCATCATCATCATCATAGTCATCACCATCATCGTCATCATCATCATACTCATCATCAAAATCATCATCCCCTTCCCCTTTCTCCTTTCCCCTTTCCCCTTGCCCCTTGTCCGTTTCCTCCTTCCTCCCTCCTCTCTCCTCCTCCTCCTCCTCCTCCTCCTCCTCCTCCTCCTCGCCCTCCTCCTCCTCCTCTTCCACCTTCCCCCTCCTTCCTCCCCCTCTTATTGCTTCTCCTCCTCCTCCTCCTTCTCCCTCCCCTTCATCGTTCCTCCTGCTCCTGGTCATTATCATCATCATCATCATCATCATCAG
Organism: Prorocentrum cordatum; assembly: GCA_963575745.1. Classification (NCBI taxonomy): domain Eukaryota; class Dinophyceae; order Prorocentrales; family Prorocentraceae; genus Prorocentrum; species Prorocentrum cordatum. The sequence continues at coordinate 57,251 of CAUYUJ010015530.1, read as the reverse complement.
CATCATCATCATCATCACCATCATCACCATCATCATCAGCATCATCAGCACCATCAGCGCCATCATCATCATCATCATCATCATCATCATCATCATCATCATCATCATCATCATCATCATCATCCTTATCAGTATCATTATCCTTATCAGTATCATTATCATTATCATTACCACCACCACCACCACCACCACCATCATCATCATCATCATCATCATCATCATCATCATCATCATCATCATCATCATCATCATCATCATCATCATCATCATCATCATCATCATCATCATCATATCATCATCAGCATCATCATTCACCCTCCTCCTTCCTCCCTCTCACCCCCCTCCTCCTCCTCCTCCAGCTCCTCCTCGTCCTACTCCGCCTCCGCCTCCTCCTCCGCCTCCTCCTCCGCCTCCGCCTCCGCCTCTTCCCTGTTGTACCCCCAGGCGTGTCGGCCGGGCGGGCCAGGCGTTTCGCCTGAGACTTCCACACCGTCTATGATCCTGAACCCAGATACTTGAAATTCGCCTCAACTTCAAGGCTTCTGCCTTCTCGGGGGCTGGGTCATATTCAAAACGAGGCTCTCGCCCCAAGGCCGCGTACCTTCGCCTCAAAAGTCTGCAACAGCTTCACGGATGGAGGGCGGGCGGTGTTCAAGGTGGGGCTCTCATCTTAGCGCCGCGCGCATTCTCCTGAACAAGCTTGCCACAGTTTGAAGGGTGGAGAACGGCTTCTGTTCAAAATGGAAATCCCGCCCTAGCGCCGCGCACATTTGCCCCGAAAGACCCGAAATTTCAACGCACGTATCAATGACCCGATCGAGGGAGGATCCTTTTCAGAATGGAGCCTTCGCTTCAGACCCTCTCGAAGTTCATAACTACATCATTCAACGGACGCAGCACTTACGCATCCTGTGGGGGCTGTCTCTTCAAAAAGGGGGATTGCTCTGGACACTTCGCTGCATTGTATGATCGTAGTTGTGGAATTCCTGGTTACGCGCCAGAAGGATTCAAGGTAGTTCCATTTCCAAAAACGGGCCACGGTCGAATGCACGTAGAAATCACAATGTCTAAGACATAGTTTCCTGTAGAGTGGCTTGTCCACCACAGCGTGTGTAGAGACCAACATAAGTTTTCACATTGTTCAACTCTGTTGTCCTCTTCATTTTCCCTTCTGCGAACTCCTCGTCACCCCCGGTTGTGTTAGGCACCAGGCAAACGCAGCAGTCACAGGGGGGCTGAAGTTTGCAGAAATGGTGGCTGGCTGAAGGAGGACTCAAATCGGCCAAGGTCATTTTCGTAGGCCATCCCTGCACAGACAGGAAAAGCAGGCTGGGCACGTACTAGAGGTACTAGTTTCCATGCAATGGTCTTGGGATCGGCCTGGCGTCACCTCTCCCTTGCCCCCTCATCAGCCTGCAGGCTGGCAGCCAAGGGTTGCCTCGCAGGATGCTGCCCTGTCCTAGTCTGTCCTGCCATGGCGCGTGACATACAAGAAAGCCCAAGCCTGCAGGTTTGCGTCTAGGGGTAGGCTGGGGAACTTCAGGGGCCCAGCTGAAGCACTGGTAGTAAGTCCCCTCGCCAAGAGTTGGCTGATACTAGTTCTGAGCTCACACAGGAGCCAACAAGGCAGCAGGCAAGCCACCGTTGCCAGAGTTCCTCTATCCCTCCTCCTACTCCCTCCCTCCCTCCCTCCCGCCCTCTTCCTCCTCCTCCTTGTCCTCCTCCTCCTATTCCTGCTCCTCCTCCTCATCCTCCTCCTCCTCCTCCTCTTCCTCCTCCTCCTCCTGCTCCTCCTCCTCCTCCTGCTCCTCCTCCTCATCCTGCTCTCTCCCAACATCTGGGGCTGGGTGCAGTGGAGCCGCGCCGGCATCGGCAACGCCCCTGGTAGATCTAGGGGGGGCAGCTGCCGGCCGACGACGCGCCCGCGGCTTAGACTGCTCCCCTGCAGCACTGTCACACACATTGCCCTGCACTGGCACAAGCTGTTTCACACCAGCACAAATATTGTCCTCCTCCTCCTCCTCCTCATCTCCTCCTCCTCCTCCTCATCCTCCTCTTGTGACGTCCCACCTCCTCCTCCACCTCCTACTCTCCTCCATCATAGTCATGCCCTCCTGCTCCTCCTCCTCGTCCTCCTCCTCCTCCTCCTCCTCCTGACACTCCTCCTCCTCCTCCTCCTCCCTCCTCTGACATGCCTCTTCTGAGATTCCTCCTCCTCCCGCCGCTCTGCGCGGGCCCCTGCAACTACCCCTGCCTGCACGCCCACCTCGTGCATGCCGCATGCCCTCACGCCTCCGGGGCCTCCCCGGAGTCCGCCCTCCCCGCGAGGGCGTGCGGGCAAGCGCGGCAGGGCCCCAGCGAAACAGTTTTTGTTCCATTGTCTGCTTTGCTTTCGTTTTCCTTCGCTCTACAGTCGGGGCGTTGACGTAAGGAACCCTAAATAAGGAACGAGGCCCATTTTTCCCATAAGTTCAACCTCGATTTCCCATGGAAAACCCAACGCAAACTGTAAAACAATCAAGGTACACCGAGCCCCTCCCCAACGAGAAGGGTTCCTTCTTCAGCGCCCCGACTGTATCTTGGTTCTGCCCTACAGTCGGACTTGATTGGAGAGGACACGCCGGAGGACACAAGACCCCTCCGAGGGTCACATTGCCACAGGAATGAAGGAAGCATGGGTCGCGAGGCACAAGACACAAAGGGCACCCTTGATTTGGCAGGGTCGACCTGCTAACCTGGGCCGACTGTATGCTGCGCAACGAACTCAGAACGAAGACGGGCCACGAAACCGCAAAAGTAGGGGGCCACATGCGAACCCTGCCCCTACCCCCCACGATTTCTGAGGGGGAGGGCGGGGTTCCCTTCGCGCAGAGATCGTGGGGGGCAGGGGTAGGGTTCGCATGTGGCCCCCTAGAAAGAGCATCCTGGCTCGAGCCCTGGCACCGGGGCTCCCCTCACCCGGCGAGGCGCCCGAGGCGCCGCCCGCTCCGAGGAGGGGAAGGTGGCCGATGGCAACTCCCCTCGTGTAGGGCGGAGCCGGGGCGAGGATCCATTCTGAAGGGGCCCCAGGACACACACAAATAAATACACACAAATAAACATATTCCGCATACTTTTTGGGTTTTCGTCTTCCCCCCACTTCCCATATTTTCCCCATGTTTTCCTTGGGATTGACGATTCATTGTGTCTGTGTGCTTCTTTCCCTCCTGACATTCGGATGGAAACGAATCGAGAATCTCGGAGGTCCGAATGCTCTGGGGGATGCATCGGGCGTCGCGGCCTTCTCCCGAGCGTTCGGGGACGCTCGGCGGGCGTCCCGGAGCGCTGCGAAACGGAGTTGCCCTCGTCCGAGCCGCGCCCGATCGTGTTCGCCTTCTTTGGGGGGCCACATGCGAACCCTGCCCCTACCCCCCACGACTTCTGAGGCGGAGGGGGGCGTTCACCCCATTCGGGAGCTCCCGAGCGAAGCGAACCCCACCCTACCCCTCAGAAATCGTGGGGGGTAGGGGCAGGGTGCGCATGTGGCCCCCCATTCACTTGGGCCTCCTGGGAGGCCCTCGTCGCCACTGCCGCATGCGCCCCGAGGTCTGGGACACAGCGCGCCCCGGGCAGACGTCCGGGGAGCAGCGGCGTGGGCAGGCGTGGGCTCCCCCAGAGGTGCCCGCGGCGCCGCCAGCTCGGAGGCCCCACCGGCGGGCCACCGTCCGAGCAGCAGGCAGCCAACGGGTCACGGGCCACTCTCGGATCGGGGAGCCGGGTCGACGTCGGAGTCTCGTCGGAGCTCGTGGACTCGGGGCCCATGGCCGCATCCGGCTCGGAGAACGGAAGCCGGAGGCCGAATCGGCAGCGGATCGGTCCCCTGCCAGCCGGGTCGCAAGGAGTCGGATCGGCAAGACGAGCCGGATCAGCAGGATTTCAAATTCGATTTGATCGGGGTCGATCTGGACCGATCGAATCGAAACGGGCCCTGGCAGGTGGCTGATTCAAATATCTTCTCGAGGGGCAGAAGAAGGCATAAACATAAACTGTCGGAGCTCCACGCGTGTTTTTGTTGTTAAATCTGCGCTGGACCCCCCAAAGCGGAAATGGCCGCCTCGGAAACATAGGGTGGGTATGTCCGCAATCGCATGGCGGAAACAGCAACAGCAAAGCAGAACGGACATCGACATCAGAGGACCTTGAAAATCAGGGCAGATGTTTTCGCCCCACTTGCGAAATTGCCCGAACTACGGCGGGTCCGAAGTCAGGGCCAGGGGATCCCCTCTCAGAGACTGCGTTCACGCCGGTTTCTGGTCGTCGAGCCCAGCGCCCACGAGCCCCCAAGCGTTTGGGCCTGTAAGTTTGCACAAACACCAGTACAGGTGCTTGCCTCCACTGGGGGAAGACGATTCTGGATTTTGGTGCTGCTGGTAACCTCTCGGTCACCCACGAAACCCGAATCTTACCACCACGCCACCGAGATCCGTATCATCTTCAATCGGTGGAGGCAAAACTTGATACTGGTGTTGGTGCCCACCGCTAGGCCTAGGTCGGGCGTGTCCTCCTACAGGCAGACTTCGGACGAAAAATGAAAAAATTGCCCGAAAATGCCCCAAAATGATCAAACATCACCGAAACATCGTCCGCTGACTCTTTTGAAGATTCCTCCTGTAGAGGGACGTGCCCGGCTAAACTCTGGGCGTCCGAGCATGACTACCGGTGTTGGAGCGGGAAGGGTCTCACACGAACTCCCCGCTGCGGCGAGAGGCCCCTGCCCGAGGGTGACGACCGCTGCGGGGGCGGAGGCAGCCGGCAGCCTCAGAAGTCGCGCAAGGGGAGGCCCCGAGTTCCGCTTGCCGTCGCTCGGACGTCCATGTCCTGTGCATTTTTCCGTTTCGTGCGTGTTTTTTTTGCTCGATGGTCCAGGATGGTCCTCGATGGTTCTCGCCGGGGAAAAAAATGCACACGTCCGAGCGATGCCAAGTCCCAGGACAGCAAGGGCGGTCGAGAAATCGAGCGCGACCCCTTGGCCCGCGCCCTGCCACTGCAGAGGCTGACGACGAGCGAAGCCGAGGCAGGCGTCCGGCCGCTCTGTCCGTGCCAGCGCGGCCCGAGACCGGGGAGAACGTCCTCCTCCTCCTCCTCCTCCTCCTCGCTCCTCCTCCCCCTCCTCCTCCTCCTCCCCCTCCTCCTCCTCCTCCTCCTCCTCCTCCTCCTCCTCCTCCTCCTCCTCGCTCCTCCTCCTCCTCCTCCTCCTCCTCCTCCTCCCACTTTTTCACCCCGGCTCCTGTCGCAGTTCTCAAAAAGCATCCAACCAACCCTTGGGCAGAACGTGAGACTCTTCAAAAACTGGCTTGCAATTGTACCGCTGCGCTCTCTGCAGTGCGGGCGCGGTCGCAAGAAACCCTCGCAAGAAAACCCACCCTGAAAAGCCGCGCGCGAGGTGCACCTGAAGGGAAACCTGGAGCACCCTGAACGCAGCAGCTGCTTTGACGGCTGCGGGAAGTCACCACGCAGCGCGCGGCGCGACGAAACCACGGGTACCCTGGCGAAAAGCATATGGTTTCTTGATGCGGGCCCCCACTTCTGTGGCAACTCATGGGAACCTCCCATTTCATCTAGTTGGCTCTTGAGAGTCGACGCTCGTCGACGCCAAATAGGCGCTAATCGACGCTAACCGACGCTAAATCGGCGCTATCGCATGGTATCCTAGACGCTAATCGACGCTAACCGACTCTAAAGACGGAAGTAAGAGGGTATACCAGGCTCCCATGAGTTGCTACCGACAAGAACAGATGGCTTCTTGATGCGCGCCCCCACTGCACCAGCGTCTAACTCTGGTCTGCGGCACGTCAGCTCCTGCGCCCCAGGCTCCCCCTACGAGCCCAGCCACGCGGGGAGACAGGGCGGGCGCGCTTCAAAAGCAGCGAGGAGGAGGAGGAAGAGAAGGAAGAGAAGGAGGAGGAGGAGGAGGAGGAGGAGGAGGAGGAGGAGGAGGAGGAGGACCAGTGTAAACCCAAGAGTCATCAACGATGTTGGAATAAGCCCTCCCTTCAAGCTCCCTCTTCATAGGCACCTACAAGGATTCACTTCCACTGAGGGAACTGCCCCGTTGGGAGACAACCGTTTGAAGACCCTGATGCATGCCCCAAATTGGTTCTCGGGATTCATCGCCACGGATCAACCTGACACTTGCGTCTTGACGATCGTGAACCGTGCCAGAACGCCATTCCTGGGACTTCAACACCGCGAATCAACGTAACCGTTGCGCCCTCATAATCCGGAATCCTTCTAAAGCCCCATTTCTGGTACGCTGATCGCGGGAGCCCGTGAAACCCGTGCATTCAAAACATGTGCGCGACGCTAAGACGAGAATCACATGTTGAAACAGAATCGCCCTCAATCCGTGAAGCTCATGCAATTGTTTAAAACGAATGCGCGCGGCGCTAACGCGAGAACCACATTTTGAAAACGGGTCGTCCTCAATCCGAGAAACTCGTGCAATTCTTTAAACGTATGTGCGCGGCGCCAGCGCGAGAGCCACATCTTGAAAACCATCCGCCCTCAATCCCTGAAACTGTTGTCAACGTTTAAGCTTCAAGGTCATACATGCTGAAGAAGTCTCAGGCGAAACGCCCAGACAACTCTAAAAACTGGACCTGGGGTGCGGCAGGGAGAAGTTATTTATGAGGAGGGGGAAAGAGGAGGGGAACGAGATGGGGGAACGAGAAGGACGAGGAGGAGGAGGACGAGGAGGAGGACGAGGAGGATGAGGAGGAGGAGGAGAAGCGAGGAAGAGGAGGAGGGGGAACGAGGAGGGAGGGGGAATAAGGAGGAGGAGGAGGAGGAGGAGGAGGAACGAGGAGGAGGAGGAGGAGGAGGAGGAGGAGGAGGAGGAGGAGGAGGAGGAGGAGGGGGAACGAGGGAAAGAGGAGGAAGGGAAACAACGGGCAGCCACTCCCGCGCCCCTGGCCCTCTGTGGGCGGTGGCGGACCGTGCGGCGCTGGGCAAGGCAACGGTAATGACGACGACGAGGACGAGGGCGACGACGACGACGTCGCCCTCTTTGTGTGCGATGTCCGCGCGCGCTTTCTGGAAGATCCTCATCATCTGCCGCTTGCTGGAAGATCATGTGCCGCTTCCTGGACAATCATGTGAAGTACATCCCAACAACTTGGACGTTCTTAGCAATCACGCGGTCCAACTGCGATAAACTCACCCTCCTTGCAGCCGACGCCTACGACCGCCCAGCTGCTGGTGATACCAAGAGATGCTTTCCAATCCGAGGAAACTTGTGGTACCGCTATCGCCTGGCAATATCCAACAGTGAACGAACTCAACTTAGGGTAGCACACTGGGCTTGCTCCACCATTGGCAATGCACTCCTCCATGCACTTGTTCGAGAGATCGCAGTCAATGCCAAATCCGCCCACGACTTCTTGGCCGTGGGGCAGCTGGAGCGCTCCAGCGAAGGAGAGCCCGTAGCCTGTGAAGCAAGACCTGTCGAAGCCAATCTCAAGACTTATGGAGAGATCCACTGCCTTACGATTCGAGTCCTTGCCAGTGCAGACCTCGTGCGTGATCGTGCCCGC
>CAUYUJ010015530.1:17180-39680 GCA_963575745.1 Prorocentrum cordatum | reverse complement strand
TTTCGTGGGGTTATGGTTTTCATCCCTGCCGCGTCGTACCCGCGACCTTTACTCCTCAACTCCCCTCCTCTTCCTTTTCCTTCTCACACAGCGCATCACAGCTCAGCACAGCACAGCTTAGCTCAGCACAGCACAGCTCAGCACACACTGCATAGCACCTCAGCACAGCACAGCTCAGCTCAGCACAGCACGACGGTCGTCCAGGGCACAGCAGGCGTGGGGTTTTGTCGGCACCATAGGGGGTGCGCAGGGGGTGGTCCCTGAGGGCGGCGTCTATGCGGGCCATGGCGCAGGGCATAGCAGGCGTGGCCCTTTCTCGACACCATAGGGGGGGCGCAGGGGGTGGTCCCCGAACTCGGCGTTTATGCGGGCCATGGCGCAGGGCATAGCAGGCGTGGCATTCCCTGGGCACCATAGGGGGTGCGCAGGGGGTGGTCCCTGCGGGCGGCTCCTATGCGGGCCATGGCGCAGGGCATAGCAGGCGTGGTGCTCTCTCGACACCATCGGCGGTGCGCAGGGGGTGGTCCCCGAGCGCGACGTCTATGCAAGCCATGGCGCAGGGCATAGCAGGCGTGGCGCTTTCTCGACACCATAGGGGGTGCGCAGGGGTGGTCCCCGAGCGCGGCGTCTGTGCGGGCCATGGCGCGGTGCATAGCAGGCGTGGCGCTTTCTCGACACCATAGGGGGTGCGCAGGGTGTGGTCTCGAGCGCGGCATCTATGCGGGCCATGGCGCAGGGCATAGCAGGCGTGGCGCTTTCTCGACACCATAGGGGGTGCGCAGGGGGTGGTCCCCGAGCGCAGCGTCTATGCGGGCCATGGCGCAGGGCATAGCAGGCGTGGCGCTTTCTCGACACCATAGGGGGTGCGCAGGGGGTGGTCCCCGAGCGCGGCGTCTGTGCGGGCCATGGCGCAGGGCATAGCATGCGTTGTACTTTCTCGACACCATAGGGGGTGCGCAGAAGTCCCCGAGCGCGGCGTCTATGCGGGCAATGGCGCAGGGCATAGCAGGCGTTGCACTTTCTGGGGTAGTCCCCGAGCGCGGCCGCTGTCCGTGCTGATCGTCCAAGGCGTAGCAGGAGTGGCACTTTACCGACACAATAATGGGTGCGCACGGGGTGGTCCTTGAGCGCGGTCGCTATCCGTGCCAGTCGTCCAGGGCGCTGCTGTCCGTGACAGTCGTTCAGGGCATAGCAGGCATGGCAGATTCTCGACACCACAGGGGGTGCACACGGGGTGGTCCTTGAGCGCGGCCTCTATCCGTGACGGTGGTGCTCAGGGCACATCGGTACGCAAGTTTGCTGTCCGTGCCGGTCGTGCTCAGGGCACAGGGGAACGCTGGCGGAGTAGGCGTGGCATATTCTCGTAACCGTAGGGGGTCCGCAAGTGGTGGTCTCTGAGCGCGGCCGCTATCCGAGCCGGTCGTCCAGGGCGCAACAGGCGTGGCACTTTCTCGACACCATAGGGGGTGCGCAGGGAATGGCCACCAATATCATTATAACATGCTTCACTTCAGGTATCATCACTCCAGCCATAATATAAGTATGTGTGGGTTCTTCGGTAGCGTAATTCGAGGATGTCTCGGGCGAGAGCTACATTAACATAAGACTGAGAATCATCGTACCAGCGCATCGAAGAATCGCGTGCCTGGCGGCAAACCCGAGACCGCCTGCGCGCGTCAGTTTTCTCTTACAGAGACCCCTTTGTTCCGATTTCCCGATCCTGCCCTGCCGTCCTCCCCAAGAATCCTGGGCCCGACACCCGCTCCTCCTCCTCCCCCTCCTCCTCCTCCTCCTCCTCCTCCTCCTCCTCCTCCTCCTCCTCCTCCCCCTCCTCCTCCTCCTCCTCCTCCTCCTCCTCCTCCTCCTCCTCCGCCTCCTCCGCCTCCTCATATCTTTTGACCTCGGCGGCGGGGGAGCTCCCTCCGTCCCCCAGGGCGCCTGGGCCAGGAGCGGCTGCTCGCAGGCGCGCCCTGGGCTTCGTGCTCCTCGGACACCGCTCACAACGGGTCCCCGGACTTGAGCAGGGACCGACCGTCCCGGCATTCCTGTAGTCCTATCACGAAATGTTCTTAGAACCCCAAACAGTTCTAATAACAAAACCATGTTCTTAGAACATAAACCCGATATGCTAAAACAAGACAGACTCCGCCAGAAATGTTCTGAAAACATTTCGTGGGAGCCGCAAAAAGTTCTTGGAACATTGCTTGGTAGGGCTGTAGGCGAGCCAGGACGCTTCGCCACTGCTTGACAGACCCCTCCTGGGGTCCGCCCTGGCCGTCCCTCCTGGGGCCGCCAGGAGCAGCCGCTCGCGGGCACGCCATGGGCTTCCATGCTCCTCGGACACCGCTCACGACGGATCCCCGGACCCCTCCCAGGGTCCGTCCTTAGGGGGCCACATGCGAACCCTACCCCTACCCCTCACGATTTCTGCGGGGGAGGGTGGGGCTCACTTCGCTCGAGAGCTCCCGAGCGAAGCGGACCCCACCCTCCTCCTCCTCCTCCTCCTCCTCCTCCTCCTCCTCCTCCTCTTCCTCCTCCTCCTCCTCCTCCTCCTCCTCCTCTAGGGGTGGGGTTCGCGAGCCGCGCGGCCGTGCCGACGAGAACCTCCGGAGGCGCCGGCGGCCCCGCGAGCCGTCGGCGTCGCGCCGTCCTCGAGGCTCGGCCCCCGCGGGCCGGGAGCCTCCTGCGCCGCCTCGACGGAGGGGTCCCGGATGCCCCACCTCGTCCTCCTCCTCGTCCTCTTCGTCCTCCTCCTCGTCCTCCTCCTCCTCCTCCTCGTCCTCGTCCCCCTCCTCGTCCTCCTCCTCCTCCTCCACCCCGAGGGGGGGAGCAGCGAGGAGGCAGCGGAGGGCAGCAGGGCCGCAGGCGGAAGGCCGAGCGCTCGGCGGAGGATGGAGCATCTGCAGCAGCGCCGCAGCCTCGGACGTCCGCGGACGATCGTCGGCGCCTCGAGAAGGATTCTGAGACCTGTGGCCTTCGGGCGAGGAAGCCTTGAACAGTGCAAGTGGAAGCTGGAAGGCGTTTCCTATCCTGGAGCCTGGAAGCCCCACGCATGACATCCCGCACGGGCGGAAGAGGGTCGATAAACGCTACGTTTATGGCCCTCGAGCCGTTTTTGTGTTTGTTATTGCTTCTTGTGCCCTGCTCTGGACGTGCACCCTCGGCCGGCAGCCTGTCTCCCGCCGTCGTGTCGTGAAGGCGCGGCGTAATCCGAACTGGATGGAAGACCCCAGCCCCCAACCCTCAGTGCGAGGCGGGGATTTATCCATATCCACCGCCTGGGAACCGACGTCCTGGTGCCCCGACGGGCGGCGTGAAGGCGCGGCGTAATCCGAACTGGATGGAAGACCCCAGCCCCCAACCCTCAGTGCGAGGCGGGGATGTATCCATATCCACCGCCTGGGAACCGACGTCCTGGTGCCCCGACGGGCGGTGCATATATGGATATATGCTGGCCCCTGGGGGCCCGAGTATGTCCACATCCACCGCCTGCCGAGGTCCCCGAAACTTGATCCTCCAGGCGGTGGCCATGTATAAATTCCCGCCTCGGACTCAGGGCCCCACCTTCGAAGTCGGGGATCTTCTGACCCGGGTCAATCCAGACCTGGGTCAGCAGGAAACCAACAAAACTGCAATGCAAGAAAAACAAAAACTGCAACGCAGGTCTTCGCCAACCCGGGCCAGCCAAAATGCGCGGCCGCCTCGCGGCCACGAGCGGCTCGCTAACCCGGGTCAGCCAGAGGTAGGCTTCGCAGGATCCTGCAGGATCCGGTGCCCTGGCTGACCCCCGTTTGCATTGACCCCCGTCTCTTGAGCCCCGGCGAAGATCTCCGGTGCCTCCGCCAGTGCTTGACCCCAGCCCCTCGGCCCCGGGCGGCGCATGGGGCGCGGCCCTCTGGCGCGACCCCCCCGGACGCGGAAGAAGACAGCGCGGGGAGGGGGCTGGGCACCGTCCGTGCCTGGAGAGAGCGACCGTCCTGGAGGACGCCCCAGGAGAAAACGCCCCAGGAGGAACGCCCCAGGAGAGAGAGAGAGACCGTCTCTCGCTGGGGCTTCCAAGGAGGACGCCCCAGCGAGAGAACGACCGGGGCGTTTGGACGCCGGGGCGTCCAAACAGGGGTGTTGGTTTCAGTCGGGCACGTCCCACTACAGGCAGATTTTCGACGAGAAATCAAAAACAGTCCAAACACACTCGAAAATAATCAAAAGATGCTCATCAAGAATCGTCCCCAGACTATCTTTAAACATATGTTTGCATGTTCCTCCTGTAGAGGGACATGCCCGACTTAAGTGTTGGTGTTGCTCTCTGGCCCTCTGAGAAAGAAGACCGATCGCCAGACCGCACCAGGAGGGACGGGAGGGAAGCACGGTCTCTTTGCAAAATCGCGATAGGCCACTGGAATGGGTGGCCTCCCGCAGGATGGGCTTCAGACCTATGACCGATTCTGTAAGCGTATTGCATGGCCGAAACTATGAACAAATCTGTAACTGCACTGCGCTCACGACATCAGCGGTGAGAACGCGCCATGGATCTTGTATCTCGTGGCGCACTACCGTCCCCACCTACCGGCAGAACTGACGAAACCGGTCTGAATTATTCAGCTTGCTGGTGAGGGCAGGAGGCCGTTTCGTCGCCTGCCCTGGCCAGGTGTAGAACGGGATATAGCTCAGCATCTCGAGCGCAGACCCCTGGGAAGCCCGCCCTGGCCCGCCCGCCTGCCGACGTCCTGCGGACCGCCGCATTCCGCCGGCTGTGATCGAGCTGCGGCCAGCGGCCAGAGGTACACCGAAGGGGCCCTGGGACACACAGACAAACACACACACACGCACACACACACACACACACACACACGAATCCCAGGAATTCCCACATGGTTTTCCATACGCTCTGGATCTTCGTCTGCCCCCGCTTCCCAGATGTTTTCCCATACTCTCCTGGGAGACGACGAGGGATCGTGTCCGTATTTTCTTCCCTCCTGCTACACACAGGGCCGCAGGCACAGAGCGCTGCTCTTGCCGCCCGGGCCCTGCAGCAAGCAGCCGTAGATAGTCACCGCCTACCAGACCACCCCAACCCCAACCCGAAGACCCGAATTTGGCCCGGATTTCGGGCTGGGACTTTACAATGTGCTCCACGATCCGTGTGTTCTTGCAATGTGCCCCGATCCGGTTTCATGTGTATTTGTTGCAATGTTTCCCGCCCCCCCCCCCCAACTGGAAGTGGAGGGCGAGTCGAAGCCTTCGGGTTGGGTCGGGGTGGCTTGGTGGGTGGTGAGACAGGGGAACCAACAATGACAGAACCATAGAAGCTCGGAGGCGCTTGACCCCCTTCCCTGGCGCGCGGAGCGCGCCAAGGGCGGCGCCGGAGGCGCCGCCAGGGGGGTCCAGCGCAGATCCGAGAAATCCGCGCAGACCTCAGAGTTATTATGTCTACGTCATTGTTCATTTCCGTAGTAGACCCTGGATTCACGCCATCGTCTCGACCAGCAGGACATCCCTCGCAACTAACCTCTCCTTGAACTCGCGGTACGTCATGCCAAGCTTGGAGCCCTCGCCGTCGTCCCGCACCAGGCAGCAGTAGTGGCCCGGCAGGTGCAGCAGCAGAATGAAGTTCCTCTCCTCTAAAGGGCGCCCAGGGACACGCAAGTAGACAGTCACAACTCCTAGGATCCCCCTTATTATACTGTATTTTTGGGGCTTTCGTCTTCCCCCCCACTTCCCAGATTTTCCCATCCGTTCCTGGGGACCGACGATTAACCCCAGAGATCCGACGTCGTGATTTTTTCAATACGGGGTCCCCGGAAGCCTCGACCCATTCCCCAGGACCGGTTTCTCATCCTGAGTCGTGTTTTGACGGTCCCAGGGCCCGGCGCGGGCCCCTCGAGGCCGAAACACACGAAAACCTTCCGTCTTGACTTGTTCGATACGTTGGACCTCTGGGACGGTGCCTGTGCGTGCTCCCCCTCCGGATCCTCGGCCTCCCGGCTCGCCAGGCTGCCTCGAGGCACGCAACACCACACGCGAGCGCACCCTGCCGGAGGCCCGCCCGGGCCTCCCGGGTCGGCCCGGGGCCGCCCCCCGGTGCGCGCTCCCCGCGCGGAGGAGGAGGAGGAGGAGGAGGAGGAGGAGGAGGAGGAGGAGAAGGAGGAGGAGGAGGAGGAGGAGGAGGAAGATGAGGAGGAGGAGGATTCGGAGGATGAGGAGGAGGAGGAGGAGGGATGAGGAGTAGAGGTATGTATTCGATGATTCGTGAAGTAGGGGATAGCCAAGGGGGGGTGTGAGAATCAGCTCGCGTAGCTGATTTTCCCAGCGTCGCCCGGCGCCGGAAGGCGCCCGTGTATCGAGGAATGGGCCCGGCGGCGGGGCCGAAACCAGCTACATGCAGCAGATTTCGTACCCCCCCCTTTCCCAAACCCCCCCTTTCGCCCGACCCGAGTGGGGGAGGGCACGGGGAGTCCCAGGATTAGGTCGGGCGTGTTCCCCCTGATTAGCTAAACAAAGAAACCTCTGCTGAAATAGGGTAAGATATAAAGAAGTCTCATGAAATAGGCCCGGCGGCGGGGCCGAAACCAGCTACATGCAGCAGATTTCGTACCCCCCCCTTTCCCAAACCCCCCCTTTCGCCCGACCCGAGTGGGGGAGGGCACGGGGAGTCCCAGGATTAGGTCGGGCGTGTTCCCCCTGATTAGCTAAACAAAGAAACCTCTGCTGAAATAGGGTAAGATATAAAGAAGTCTCATGAAATAGGACTCGGAGCCAAAATGAATGATGTGAACCGTGTATTCTAGACTGATTTTCTTACGAACTTCAAAATATTGTATTAACACCAACAAAGCTGCAGGCAGATTTTGGACGAAAAGTAGAGAATAGCGAAGACATCAAAGTCAAAACGTACTCCAAAAATAATCCCCGGACTACTTTTCTACTATTCTTGAATACTCCCCCTGTAGAGGGGCAGGCCCGACTTAATGGCAGGATCAGTCAGCATCGAATCGGGGCATCGAATCGAATCGGGCCGCGCATCGGAGCGGGCTCGGGCCGCATCGGCGCGGAGCCGAAAAATCGATTCGGAGCGCCATGCCGGCGGTCATCGTGGACATCGTGCCGCACCGGAGCCTCGGAAGCTCGGCCTCGAATCGGACCGGGCCGGTCGGAATCGATGCACCGAGCGGGCTCGAGCGATCGAAACGGGCCCTGCAAGGGGGGTCCCCCGCCAGGGAGGGCGTCCGCGCGGACCTCCGAGGGCACGCGGGCTCGTGTGGTTGCGTGCTCCCCCGCCGTAACCGGGGCCCACGTAGGCCTCGGCATACCCGCACACGGAGTCGAGCACGCAGACCGCCAGGCGGGAGAGGAAGTTCCTCTCCCGCGGGACGCCGTTCACCCGCATGGCGATCTTCAAAGAAGGAAAAACGACACACACACAGACACAGACATCAGGTCGGGCCTGTCCCCCTACAGGCGGAGTTTGGACGCACATAAAAAAACCCAACAATGTTCAAACACAGGCCAAAAAATGCTGAACAAGTCATCCCCGTATTATGTGTTGACTCTTTTTGACTATTTCCCCTGTAGAGGGACAGGCCGGATTGAACATAAACATGAACTTTTGGCGCTCCGCGCGGATTTCTCGGATCTGCGCCAGAGGCGCCGCCGGAGGGGGGGGGCCAGCGCGGGTCCGAGAAGTCCGCGCGGAGAGCACCAAGCTTACCCTGACATCCGTCGCGATGTTTTCGCAACGTCGGCCCCCAGAGGACTGGACCCCTTCCCCCGCACTGGTTTTTCATCCAGACTAATTTTCTGACGCTCCCAAGGCCCGGTAAGGGCCTCTGGAGGCCGAAAATGACGACAACGTCCCGTCGTGATGCTTTTCGCGGCGCGCGGATCTCTGGGTATGCTAACGCCGCTTCTTATTATTCTTCTTCTTCTTCTTCGAGACCTGCAAGAAGTCGGCGAAGACCATGGGCGGCCCGGTCCCCGCGGCGCTGTCGCGGAGCCCCTGCGACCAGGACGGGTGCCGCTCCAGCACCGCCGCCTTCAGGGGCAGCCCGGCAGCCCCCATAACAACCTCCTCCTCCTCCTTCCTCCTTCCTCCTCCTCCTCCTCCTCCTCCTCCTCCTCCCTCCTCCTCCTCCTCCTCCTCCCTCCTCCCTCTTCCCTCCTCCCTCCTCCCTCCTCCCTCCTCCCTCCTGCCTCCTGCCTCCTGCCTCCTGCCTCCTCCTCCTGCCTCCTGCCATCCTGCCTCCTGCCTCCTGCCTGTCCTGTCCTCCTGCCTCCTGCCTCCTCCTCCTCCCTCCTCCCTCCTCCCTCCTCCCTCCTCCCTCCTCCCTCCTCCCTCCTCCCTCCTCCCTCCCCCCTCCACAATTACTCAATATGAATACTACTCTCCCTCTTCCCCTGATGACGGTTTGAAAGTATTAGCCCCCCCGCGCACTGTTTTTTACACACAGGATTCCCCGGAGTTGGGTTTTCGCCTGCATTTGTGTCCAAAATGCTGCTCTCGCTGAGGCGCCGGCCTCATTTTCGAGCCCCGCTCGTTCCGAATCGTGCTCCCGCTGCAGCGCTGACCTCAATTCCGTGCTTCCGCTCGTTCCGAATCGTGCTCCCGCTGCAGCGTTGGCATCATTTCCGCGCTTCCGCTCGTTCCGACTCGTGCTCCCGCTGCAGCGCTGCCGTCATTTCCAGTGCCATGCCACGGCATGCAATGCAATGCTAGGTTGATAGGTTGATACTACGCTTTGCGGTGCTCTTCTACGCCATGCCATGCCGTGCTCTACAATGCATCGCGTACCATTTCGGGATCATTGCCCTGCTCGACATCCGACTGTGCGAGTAGAGAGGGGATCTACGCCATGGTAAAGGATGGGAGGGAGGTGTAGGATGTCACATATGACGCGAGCGCACCTAGGCTTCCCCCTCCCCCCCTCCCCCCTCCCCCCTCCTCCTCCCTCCTCCCTCCTCCCTCTCCCTCCTCCCTCCTCCCTCCTCCCTCTCCTCCTCCTCCTCTTCCTCCTCTTCTTCTTCTTCTTCTTCTTAGTATTCTTATTATTATTCTTCTTCTTATTCTTAGGCTTACGCCACACCGCCGACCCCTTGTTTATGCCAATCGGGGGGCAGTAGAAGCTGCGAAGGGGTGAAAAGGCGAGTGATATTTGTTTGGTGTCTGTTCGCCGCCACTGCCAGAGGGTCTCGGGCAGTTCCGCGGGGGTGTCCGAGCGGACGGCGACACCGCGGGCGGTCGTGGTCTCATCTGGGGCCATCTGAGAGGCATAATGGAGCCAGGTTGGGCTCGGGAATGTCTTCGAGCCGTTTCGGTAGCGGTCGGGAGTTTTTTTTGGGGGACTGTCCAGGAGTCATTATGGGTCAACTTGGCCATGTGCGAGGCCACGGCGCGTGCAAAGGGTGTGCCGGCATGGGGTATACTTGCATGCGAATCTTCCCACTGGGCCCCACGGTGGACGTATTCTGGAGCCACGACACGATCGACGTGTGTGTGCGCTTGGGGTTGGAAGTTTACGGGACCGCGGGTACTGGGGCTATGGTTGGAGCGCGCCGTGGAGCCACGAAATCTATGAGGGACGTGCCCAATGTTCGCGGGGAACCGCGCGTATACTCGGGTTTTGGGGCCTTTCATTCAAGTTGCCGCGTGCGGGGTGTGCCAAATTGGAGGCATGTTCACTAGATGGAAGCGCCACGGCACCTCGATTTCTGCGGGGTCGGCGGATGCTGGACGTAAGTTGTGGATTTCGAAACTGGGGCTGATCCGTTATTGGGCATGCTGGGGTATTCGGAGGAGTGGGAGGAGGAGGATGAGGAGGAGGAGGAGGACGAGTGACGCTGCGAGCGTAAGAGCGGGGCGAAGGAGACGGAGCAGGAGAAGGAGGAAGAGGAGGAAGGGGAGGAGAAGGGGGGACGAGGAGGAGGCGGAGGAATAGGAAATGACATTGAGCTTCTCATTCCTCTCTGGGATTGGCCGCCTGCGTGTGCGGCTCGAGCGGCGGAGGCCTCTTGGGGGCTTCGTGGCCCGTCTTGAGGCCCTCTTGGGCTCGGAAAAGCCTCGTGAACCGCTCGTCCCGGCCGTGCTGCGCTCGTCCCGGGCCCTCCCGCTCCCCTCCAAATCGGCCCTCTTGGGCCGTCTTGGGGACCTCTTGGGCCGTTTTGGGGCCGTCCTGGGCCGTCTGGAGGCCGTCTTGGGAGCCTCTTGGGCCATCTTGGGGCTATCTTTGGGGCCTCGTCGCCCGTCTTGGAGCGTCGGGAAGCCGGAAAGGCGGAAAAACAAAAAGCATCGGAAAACACTATGGAAAATCAACAATTGTAGACTCTTGGGGCGCTCTTGGGAGGCTTGTTTGGGACCTCGGGGGCCGTCTTGGAGACCTCTTGGCCCGTCTTGGGGCCATCTTGGGCGTCTTGGAGGGGTCGTTTGGCGTCTCGAAGCCTTCGTGGGCCGTCTTGGAGGCCTCTTGGGTGCTTCTTGGCCCGTCTTGAGGCCCTCTTCGACCCGGAAAAGCTCTGGAACCGCTCGTCCCGGCCGTGCTGCGCTCGTCCCGGCTCCCTCCCCCCCTCCAAGTCGGCCCTCTTGGGCCGTCTTGGGGACCTCTTGGGCCGTCTTGGGGCCGTCTTGGGCCGTCTGGAGGCCGTCTTGGGGGCCTCTTGGGCCATTTTGGGGCTATCTTTGGAGCCTTTTTGCCCGTCTTGGAGCGTCGGAAAGCCGGAAAGGCGGAGAAGCAAAAAACGTCGAAAAACACTCTGGAAAATCAACAATTTTAGACTCTTTGGGCCCTCTTGGGAGGCTTGTTTGGGACCTCGGGGGCCGTCTTGGAGACCTCTTGGCCCGTCTTGGGGCCATCGTGGGCGTCTTGGAGCGGTCGTTTGGCGTCTCGGAGCCTTCGTGGGCCGTCTTGGAGGCCTCTTGGGGGCTTCTTGGCCCGTCTTGAGGCCCTCTTGGGCCCGGAAAAGCCCTGGAACCGCTCGTCCCGGCCGTGCTGCGCCCGTCCCGGCCCCCTCCCCCCCTCCAAATCGGCCCTCTTGGGCCGTCTTGGGGACCTCTTGGGCCGTCTTGGGGCCGTCTTGGGCCGTCTGGAGGCTGTCTTGGGGGCCTCTTGGGCCATCTTGGGGCTATCTTTGGGGCCTCTTTGGCCGTCTTGGAGCGTCGGGAAGCCGGAAAGGCGGGAAAGCAAGAAACGTCGAAAAACACTCGGGAAAATCAACAATGTTAGACTCTTTGGGCCCTCTTGGGAGGCTTGTTTGGGACCTCGGAGGCCGTCTTGGAGACCTCTTGGCCCGTCTTGGGGCCATCGTGGGCGTCTTGGAGCGGTCGTTTGGCGTCTCGGAGCCTTCGTGGGCCGTCTTGGAGGCCTCTTGGGGGCTTCTTGGCCCGTCTTGAGGCCCTCTTGGGCCCGGAAAAGCCCCGTGAGTCGCTCGTCCCGGACCCCCCCCGCTCGCGCCGGACCCCCCCCCCCCTCCAAATCGACCGGACCGGGCTCCCGGGGGAGGGGTTTGGGGAGGGGGGGGCATCTCACACGCCGATGATCCCCAAGGGACCGGCGGATTGATTGATGATTGATGATGATGATGATGATGATGATGATGATGATGATGATGATGATGATGATGATGATGATGAGGATGAGGATGATGATGATGATGCTGATGCTGATGATGATGATGATGATGCTTATGATGATGATGATGACGATACGATGATGATGAAATATGAGAATGGTGATGGTATGTGATGTGTGGGGATTGGATGGGTTATGTGATGATGATGATGATGATGAATGATGAAATTATGGATTTGATGAGAGATGATGATGATGATGATGCTGATGTGATGCTGATGCTGAATTATGATGATGCGGATGATGATGGTGATGGTGAATGGTGATGGTGATTGGTGATGGTGATGCTGATGGTGATGAGGATGAATGGTGGGGTGGTGGTGGTGTGGTGGTGATGATGCTGCTTCTATTGTGTGAGGATGAATGCTGCTGCTCTTCTGCTGCTGCGGAGGAGGAAGAGGAGGAGGAGGAGGAGGGCGAGATGGAGGCGAGGAAGGAGAGAGTGAGGAGGAGGAGGAGGAGGGAGGAGAGGAGGGGAGGAGGCGGGGAGGAGGAGGAGGAGGAGGAGGAGGAGGAGGAGGATGAGGAGGATGAGGAGGAGAGGAGGAGGAGGAGGAGGAGGAGGAGGAGGAGGAGAGGAGGAGGAGGAGGAGGAGGCTGAGGAAGAGGAGGAGGAGGAGGAGGAGGATGCGCAGCAGGAGGAGGAGGAGGAGGATGAGAGGAGGAGGAGGAGGATGAGTATGAAGGAGGATTAGGAGCGGAGGCGGAGGCGGAGGCGGAAGCGGAGGATGCAGGAGAGGAGAGTAGGAGGAGAGGGAGGAGAGGAGGAGGAGGAGGGGGATAGCAGGGATTGACGGGGGGTGAGTAGGAGGGCCAAACACTTTTTTTGTGGTTGTGGATGGGTTTACGTGGCTCCACGTGGAAAGTCGGGGCGGCAGCGAGGGGTAACGAGGGAGGGGGATGAAGAGAGGAGTGAGGGAGGGAGGCAGGTGGGGGAGTCGGAGGGAGAGGAGGGAGGAAGGACGAATGAGGACGGACGAAGGAGGAGGGAGAAGGGAGCAGGGAGGGAGGGAACAGGGATGGAGGAGGGAGGAGGGATGAGGGAGGAGGGGCGAGGGAGGAGGGAGGAGGGAGGAATGAGGAGGGAGCATGAGCAAGAGGAGGCCCACGGCGAATCCAATATTGACGAACGACGCTTCGGTACACCGTCCCGTCCGCAGCCCGCTCCTCGTGTCAAAACGGGAAAACCTCTTGAAGGGCCAGCGCTTCATGGGCCTGGGCCTGCGCTTCGTCGATTTGAAAATGTATCGGCGGCCGAAGGAGTCGCGCCTTCCGAGAAGTATCTTGTGTCTTCGGGGACAGCTCGGAAACCTTCTCAGAAGGCCGGGGGACTTCCCAGCCTTCTGAGAAGGCCCGCCCCTTCTCATTTCCCCCCAGGCGCGCCGCCGACTGTAACTGTTGCAGACGTAGTGAGAACATCTCAAACGAAAGCTGAGTTTTGTAGCTTGTGCACACGTGTACACTTCTGGCCAGATGTGGTGAGGTCCCATTTAGAACAGGAAATTACCTCCATTATTTGAATCGTTGGAACCGCGAAGCTACGCCGAGTGCCACACTTTAACATCGATTTGCACTTCATTCGTGCGCCCGCTGCGGCCTTGGGTCATTCTGCGTTGGAAAAACCATTTGCGCGTGAGGGGCAGGGCGCTGCGCGCGCGGCGGGCCGGCTGAGCGGCAAACCAGCGTATTCGCAGAGGGGCAGGGCCGCCGCGCGCGGGTCATTCTGCGCGGGAAGTCGCCCGATGAGCAGGGCCGTGGCCCACTCTGATTGGTAGAGCACATCTATGCGCGATGGGCAGGGCCGCAGTGCGCTCGGCGCCCCGCGCGGAACAACGCGAAGCACGGGCGAGGGGCAGTGCCGCCGCGCGCGCGGCGGCCCGGCGCCAATCTGTTGGCGCAAGCGCAGAGTGCGCGACGGGCAGGGCCGCCGCGCTCGCGGCGGCCTTAGCCCACTATGTTGGAAGTCGCAGTAGGCGCGAGGGGCAGGGCGCCACTCCGCGCAGGGGGGCCTATTCGTGAGGGGCAGGGCCGAGGCGCGCGCAGCAGCCTTGGCCGACCGCGCGCGGGAAACCACACTATGCGCGCGCGGGGCAGGGCCGCGCGCGGTTTGCGCAAGGGGCTTGGCCGCCGCGCGCGCGCTGGCCTTGGGCGATTTCGCTTGGGACAGCCGAGAATGCCTTATGGGGCAGGGCCGCCGCGCGCGGCGGCCTTGGCCCATTCTGTGCAGGGGGAAGCAACTGCATGCGCGAGGGGCAGGGCAGCCGCGCTGGCGGCAGCTTTGGTGCATCCGATTTGGGCAAGCGCATGTTGCGCCAGAGGCAGGGCCGCCGCGCGCGGCGGCGGCTCTGGGCCACTCTGCGAGGGGCCGCGTCGCCGCGCGCAGTCAGCGCGAGGGACAGGACCGCCGTGCACGCGGTGGCCGGTGGGACAACCGCCGCATGCGCAAGGAGCAGGCCCGCCGCGCGCGCGGCGGACTGCACGCGAGGGGCAGGGCAGCCGCGCGCGCGGCGGCCTTGGGCCACCCTGCGTGGGAAAACAAAGTTTGCGCGAGGGGGGTGCCGTGCCCTCACTTGCTGCGCGTCGGGGAAGTCTCAGGTGACACGCTCGATGTGTCCTACCAACACATAAGGTGGTGCGGCAAAGAGGAGCTACTTGTATGGAAGAGGGATTGGGGAGGAGGAGGAGGAGGAGCAGGAGGAGCAGGAGGAGCAGGAGGAGGAGGAGGAGGAGGAGGAGGAAGAGGAGGGATGATGATATGATGATGAAGATGATGATGATGATTATGGATGAGATGATGAATGCGGATGCTGATGCTGATTGCTGATGCTGATGAGATGATGATGATGATGATGATGATGATGATGATGATGAATGATTATGATGGGGAGGATGAGGATAGGATAGGATGATGATGAGAGGAGGAGATGAGGGGAGAGGAGGAGGGGGGAAGAGGAGGAGGAGGGGAGGAGAGGAGGAGGAGGAGGAGGAGGAGGAGTAGAGGAGGAGGAGGACGCGAGAGGATGAGAAGGAAGGATGAAAGGAGTAGCAACAGGAGGAGGAGCGGGAGGAGGAGGATGATGATGATGAGGAGGAGGAGGAGGAGGAGGTGGGGGAGGTGGAGGAGGAGGTGGGGACTCAGTGAGTTAGTGTCAACTTTGGTGAGTGAGTGTGGCCGTGTGTCAGGGAGGGAGGGTGAGGTGACGAGGAGTAGGAGGGAGGTCAAGCTAGCCAGCTCGAGCGAGTCAAGCATGGCATGCCCAGTCCCACCCGCCCTCCCACAACATAAGAAGCAAAGCTGGCACAACTGGGGGCCGAAGTCACACCGGCCAGCCGGTTTGGTACAGCTGATGCGGCCGCGATGGCGGTTGCCGACGGAAACTGGCGAGCGCGTGTTGAATGCCGCGCACGCATTGCCAGACGAGTCGAGAATGGCCCGGTACACCGCAGGAAGCCAGAGGTGGCCGGAGGAAGCCCGACGGTCTGACAGGACACCCCAAAGCATTTTTGTGAAAAAGCATTGGGTTTTTGATGTTTTTATGTTGAAATTCTTGCAAACACACGGCGTTCGGTAGGATTCTGACATGAACGCGCGAGTGTGCTCTTTGTGGTATTTTTTGCACAGGATTCGCGGCCTGGGTGCATGACAGAGCATCGCGAGTACACCGCGCGATGACGTGAAATCGCTGGATTTGACAGAATTCTTAAGATTCCTATGGTTTTTCCTATGATTTCAGCAAGAGAGCCCGGGCGGGAAATTTGTACAATTTTTGTGAAAAAGCATTGGGTTTTTGATGTTTTTATGTTGAACTGCTTGCAAACACACGGTGTTCGGTAGGATTCTGACATGAACGCGCGCGTGTGCTCTTTGTGGTATTTTTTGCAATGGATTATCGCCGTGGACGACAGGACGTCCATGTCGAGAGGAAAAAATAAGAACCATGTTGATTTTGTATTGTTTTTTACAGGTTAGGATGGGACCCCCCGGATGCGGCCCCTAATGGACGGCCTGAGGGGGGAGTAGGAGTATATTCTAATTAAGGAATAAGGATTAGGAGAGAGAGAAAGGAGGGAATGAGGGAGGGATTGAAGGACGACGGAGGCGGGGAATGGAGAATCGGGCTGGGAGGGTGGGAAGGGAGAAGGTTGTAGTGAAGAGGGAGAGTTGGAGGGAAGGAGCAGAAAGAAGGATCAGAAGGGAGAGTGCGATCAAATGGAGCACAAAGGGGCAAGGGGATCGTAACGAATCCAAGGATTGGTAGGAAGGAGATGAAGGAGAGGAGGAGGAGGAGAGGAGGAGAGAGGGAGGAGGAGGAGGAGTAGAGAAGGAGAGAGGAGAGGAGCAGGAGGAGAGCGAGGAGGAGGAGAGGAGGAGGAGGAGGAGGAGGATAGGAGGAAGAAGGAGGAGAGGGAGGAGGAGGAGGAGGAGGAGGAGGAAGGAGGAGGAGGGGGAGGGAGAATGCTGGGATAATGCTGAAGGGTGCCAGTCAGCAGCGAAGCCACAGCTGGACAATTACACCCCCCCTCGGGGGGCGGCTCTCGATAGCAATCTATCTCCGAGACTTGGGTTTCAAAAGCGACTTGATTACGCTCGAGCCTGCCTCAACTCGGAGGCGCCCCGCTCCCTTGTCATTGGGCCACTTGTCGCCCTTTGGTGGGAGCCCCTTGCGCAATCTGCTGAGATAATTATCTCCCGAGGGGGTGGTCCAACCACGGCACGGCTTCGCCAAGAGCAAGAGACGGCCCCCCCCGTTCACCACGGTGCCCAGACTGGCGCATTTCCAACACCACACTTGCCCGTTACGCATGGCCACACAATGGGAGGGGTGGACCTGCCTGTAGGCCGTCCTCAACTCCGTGGTCACAGGGCGGGGCACAAGCACAACATTATCATTCTCGCTCAAGTGCCGTTGGGTGGGGTCCCCCTTACAGCGGTTACCTTCGAGCCCGAGCCAGTCCACAAGCGACGACCCAGGAGGCGGCCCAAGACGGCACCGACGGCACAGCCACGCCCCATTGGCCAACCGCCCCAACTTGTGGCCCGACACACGCTCGAGCTCGACTGCCCGCCTGGAAGCAGCCCCCCCTCCCCCCTCGGGAGTCCGTGCACACTGCTCGCGGTCCTGCGACGCGAGCTCCCTGGTCACCGCGGCCAGGCGCTGCTGGGCGAGGGTCGCGCAGGCGTCCGCGACGCCTAAGGCCTTGATCTCTCCTCTGATGGCCGCACTCGCCTCCTCAGCCCCTCTCTGGGCATAGGCGTCGGCCAACTCATTCCCACGGGAGACGGAGGGAGGCTGGGAGGACAGGAGGTGGGACTGGGTATCGAGGTGGGAAAAACACTTTCGGAGGGTGACAACCCCAGGGCGGGCTTGGGCAGCTGCACTGACTCTCTGCCACCACCCCCTGAGCACACCGCTGGGGTCATCAAGCTTACCCCCGTGCCACCCATCAAAGACGGCCTGGTTATCAGTATATATAATTATATCCCCAGTCGTGAGCTCCAAACACCACCACAAGGCAGCGAGCTCTGCTGCTGGGACGGTCTGGCGGCCGTCGACTCCCCCATACCACCCAGGGAGGGGAGGGGAAGGGTCCGAGGCTCCAGGGACGGGAGGGCCATGCAGTCCCATCTGGAGACAGACGCCCCACCCCACACGCGCCACCCGCAGGTCCGACGACGTGCCAGATCCATCCAAGAAGCCGACCCTCGCCTCCAGCCTTCGGGCTGGCGTCACTTCTCCATTGGGACCGATGGCGGGTGGTGGGGTGTCAACAGCTCTAACACGCCAGGCATTCACATCCCCCCACTCTGGTGGGGGAGGCACAGGGTTCCATGACAGGGGAACGATCCCTCGGAGCCAAAGCGATTCATTAACCCCTCGGTCGAGGTCGCGGATCGCTCGCTCGCACAAGTGTCCCGTTCTGGCAATCCAAGGGTGCTCCAACTGGGCCAGACAGGGGCACTCGTAAGTCCTATGACGCGTGGTATCTGGGGCCCCTAGATCACACCTAGTGCACAAGCCGTCTGTCTGATAGCCAGCTCGCTTCTGGCGATCTCCATTCCAAATTGTGGCACGCGCTATCCCCTCCAGGGCGCCAGCTTCCTGGTACATATCTTTCTTATGCATGCGCTTGACTAAGTTGCAACATGGTGAGGTCCCCCCCGTCCTTGAGGCAGGCTCCTTCACTGTGCAGGGAGACTTGCTTCCACAACTGCTTCTGAACTGACTGGGCCAGGGCATCACAAATTTCAGTCACATCCTCGGACAGGTCGGGGTTGAAACGCCACTGAGCACCGTCGGGGTCCTCCCAAACGTCAGGCTCAACCCCAACCCATCCCAGGGAACGAAGGGTGAGCAACAAGGCCCCCATAGGCCCCGCTACTGCTCGCCATCGGGATCGGGGCTTCAACCTAGCAAGCTTAAACTTAGTGGCCGTCCAACCCCTCCGAACCTGCTGCCTGAGGGTGGGGTTGTTGGCCCAGAAAATGAGCCACTCTTTGGCCTGGCGCTTCACGCACGCAGCCCAAGGGCCCCCCTCCCCATACATCAGCAGCATGACCATCGCGGTGCAGCGGCCTTTCTTTCCAAAACCAGCTAAGTCCGCTGCCATAGCTCTCCGCTTTCGGATTTCGGTCGGGGGGAGGCCGAAGAGAGGGCTATCGTAGGACATCTTAGCCCGCACGTTAGCATTAAATAGGAGCTTGCTTTTCTTTCGTCGGGCCCGTCCCAAACTGGCGAATAAACCGGCCCTGGTGGCCCGAATTTTGCCGAGTCTACTCCTTCTTGTTGCCGTTTTCCTGGATCTACGCATCCCCATGGTGTTGTCGGTCCCCAGGTCCTTCATCTCCTTGCCTTTCTTGATGGAAACATTTAACTCTGCCAGGGACCTCTCCACCTCCAGGGCGTCCTGGGGGTTCTGGGCAAGGATGGTTGACTTGTCGGAGATCCTGAGCCTCGCCTTGAGACAGCCTCCAACCAGGACGCTCGCTGCTTTCGACACCGCTGCACCTACCACGTCGTCAGGGCCCTCGACCCTCACGGTGATGTCGTCCACGAACTGTCGCAACCTCGCTATCGGGACGGCTAGATGTACTTCTTCTAGCACATGATAGAGTAGTGCTCGCGCTCCGTGGTTAGCTTTCCCGCATCCTGGTACCATCCCATTGTCAGGAACGATCAAGTCACTGAATATCTTATTAGCCTTGACTAGCCTAGGGCAGAGGTACGACATGATGCACATGTACAGCTCTACTGGGGGGTACTCGACCTGTGCTGCACGTACTGCTAATATACCTAAGTCCACCAAATCGTAGAACTTCTCTAAGTCCTGGAAGAACGTAGCTTGGCTGGCTTCGTCTAGATTGGCTCGTGTTTCGTCCAGAACTAGTGTTAGCAGTGCCGACTGCAACGCCGAACTCTTTCTTACTGCCGCGTCCCAGAACCCCGCTTTTCGATCACACCACTCAGTTAATCGATGTTTGGTCATCTTACCCCAGACTCTCATCGTCATCGGCATCAGCCCTATGGGCCGCTCTTCCCCCGCTATTTGTTTGTCCCCCTTTGGTGGTAGGGCATACCACATCTGCATTATCTGATGAGGCCAAGTCAACTGCCTCTCGCACATGTTCAGGATGAGGAGGAACGATTCCTTGCACGACGGGCTGAGCGCTCGCAACTGGTCTGGCGCCCATTGATCAGCACCAAGCCCAGTCCCCGCCTGGAAGCTGCTCAGCGCCATGTCTAGGCACTCACGCGTGAGGAAGGGCCTTCCGGCGAGCGCCTCCAGGGCCTTGCTCTTCAGGTCGCGCATGGCCTGCGGGAGCTCCTTCGTGGCAAACTCCTTGTGAGCCGTCCATCGCCGTTCCCACTGCCGTCGTCGAAGTTGAATTCCTTTCTGCGGGTCCATCTCCCACTTCTTGGTGTCTGGGTCCAAGCATCCATCACTCGTGCCGATTCGCTCCTCGGAACTCAGATAACGATGTGCTCCTTTCATCGCGTTGTCTGATGCCTTCTTGGCCTACGTTCGTACTTGTGCTCGAGTGTCCCGCCAGGCCAGGGTAGCATGACGGGCTGCTCGTCGGAAAACTTCAGCTATCAGTTCTGCTTCTTCCGATGCTTCGCTCTGATCTGCTCCAGTTCGGTCAAGGGGCTCACCTAGCTCAGACCTCGACGTCACGGAGGGCCCACCTGGCTCGATCAGGGTGGTGGGGGAGTCGAGGGGCTCACCTAGCTCAGTCCTCATCTGCTCCTGCCCACTGTGGCCTAACCCCTCGCCACGCAGGGGGAAGTTACCGCTGTCTGTGCTGCCATGGCTATCACGGATCCAGCAAGCTTCCTGTCCGCCCGCGCCGCTCGCTGGAGCTCCCTCCTCCTGCGGCTGGAGTGCCCAGGGCGCGGGTCGTCCAGGTGGCGACGGTGATCCAGGGCTCCCTTGCGGGGCCCTGGAGCGTTCTGACATCCAAGAATTCCCAGTAGACGGCGACATCGAAGTAGAACTGCTCGCACTCCCTGTCGCTCTTGGCCCCAGCCCCGTAGAGCGTGCCAGTTGGGGCGGCGTACTCCCAGTAGACGGCGTCGAGGGTGTCGAACTGCTTGCTTCCCTCGTCGCTCGTGTTCCCAACCCCGTAGAGCGGGCCAGTTGGGACGATGTACCCCCAGTCGGTGGAGCCGTAGGTGTCGAGCTTCCCGCCATCGAGGTCCCTCGTGTCCCCAACCCCGTAGAGCGGGCCAGTTGGGGCTGCTCAGCTGTACTTGCCGTCGCACCTTCCCCCTCTTCTTCAGCAGCCTCCTCCTCCAGCTGCAGCTGCTGAAGGTTGGGCTCGTCCGCCTCCGCATCCATCTGCACGAAGGGGTCGTCCTCGCAGTCCATGCTGCTGGTGGCCACTGGTGGGGCGATCAGCTCCACCGTCGCCTCCTTCTGGGTGCCGCTCTCTCCGGCCTTCCGCTGCTTTTTTGACGGCTTTGGGGCCGGCGGGCCCCGCAGTGACTGACAAGGCTGACCTGCTAGATACTGCGTCAAGTTGAGCAGCACCCTGCTGTCCTCCTCCTTGTCCCTGTCAGTGTCCTGCTTGCCGCCCTTGGCCTGGTCGATGAGCTCGATGCGCTGACTGAGCGAGCGCATGACGCTCTCAACCAGCTTCAAGTCTTCATCCTTCTTCTGCCGCGCCTTCAGTATTGCCAACTCCCTCAGTCTGGCAGCCAAGGCCTCCCACAGATTCGCCTTTTCCCTGAGGGCCGCGTCCAAGAAGGGGTCTGTCTTCTCTTGAATGGTGACCTTGCGCAGCGTGAACTTGGGATTGCATCCTCTTCGCACCTTATCTTTTGGCTTGGCATCCGTCATGATGCACAGTGACTGCTCCGCTGCTACTGACCATTCGCCAAAGTGGTAGGCCAGCTTGTTGGAGCCCTCATGGTCCAGCCGATACGCCCAGGAGTCTGCCACATCATCAACTGGGTCTTGCACCGCTCGTCCTCGGGTGTCTGCCAGCGCCTGAAACCGCTGCTCATCGCTGGTTGCCTCTTTCTGCTTCGTGGCATACGTCGTCTCCAGGAGGTGCGCATACTCATCATGATGCAGGTCTCCTGGTGTCGCTGCATTCTCGTCGCGCTCTGCTGCTGCTGCCACCATCTTCTGATACTTCTCACGATCACGTTGGGCTCGCTTGAGTCCTTTCTCTTTGTGGACCGTGGTGGTGGCGATCTCGATCTTCACTGGCTGGATCGGCATCTGCACCTTGACCGAGGCGGGTCGCGAGTGCAGGCGCAGGTGGAGGCCCACGTGTGGGCTCCATGGAACTTCCCTCACAGGCTTGAATTCTTTCACAAACGGGCGAAAGTCTCGCGAGGCTATCCCGTAATCAATGAGTCTGCCTTTGCCTGTGGAACATGTGACGGTACAATCGCTTGGTATCAGCAACTCTCCCCTCAGAGCCTTCAACCATGGTGACTGCTGCATCTGCGTCGGTGTGTTGTTCCAATCTCCGAGTGCTACCCATGGCACTCCTAGGGACTTCACCACTCGTGTCAGCTGTACCATCTTGGCGACGTTCGCTGGTCCGTCTAGTCCCACACTGCAATCAAGATACACCGAGATCAAAGCCAGCGTCGCCCCTTTCAAACGCCAGAGGATGATCGAGATGTCGCGCAGTTCTTTCTGAAATTCACTGTGCCCCGTGCCATCGGGCAAGTGTGCTGCCGCGACGTGACCTGCTCTGGCAAGCCAGCACGTCCCCCCTTGAGTACCAGACTTACTCCGCATCGATGGTGTCGCAGGCGTCCACGAGAACTGGGATTGCCACCCCTTGAATCTCAGTTTCTTGATCTCCTGCTTGGCGGCCTTTGGGAGCAAGTGATGCTCTGCTAAGCCGACCATGTCAAAACTGCAGTGCTCCACGTAGTGTCGCACCTTTTCCCCGTAGTGCGTGACGTTAGCGAACAGCACGTCCACATAGCCACTCTTCATTCGTGTAGGTCGTTCTTTCTTTGTGCCGACGACGGCGCCGTCAGGAGCTCGACGGTGCAACGCTGGCTGCCCCCTTGGCCCTGGCACGGAGCGCCGCTGTCTTGGCAATGTACTGGTCGATCGCGCTCGGGTCCGTGAAGTCAACCGCCTCTGGAGTTGCCGCTGCGGCGCTCTCGTCTGGCTTCGCCGCTGCTGCACCTGCTCCTTGGGCTTCACCTCCCGCCCCTCTGCGCCTCTTGATGGAATGGTGCAGCGTTCGCAGCCTCTCTGCAGCCTCTCGCGCCGCCTTGCCCGCGTCGGTGGCCGACTTGAGCACGTTGCGAGCCTGCTTGTGAGCCGCTGCCGCTTCTTCGTACTGTTTCCGAGTGGGCTCGTCGAGGGACGCCAATTCCTCGGTCTCCAACTCTGGGAACTCTTCTTC
>CAUYUJ010015530.1:0-14580 GCA_963575745.1 Prorocentrum cordatum | reverse complement strand
TCCTCCTCCTCCTCCTCCTCCTCCTCCTCCTTCTCCTTTTCCTCCCTCCTCCTCCTCCTCTTCCTCCTCCTCCTCCTCCTCCTCGCCTGGGAGTCCCCAGAGACCTCTCGAGGTCTCCCGAGGTCCCTTGGGGCCCCTGGTGTGTTCCCTGGAGACCCCTCGAGGTCTCGGGAGGCCTCTCCACAGGTTTCTGGAGATCCGAGGTCCAGAGCCGAGGTCCATGGAAGTCTCTGGAGGGGCCCTCCCGCGTGGCCCGCGCGTGGCCCCGCGGAGGCTGCCGGGGGGCCCTCCCAAGCTGCAAGAGCAGGAGCACACGGCGGAGGGCACCTCCGATCAGCAGGCAGGGCATGCAGCATGAGGTGCAGAGCAGGCGCTCGCGGCGGCGCGGGGCAGAGGCAGGAGGAGGGAGAAGGGAGAAGGGAGGGAAGGAGGAGGGATAAGGGGGAAGGGGAGAAGGGAGAAGGAGGGAGAAGGAGGGAGAAGGAGGGAGAAGGAGGAGGAGGAGGCGGAGGAGGACGACGAGGGAGGAGGCGGAGGAGGAGGAGGAGGAGGAGGAGGAATGAGAAGGGAGAAGGAGGGACTCTTCGGGCTCTTCAGGGGACCTCCTGAGGGCCAGGCGTGCTCGAAATCCCAGGGGAACTCGTACATGATATGTGTTTTCGAGCTCCACCAAAAAAAACATTGTGCCATGCATGGAAACCAGGAGGAGGAGGAGGAGGAGGAGGAGGAGGAGGAGGGAGAATAAGGGAGGCGGAAGAAGAGGAGGCAGCAGTACTCCGCTCGAGCCGTGGACCCTGCTCGCTGGAGGCTGGGAAGACAGTCGAAACGCGAAAGCGAATCCGATGGGGAGCCGCATGGCCCCGCGCAGAGCCGCCTCGATGGCGTAGCGGAGCTTGCGGGCCAGACGCTTCGTCTGCCGGTCGTTGTCGCCGGTGCCTGACTACCTACCAGACCACCCCAACCCATCCCGAAGACCCGGATTTCGGGTTGGGGGGGGGTAAGGGTTCCACATGTGTTTTTTCAGTGTTCCCCGACCCCCCCAAACTGGAAATGGCGGGCAAATGGAAGCCTTCGGGTTGGGTTGGGGTGGTTTGGTGGGTGGTGAGTGCCCATGTAGGCGTGCGCGATGCTGAGGTAGAAGCACTGGTTCCACATGACGCGGCGCCTGGCGACGGGGCCCCCGGGAGGCCACTTTGAGCGGCCGGGAGCCCCGGCGGCGGGCGCTGCTGCGCACGGCCGGCCCCGGCCACCCTCCGCCCCAGAGGTGGGCGGAGGCTGGGGCCGTGGCAGGCCCGGGGGATCCCAGACCACCAAACAGGTGCTTCTGGACCTCCCAAAAGGCAGGTCGCTCGTCGCGACTGTGAGATCTGTTTCGGAACCCAGCGAGGAGGGGCCGGGGCCCTCAGGAGAAGTGCTGTGAGCAGGAGTCGGATGCTGAATCGTTGGGTTTGAAGTCGGAGACGGTGAAAAGGCTTTGCTTGCCCTGTCGTCGTCCGTGTAAAAGTCGACCGCAATCTTTCATTGCTTCGCGCCGATGTAAGCGTAATATCTGCAACTGGAGTTGGGCAGACGAGCGCAGGAATCGGAGGAAAGATAGGCGCAGGAGCCGGAAGGTAGGAGAACCGCAATCGTAAAGGTAGGAGCCGGAGTCGGAGACACGATCGCAAGAGTCGGAGAAGGAGGGGAAGAAGGAGGAGGAGGAGGACCTCTTTAGCGATCGATCCTCTCGGGAGTCTGGAAGGGCTCTGCTGCTCCTCCTCCTCCTCCTCCTCCTCCTCCTCCTCCTCCTCCTCCTCCTCTCATCCTCCTCAAATCCTCCTCAAATCCTCCTCTCCTCCTCCTCCTCCTCCTCCTCCTCCTCCTCCTCCTCATCATCATCATCATCATCATCATCATCATCATCATCATCATCACCACCACCACCACCACCACCAGCAGCAGCAGCAGCAGCAGCAGCAGCATCCTCATCCTCATCCTCATCCTCACCATCATGACCATCAGCAGCAGTATCAGCATCAGCATCAACATCATCATCAGCATCATCACCAGATGCATCATCATCATCATCATCATCATCATCATCATCATCATCATCATCATCACCATCATCATCATCAGCATCATCAGCATGAGCATCAGCATCCTCATCAGCATCATCATCATCATCAGCATCATCATCAGCATCGGCATCATATCATCGTCATCTTCAATAGCATCATCATCCTCATCGTCATCGTCATCGTCATCCTCATCATCATCGTTGTCGTCATCATCATCAGCATCATCATCCTCATCGTCATCCTCATCCTCATCCTCATCCTCATCATCATCGTCATCATCATTGTCATCATCATCACCACCACCATCCTCCTCCTCCTCCTCATCATCAGCAGCATCATCATCATCACCATCACCATCACCATCACCATCATCATCATCATCATCATCATCACCATCATCATCACCATCACAATCACCATCACAATCATCATCACCACCATCACCAGCATCATCAGCATCACCATCACCATCACCATCACCATCACCATCACCATCATCATCATCATCATCATCATCATCATCATCATCATCATCATCATCACCACCATCATCGTCAGCATCAGCATCAGCATCATCCTCATCTTCGTCTTCATGCTCATCATCGTCCTCCTCATCCTCCTCCTCCTCATCATCATCTTCATCAGCATCATCATCATCAGCATCATCCTCATCCTCATCCTCATCATCATCAACATCCTCCTCCTCCTCCTCCTCGTCCTCCTCCTCCTCCTCCTTCTTCCTCTCCCTCCCTCACCACGTGAGAAATGAAACTGCTGGAAACTCCTTCCTCTCCCTCGGAGAACAGACAAGCACCGATACCGCAACTCCCCAGGCCTTCCTTCGGCTGTGCCCCGCCAAGAGATTGGGGGCGAGCCCAGCCGCGACGGCGGGGGCCACCCAGGAGGCCCGCAGGGGCGAAGATAAGGGAAGCGCAGCGGCATCAGTACCTCTCCCTCCTCTGATTCGGCGGCGAGAGTGGGACGCACAGAGACATACTACTACTACTACTACTACTACTACTACTACTACTACTACTACTACTGCTACTACTACTACTACTACTACTACTACTACTACTGACTACTACTACAACTACTACTTCTACTTCTACTTCTACTACTCTACTTCTACTTCTACTTCTACTTCTACTTCTACTTCTACTCTACTTCTACTTCTACTCTACTTCTACTTCTACTTCTACTACTACTACTACTACTACTACTACTACTACTACTACTACTACTACTACTACTACTACTACTACTATGTCCTCCTTGGAGGCGCGCGTCCGACCCGAACGTATAGTATACCCATGTTGTAGCACATCGTTTTCCCGAAAGGTGTGGCCAGAAAGCGCCCGCCACGACGCATGTACTATAAGATTTCTCGGTGCGCGCGTCGCCCCTGGGGGGGGCGACGCACATATGTTGGGGTGACGCCGAGGGGGGAAGCGAGAGGGAGCAGGCCTGCTCAGAAGGCGGCGGGGCTTCTCGAAGTCCTGCAGCCTTCTGGGAAGCGTTCTTGGTCTTCGGGAAAGGCCTAGAAAACTTCTCGGAAGGCCGGGGGGCTTCAGAGCCTTCTGACAATGCCCGCCCCCTCTCACGTCCCACCCTGGCTGGTCGCTGCCTGATCCTTTTGCGCTGAACAACGAGGCCAAGACACGGATTCATCGGGGATCTCTGAACCCTGGCGGTTCCGGAAGATAGATCGGGCGCCGCGGTCTTCCCAGAGCGTTCCTGAACGCTCTGGAGCGATTTGTCCCTGTCCTGGCCCCACCCGACCTTCTCGAGCCCTCCTTTGAAAGGCTTCGGGTTGCGCACAGATCGGGGGCGCGCAAACATGGATTAGCGATCCATGTATTTAGCGCGCGGTCGCCAAATCCATGCATCGGGGGAGGTGCCCTCCCCAGAATGCGGCCGGTGCCGCCTCGCTCGGCGGCGGAGATCTGCGATTCCCCATGGAAACGGGACCCGTCGCCAATTCACGCCCCCTTAACCCTTAACCCATGTTTGCGATCGCCTGAGACTTGTCCCTGTCCTGGCCCCACCCGACCTCCTCGAGTCCTCCTTTGAAAGGCTTCGGGTTGCGCACAGACAGCCCCCCTCCAGGTAGGCTTAGGTCGGACCTGACCCCCCACGGAGGAATTTTGGGCGAAACATTGAAAAAAACATGTTATCGTTAGTTTCTTTTCTTTTAAAGCACGCAAGAAACAAAAACCTACCCTAACGATGTTCTGCTAGTTTTGAATATTCCTTCTGTAGAGGGACAGGCCCGACTCAAAGGTCGCCCTGGCTGGCCTCAGCAGGTCCCCCCCAAGCAGCCCCCGCTGGCCCCAGTAGGCTCCTGGAGCCCCGAGCGCAGCACCAGGCGGCCGCGGCGCCCTGGCGCCGTCCCCAGCGGTGCTGGGCCTCCTTTCCACCACCAGCACCAGAAGTTGGAGGGGGGGGTCCTCCTCCTCCTCCTCCTCCTCCTCCTCCTCCTCCCCCTTCTCCTCCTCCTGCCCCTCCTCCTCCTCCTCCTCCTCCTCCTCTCCAGCTCCTCCTCCTCCTCTCCTCCTCCTCCTCCTCCTCCTCCTCCTCCTCGTCTCCCACCTCCCCCTCCTCCTCCTCCTCCTCCTCCTCCTCCTCCTCCACTCCTCCTCCTCCTCCTCCTCCTCCTCCTCCTCCAGCTCCTCATCCACCTCCTCCTCCTCCTCCTCCACCTCCTCCTCCTCCACCTTCTGGTGGTGGTGGTGGCAAAGCAAGCCCACCAAACTGCACGCCTGGGGAGCCCCGTGCCCCGAGGCTGGGATGCTGAGGCCGCCTCGGCCTACTCGGGGGGCCTGTTGAGGCCAGCTGGGACTGAAGGGGCCCCTCGCCATCGCTCGGACGTCCATTCCCTGTGCTTGTTTGGTTTCGTGCGTGCTTTTTTCGCCAAATGATCAAGGATACTCCTCGATGGTTCTCGCCGAAGGAAACATGCACACGTCCGAGCGCTGCCAAGGGCCCAAGGAGACACAAATGAATACACACAATTCCCAGGATCCACCATATCTTTCCATGTTTTCTGGGTGTTCATCTTCCCCCCCCTTCCCATATCGTCCCATATCTTCCTGGGAGTCGACGATGTAGTGTGTGAATTGTGTCTGTGTTTTTGTCCCTCCTGATACTCGGGGGGCTGTTGAGGCCAGCTGGGGCTACTCGGGAGGCCCGTCGAGACCAGCGGGCACTCAACCTGGCGGGGCCGTGTGTGCGCAGCCTGGAGGCCTCTTGGCGGTCCTCCTCTTGTGCGGAGGAGAGATCACGACGAAGCCAGAGACGATCTCCGAGAGCTGGAACTGTCGGGCCCAGAGGGGTCATCCACAGAGGTCCTCCTCCTCCTCCTCCTCCTCCTCCTCCTCCTCCTCCTCCTCCTCTCTCCTTCCCCTCCTCGTCCTCCTGCTCCTGCTCCTGCTCCTCCTCCTCCATCTTCTCCTCCTTTTCCTCCTGTTTTCCTCCTCCTCTTCCTCCTGCTTCTCCTCCCTTTCTTCT
Organism: Prorocentrum cordatum; assembly: GCA_963575745.1. NCBI lineage: Eukaryota > Dinophyceae > Prorocentrales > Prorocentraceae > Prorocentrum > Prorocentrum cordatum. The sequence goes on along the minus strand of CAUYUJ010015530.1, from coordinate 9,010 downwards.
TCCTGTCCTCCTCCTCCTCCTCCTTCTCCTCCTCCATTCCTTTTCCTTATAAAGAGCTTCTCCCTGTCGCACCCCGAAGCCAGTTTTTAGGGTGTGCCGGGAGCTTCGTCTGAGATTTCCTCACCACTGATGACTCTGAAGTTTAAACTGACAACAGCTTCACAGATGGAGGGCGGGTCATTTTCAAAATGTGGCTCTCGCCGTAGCGCGGCGCACATTCGTTCTAAAACATTGCAAGAGTTTCACGGATTGAGCGCGGGAAGCTTTCAAAATGTGACTCTCGCCTCCGCGCGGCGCACATTCGTTCTAAAACATTGTAAACATATCACGGATTGAGGGCGAGTGGTTTTCAACATGTAGCTCTCGCCTTAGCGCGGCGCACATTCGTTTAAAAACTGGCAAGGGTTTCACGGATTGAGGGCGGGTCGTTTTCAAAATGTGGCTCTCGCCTTAACGCGGCGAACATTCGTTCCAAAACATTGCAAGGGTTTCACGGATCGAGGGCGGCTCCTTTTCAAACTGTGGCTCTCGCCTTGGCGGCGAGCACATGTTTTACACAAGTTTCTAGAGTTTCACGGAGTCCCATCATCAACGTACCAGAATGGTGTTGCGGAAGGATTCAGGATTATGCGGGTGCAGCAGTTACGTTGATTCTCTGTGTTGAAATCCTAGTAATGGCGTTCTGGCATGCTTCAGGATCGTCAAGACGCAACAGTCTGGTTGATCCGTGGCGTTGGAATCCCGAGAACAATGTTTTGGCATGCTTCAGGGTCTTCGAACGGTTGTCTTCAAACGAGGCAATTCCATCAATGGAAAAGAACCATTGTAGGGGCCTATGAAGAGGGAGCTCGGAGGGAGGGTTCACTCCAACCTCGTTGATGACTCTTGGGTTTACACTGGTCCTCCTCCTCCTCCTCCTCGTTCTCCCCATGTTGCTCTTCTTCCTCCTCCTCCTCCTTTTCCTCCTCATCCCCCTCCTCCCACGACTTCTTCCCCTCTTGCTGCTCCTCAATCGCTCACACGCTCACCAAGTCCAGGTCGACCATCGACCTGGCCTCATGAGAACTTCCTTGTGCCCTTCAGAAATAGATGTTGGAAGGGTGTGGGGGTGAAAGGAAGTTGGGGGCACCGAGGAAAGGAAAACGGACGAAAGGTCTGCGGGCTGCTGTCCAGAACCCCCTGGGGGAACCTCCGTGCAAAGTTTCCTCGGGTCCGACTTGGATGTGGGTAGCGGTCGACACGGGCCGCGGAGCTTGCTAGCCCTCGCTGAAGCCCTGTACCCGCACTGCCGACCAAACAAAACTGGCATGCTGACTTTCTCTATAACAGCCACCCAGAGGGAGCGCGCACAGGTTGCTGTTTCTCCTCCTCCTCCTCCTCCTCCTCCTCCTCCTCCTCCGGTTCTTCATCCTGCTCTTTTCCCTCCTAGTACCTCCTACCCTTACCCCTTCCTGGCATAAGATCCCACTCTATCACCTAGCCTGCTGATGGCCACCAGATCTGGGTGGTACCATCCTGCCCATCAAAAACAAGACAAAGCCTCCCTTTCAGCATGGGCAATACGTCGTCGACTATGCAACATGTGTGGCAAAAGAGGAACAATGCGGTCCCACTCAGGGCGCGACGCACATCCTTCGCTCGCAAGCTTGTGGACGGCAGGATCGCGCGCGCGAGCGGGCACAGTGGCGCTCTCGCCTCGGCGCCGCGCAGATATCAACCGAAAGTGGCGCTCTCGCCCGGGCCTGGTGCACAGGCTTCACTCGCCAGGTCGTCCGGGACGGGGCCGCGCGCGAGCAGGCCAAGAATGTTGCCGCCCTCGCCCGGAAGCCCCGTGCAGATGCGTCGCACAGACGCGGCGCTCCCGCTGCGGCACGGCGCGCGTTCTTCGAGACTGGGGTGGGAGTTTCCAGGGACCCCCTGGAACAAAAAAACCCGGACCCCTCTGAATCGGGGGTTCGGCCCAGAGGGGGGCGTCCAAGAGGGGGGGGCGCAAATCATGGCCGACGACATGTGCGCGGTCCAGGGGGGGGGGGCCAGCGACGTAATGAAATAAGAGGAGGCGCCATGAAATCTGGGGAACTATCATGGCCAACGCCATGATATCCACCCCCCCTAGTCATCACCCCCCCCTCTTTGCCCCCGACTGATGGGGGGGGGGAAGTTTGGGGAGTCAGAACCTAGAGGGGGAGGGGTGGTTTGGGGGGGGGGCACCGGCCCCCGCAAAACCGAAAACAATACCGTGCCACGAGCCCCGAACAGAAACACACAAAAAAAAACGCCCACCCACCCTGCCCCGAGGCTGCTTGTTTGGTGCCTCATCTTCGCCCCCCTCCCACGCCCCCTCCCTCAGAGGGATTAGGACGGCTTTTCCCCTGGACCCCACCAAAAAAAAGATCAGGGATTTGTTTTGAAGGAATGGAAAAAATGTTCCCCCCAAGACCCCCGCCCCCCCCCCCCTCAAGGAAGGTTATGTAGGAAGTTCGGGAGGTTTTCCCCACGGAACCCTACCAAGAAACACCCTCAAGGACTTTCGCTGGTTGGGCTAGAAGATTTTTACCACGCACCCCACCCCATAAACCACCCACGGGGATTTTAGGGAAGTGTTTCCCCAGAACCTTTTCCTCCAGAACCCCTCAGAGACCTTCCTCGAAGGAGGTTATTGGGAGGTTAATTCTACTTCCCCCCCCGAAACAAAAACCTCAATGAAGCTTGCTGGGGGGTGATAGGGGCGTTTTCCCCCGGAACCGCAAAAAAACCTTAAGGGGGAGTGCTGGGGGAAACTAAGCCCCCCCGAACACATGTTAGAAACACCGCAAAGATGAACTTGGCGGGGTTTAGACATTCTTAACCCCTCCCCCTCAATGGGCGTTCATGAAAGGTCTAACAATGTGCTTTCCTCCAAGAGCCCCCCTCAAGAAGAGTTTTTGGAGGGCCTCGGGGGTCCCCCCAGAACCCCTCAAAACCCGCCCATCAGGGAAAGGTTCTTGTAGAGGGGTTCCCCCTAGACACCCCCCAAAAAACTATCCAAACCTCCCTCAAAGGCGATGTGTGTAGAGGTTTAGGGGGTTTTGCACCCAGAGACCCCTGAACAAAAAACCCTCAAGGAGGGTTCTCGGGTGGGTTGAGGAGTACGTGAGGGCTGTTTTTCGAGGGTTCCGGGTGGACAGAAGTTTCACCTCGCCAAAACAAAACCATTCGGGAAGGTTGTTGGGGGGTTCAGGGGGGGGGGGAACGAACCCTCCCTCAAGGGGGGTTTGGGTTTAGGGGCGGCTTGTGAATTGGCACGCCCCACTGTATTGTTCGGTATCCGAGTCGCGGGAAAGCGGCAGTGGCAGCGGGGCCGCGCGAGAGCGGACAACATGATGATTTCGCCATATCGCCTCGCAAACGTCTCGTGGCAATACGGCTTCGGCTCGGCGCATGCTTTGTTTCCGCTTGCGTTCATCTGACATTTGGTCGCGAGATAAAAGCCTAAATTGTGCTCTCGCCGTAGTGCCGCGCAAGGCTTCAAGGGGCAGGCTGGAGAAGAAACCACGATCTGGAGCAATTGAACCTCTATGCTAGACCTAGGCGATCCCGACCCGAAAAGCACTGGACCCACCACCCCTCACCCCATACATGATGTCGTGTTGTTTGTTCAACTCGCTGGCCCAAAAGCCCTCGACACCATTTCCAAAACCAATCCTGCTCGCTTCTGATGCGCCCGGGGCCCAAAACTTATCCCTGGATGCGGAAATCAAGGAAAACCACTATGACACACGCAGATCAGAGCGGGGGGGTCGAACGGTCATACTTTCTCCCTGCACGCGCGTTGCTGGATGATGGCCCTGCCTCTGGGGACTGCACCTGGGGAGCTACGCAGGGGGACCACACCTGGGAACTACACAGAGGGGGCGAAATTTGGGCGCTGGCTACACCAAGGGGCGACCCATGGGGGCTGCATTTGACGGGCTACGCTCGAAGCCCACGCTTGGGGGCTGCACTCGGGGGCTGCACACGGGAGGAGGAGGAGGAGGAGGAGGAGGAGGAGGAGGAGGAGGAGGAAGAAGAGGAGGAGGAGAGGGAGGAGGAGGAGGAGAGAGGAGGAGGGAAGAGGGGAGGAGGCGGAGGAGGAGGGAGGGAGTTTTCCTCCGAGTCTCCTGGCGCCCACAAAGGTTGGTGGGAGGAGGAGGGTAGGAGAGTAGGAGGAGGAGGGAGGAGGAGGAGGAAGGAGGAGAGGATGAGAGGAGGAGGAGGAGGAGAAGAGGAGGAGAGGGGAGTGATTCCTCGGAGTCTCAGGCGCCCACCAAGTTGTGTGGTGGGAGGGGTAGGAGGAGGAGGAAGGAGGAGGAGGAGGAGGAGGCGAAGGAGGAGGAAGGAGTAGAGAGGAGGAGGAGGATGAGCAGGAAGGAGGAGGATGAGAGGCGGAGGAGGAGGCGGCGGAGGAGGAGGAGGAGGAGGAGGAGGCGGAGGAGGAGGGGGGCGACACTTTCGGGGCTACCCCTCGGGGCCGACACCTGGGGGCTGCACTTGCAGGCTGCACCTGGGAGCCACATCTGGGGGCAGCACCTGCGGCGCGGCACGCGGCCGCGCCACCGCCCCCTCCCCCTCATCCGCAGGATGCCGCGTCCATAGAAAAACAAACAAAAAAACGCCATACGCATTAACTTATGGCGCTCCGCGCGGATTTCTTGGGTCCGCACTGGGCCCCCCCCCCTGGCGGGCGGAGCGCGCCAGGGGCGCCGCCGGAGGCGCCGCCGGAGGCGCCGCCGGGCGGGCCCAGCGCGGATCCAAGAAATCCGCGCGGAGCGCCAACAGTTTACGTGTATGGCATTTGCGGTTTCGAATCCAGCGCTGGAGGCTTGGGCCCGAGGCGTTCTCGAGCGCCAGGCCCCGCGCAGGGCGCCTCCACTTCGTCTTGTTGCGGGCCCCGACCTCCTGCGCCTGGCCGCGGCGGGGGCGCGAGGGGCGGGCGGCGGCGCGAGGGAGACGACCGGCCGGCCAAGAGGTCCAGGGGATGCCAAAGAGGCATCCCGGATCGCCCACAGATGGCCAAAGAGGCTTCCGAGATGGCCCCACGACGGCCCAAGGGGCCTTCACGACGCCCGCCAGGGCCTCCAGCACGGCCCTGAGGCGCCCCAAGAAGGCCCCAAGACAGCCCAGGGAGGCCCCTGAGAAGAAGAAAAGAAAGGGGGCTTACGCACGATGACATGGCGGCCTTGCGCAGCGGCTTACGCGGGCCGCCAGCGAGGCACGCCACAGTGGAAACGAAGGCCTCACGCGGGACCTCAAGGGGGGCTTTGCTTTCGCGCAAGTGTCCGCGCAGTCGAACCCTGATTTCTGCGTGGCTGAGGGGGCTTCTGAGGAGGGCTCGGATGCCTCGAAGCGCTGCTCAGATTGCGAGGAGGAGGAGGAGGAGGAGGAGGAGGAGGAGGAGGAGGAGGAGGAGGAGGAGGGAAGAGGGTAGTGAGGGAGAGGAGGAGGAGCAGGAGGGGTTTCCAAGAGGTCCCCCTGGCATCTCAGGAGGCCGACCCCTCGCGCCACCCCCCGTCTGCGCCCCGCGGCGCCTTCAGCTTCAGCTTGCGCAGCACTTCGGCCTCGCCCTTCCCGGCGCCGAGGTCCAGCGAGCTGCTGCGGCGGTGGGCCCGTTTTCTCGTCTTCTGCCCCGCCGGCTCGCCGCACAAGTCCTCCACCGGTGGCCCGAGGGGCGGAGGGAGAGGGAGCCGAGGAGAGGGAGCGAAGAAGACTGTGCGGAGGGGATGAGGGCAAGGAGGAGGAGGAGGAGGAGGAGGAGGAGGAGGAGGAAGATGATGACCGGAGTGAACCAAAGATGCAGTAGCAGCGCTGCTGCACTGCGCCCTCCCGTCCCAAGCCGCTCTCCTCACGCGTCCCTACAGGCTTTCCGTTTCAGCACCGGTGGGGCCTGCCACTTCGGCGAGGGCACCGCCTTGAGAAGGAATTGCCTTGCCTCTCTCATCCTCTTTCTGGCGCCTTCTCAGGAATGCTTTAACTAGGATCATTCAGTCCAACGAGGTGCCCGATGAGGTTCCCCTTTTCGAGCAGGACCGCCCCCATCCGTTTAAATGTTCCACATACGTAAGACTTGTGCCCATAAGCTTCGAGGAGATCTCAGGCGCAAGCTGCGTCTTGAAAAGGAGCCGCCCTGGAGCTGGGCAGCGCTACGTTTGTCGAAGCTTCGGGCCTTGACCATTTACATCTACAGCGGCTGCAACGGGAAGCCCTTACACTCGACCAGGATAGTAAGGATGCGCGGTAAGGATGCAAGGGCCTTGGAAGGCCATGTCGACGTTTTCCGTGCGGAGCGCAGCAAAATGCCGAAGGATGCCGAGTACCGAAGGGGCAAGGATGCAAGGGTAGCCTTGGAAAGTTGCCCCATCCTCACTGTCATGGTTGACTGTACTGGACAAGACATGTCGTCCATCAACTCCAACGCTGCAGCAGAAAAGCACACGCGCGCGGTGCTGAGGCGAAGAGCCCCGTTTTGAGAACGGCCTGCCCTCAGGCGCAAGCCTCTTAAATCTTTGTTTCCAACCTATATATATATATAAACTACCTCTACCCTTCCTTGAAGCTGCTGCAATCGCTGAAGACAAGTGCGAACGGCGCTTGAAAGGGAATGAGCATGTTGACAGCGACCCCGCTCCACATCTGCGACTGCGGCAAACCTTCGAGGCAAATGTGCGCGGCGCTACAGCGAGAGCCACATGTTGAAAACTACTGGTGATCGATCCTTGAAACTGCTGCGAACGTTTAAGACGAAGGCGCGCGGCATTAAGGGGAGAGCCACAGTTTGGAAAGGACCTGTGCTCCATCCTTGAAGCAAGTGCAAGCGTGCAAAACGAATGCGCTTAGGCGAGAGCCACATTTTGAAGAAGACCCCCTCCATCCTTGAAGTCATTTCACATTTCAAGCTTCAGGATCGTAAATGGTGAGGACGTCTCAGGCGAAACGCCCAGCCCGCCTTCCATGTTATGTCTGGAAGCTGGGTCCTTTTCGAAGTGTGGCTCTCGCCCCACTGCCGCGCACATTCGCATCAGAAATTGCAATAGTTACACGCGTAGAGGGCGAGTGGTTTTCAAATCTGGTTCTCGCACTAGCGCCGCGCACATTCACCTTGAAAGTCTGGAAGAGTTTCACGGATGGTGGGCGGGTGTTTTTGTAATGTGGCTCTCGCCTTAGCACCGCGCCCATTCGTCCACAAAGTGATGAACAGCTTCACGGATGAAAGGGCCAATGGTTATCATTACCCCAGTGCGACCCTACCTAGAAGTTGGAGCCCCTAGGAAAGCAGCATTAGTTGCTATGCCATGCTATGTTATGCCATGCTATGCTGCGCTATGCTATGCTATGCTATGTTATGCTATGCTATGCTAAGCTATGCTATGCTATGCTATGCTATGCTATGCTAAGCTATGATATGTCATGCTGCGCTGTGCTATGTTAAGCTATGTTATGGTATGCTAAGCTGCGCTACGCTATGCTATGCTATGCTGTGCTATGCTATGCTGCGCTATGCTATGCTATGCTATGATATGCTGTGTTTGGCTGTGTTATGCTATGTCATGCTATGCTAATGCAGCGCTGCGCTATGCTAAGCTGAGCTAAGCTAAGCTAATAAGATATAAGCTAAACTAAGATGAGATAAGCAACGCTAAGCTAAGGGGACGTAACTGGGGGAACCGCGGGGCGGATACTGGGGGAACCGCCCGGGGCGGTGTGCACTGCCCGGCCCCTTTAAGAAAGAGAGCAAGAACCCTCTAGGCAGAGCCTAGGTAGGGAAAAATGTGAGTTTCGCTTTGGCGCCGCGTACGTCTTAAAAAGTGTGTAATACGACATTGAAAGATGGCGGGCGGGTGGCTTCCAGAATGTGACTCTCGCCTCAGCGCCGCGCACATTCGTTTTAAACTGTTGCAGCAGCTCCAAGGATTCATATGGTCGAAATCCCAGGAGTGGTGGAGGATGTCAGGGCGCAACAGTCATGTTCATTCATGGTGTTCAAGTTCCAGGAACGGTGCTCATGCACGATTTAGAATCGCCAGGACGCAACAATCACGTTGATCTGCGGCGTTGGAAACCCACGAATGGTTATCTGGCACGGTTGAAGATTATCGGAGGGTTGTCTTCTAGTGGGCCACCTACTGCAATGAACATGGTTTTAGGGATCTACGAAGAGGAACTCGGCGGGAAGATCGTCTGCGCGTCTTGGGTTTACACTGGTCAGATTGCCAGGTCTCAGCAAGCACTGCGAGGATGGTTTCCTGCATCTTGAAAAATAAAAATAGCCTGTCCGAGTGCGCGCGCTATGATGACGCGGACACGTGACTGGTCACCCTCATCATCGTGCTCCTCCCATGGAGAGGGAGAGAACGGGTGGGTGGGAGTTGGAAGCGGCCCGGGGGTCTGCGCTGGACGCGCCCTCCCAGAGTGAGTCAAAAGAGGGGGACGGGCGCAAACCCGCTCGAGATCAAGGCTTTGACCCTCCCTGTCGAAGCTGGCTACAGTGGAGGCCTGTCCACAAAAACCCTTCCACAAGAAACCCAACCCTGAGACCCCGGGACGTCCATTGATTTTTGGTGTGGGAGTGCCACGCTTTCCGCAGCAAAACCATCGAAACCAAAGAAACCCAGGGCACCCTGGAGGCAAATAGGGTGCTTCTTGGCATGGGGCCCCCACTGTGCGCTTGAGATCAAGGCTCGGACCCTCCCTGTCGAAGCTGGCCAGCTGTTCGAGCCGCGCCCAGGCGCGGCGACGTGGAGGCTCCTTTCTCCCACGTTCTGCTCGTCGGAATCAGTCCTGAGTATCGTTTAACCGATCCCCATCCCAAGCGGCGTGGCCTGGACCACACTGGCCGATTGGCCCCCCTAGATGGGGAAATAGGCCGTTCTCTTCGGGTTTCGAGGGGTGTATCCCCAACTGGGGTGGTAATTTGGTGGGGGTCTCGAAGGGGATGAGGATGGGGATGGGGGTCGGTCAAACGATACTGAAGTGCTGGGCAGGGGGGGGGGGGGGG
>CAUYUJ010015529.1:272500-327485 GCA_963575745.1 Prorocentrum cordatum | reverse complement strand
TAGCTGCGTCACACGCGTCGGAGCCCAACCTCTGATCCGTGTCGAAAGGCAGGCATCCTGAGACCTCGCATGTACCAAGGCTCTTATTCGCGGCGGCGCAATCCTCGGCTTAGCCGGGCTGCGTGCGTCCACGTAGCCTGTGGCTTGGCCATGGCCGGGTGACTGAGAGGGGCTTACAAAGGCAGCGATACCGGCGGGTGTCCGACTCCAACCGCATTCGGATGCCTAGCGAGGCGAATAGTAGAAGTAGATAACGGCAAGCACAGAGTCTAACGAGGACGTGAAACGGGACGCGGAAACAGCCGGCCGCCCGCCAATGTAGCTGTGGGAGCCAATCAACACATGTGTGTGCAAGTCTATGGTCATACGTGACTCTGAACTGACCGGGGTGGGGAGCCTCCCGCCGAATCCATATCGCCCAGAAATGCCTCGGCACCTGGCGTCGCGCAACACAACCGCCCGGGAGTCGCAGACTTACCGGCGGCAGCCGCGCACATCTACTGACCCAGCGCCTCTTTGCCCAATAGGGTCAAGCACGAAGACTCGCCCACAACGGCTTGGCTCACTTGAAACCGTTGGGCAAAAGTATAAAAATTAAGACTGGCGATGCAACTGAACCGAAGGCCAAGGAGGACCCACGGCAGTATTCAGAGTGACCGACTGCAGAGCCTGCAGACCAAACTCATTGCACCTCTACCAACAACACTTTCCGCACTAATGTTGCGCCCACACCCTGCGTCATAACGAAACTCAACGACTGGGGGCGCACGGAGCCTGTGCCCTTGCACTCCACTACGGCTGAGCCGTGTGAAACAGTAACCTTTCGCCACTCGGGCTCCAACTATGGGTGCCGAGATCCACTCGCCAGGTCTGACTCCCCGCGCGAAGCCCCCATCGGCAATGCCAGCCAAAATCCACTCACAAGGCTTGACGCGCGTCGATGCCCACCACGCTGTGTGAAACGGAACTACCGCCTATTCTTCGCACTCAACGGCAGCCCTATGAAGCCGTGGCGGCGCACCTTCCGTCAAGCGATGGCGGGCTCCGCGATCGAGGGATCGATTCGGGCGCGGAGGCTGCAACGATGTCTCTTGGTGGGCCGGAGACAGCTCTGACTGGGGCGCGCCACAGAACAGCGTACTGAGGAAACTTGGCCACAATGCAACTAAGCACGCGTCTAACTGTGGCGTCTCGAGAAAAATGGGGCAAGAGAACAGGGATTCTGACATGCTCTCCAACATGTCCCTTGCGCTCTTGTGCTGAATGGTCAGGCCCACAGCGCCGCAGCGCCCGGGCCGGGTGCACCAGCTTGCTGGCTGTGTGTACCGGCGTCCGACCAAACAGGACTGCTGGCGCACTCTGACAGGCGCCGACAAGACATCCGCGTACAAGCTCAGCAATCTAAGGATTTCAACAAGCTCGAACGAACACTGCCCTGGGGTCACCAATCAGAGGCTGGAGCAGCCGCATGAGAAATGATTAATTAGATATATGAGACGGCCTGCTTCAGCTCTTGGGCGCCCCCCGCGAGCGGGGTTGGGCACGCGTAGGCGCCCGGACTGGTTGGACCAGCGGTCTGTCTCTCGCCCACCCGCGACAGGCTTGGCCGACGCAGGCGTCGACATATTTATTTCACGAGGAGAATGAGAAACAGCGCGAGGGGCTTGCCTCGACCTTCCAGTCCCCCCCCCGGCACTGGCGGCAGGGCCGCCAGTGCCCGGCCAACGTCAAGGGTGGCCTGGGGTACTTGCGGAATACCAACACTCCTCGCCGCGTGGGCACTCGCCCGTGTCCCTAAAATTGTAGCAGATCTTCTTTCTGCTTTTGCCACGGCCTTTGCCCTTGCGGCGGTCCTTACGCGAGCTGCCGCTGTTGGCCGGTTCCCCAGCAGCGGCGTCGATGCGTTCACTCGCCGGGTCCTCTTGGGCAGCCAGTTCGTCGTCTGCGTCCTCTGGGTAAGCGGCGTCGATCTGATCGCTCGCCGGGTCATCTGGGGCAACCAATTCGTCGTCTGTGTCCTCTTGGGCAAAACGTCCGTCTCCTGCCGTCGGCTGAGCCGGGGCAGCGGTCTGCCTGCTTCCGCCTCCGCCGGCTGGGCCGGCAGGCAAAGCACCCCAACCCTGGCCTCGCTGATTAAGGGTCGATTCGTGATTGTCGATGATAGAATCGTCCTTCACTCGCAACATAAGCATCTCAATCTGAGCTATGAGCCACTCGTATGTACGCATGCCCGTGCCAGGCTTGTCTGAAGACATATCGTAAAACTGGCAAGCCATGTTCAACTCCTCTGGTTTCCTGCACTGCCCGAGGAAGTGGGCATGGATCGAAGCTCGCATCTCGTCGGGAGGGGGTCGTGCGCCATAGAGCTGCTGGTGTACGTCTGTCCACTCACTATAGACATGCTACAGATCAGCGTCAGGGGGATTGGGCTCAGTAGCGACCTTGAAGATATCACGCGAAATACGATGCTGACCCAGCTCCGATCTAACTGAGCACCAATGGCATACGGCCCTTACGATTTCGCGCCCTGTCAGAAGTCCCTGTTCAATCTGGGCAGCGAACTCCATGCGATGAAATTGGTGGAGGAAATTATTGCGATGAACGGAAAGGTTGCGATGTTTACGTAGTTTCGTAAACTTCTCAAACAAGTTAGTGGCGATCATGAGGTCAAGGCGCCGGAGGCGGCCCGGGTTTCGAATATATTATTTGGGCACGGTGGGGTCCATAGCTTCCATAATCCAAAGCTGTGCCTCCTGAATCTCAGGGGGCGATCCAGGCGCAGCACGGATGGCATGCATCTGCTACTCTCGGAGGTTCGTAACATCGGGGATGTCCATAAGGTCAACCATTTGATTGTTGCCTACCTGTCTCCATTGGTCCAATGGGGTACTCTGGCCAGGGCCGTCGGGGCCATTGGGCCCGCCTGATCCATGGGGTCCGCCAGGACCGTCTCCAACGCCTGGGAATCCAGGACCCCCCGGACCCCCTTTCGGCGGCTTCCCTGACTGGTCTTGGGCGACTGCGAAGAAGTTGGTACTTGGGGCGGTACTTCGAACGTCCTCATTATTGTGCTGCCCTGCACCGCCAGGCGGCATGGCCGCTGACGCACTACCGTTGCCCCCACCCGGCGGCTCGGCCGCTGGCGGCCTCGCCGGCCCCGCGTGGGTGAAAGGGGCGATAATTAATAAGGGGCATGTCGTCAACGGCACCGTACATCTCGGCGTTGAAAAGGTAAATTATTACCCGAGATGCCGGGCTTGGCCGGACCTTCGGTGGCAGGGCCAGGGACAGCGAAATGAGGTCGCAAAGCTGGCCTGGAAGGCGTTTCCTGCGAAAGCTGGGGCATGTCGAATTGGTGAAATTTGGGCATGCTGTCTAATGCTTTCTCAATGAACTGAAAAGATTCCATGCGCATGGTCTTCGTCATCTCTTTTGCCCTTTCTTCCAAGGCCGCTTCTCGGTCAGCTGCCTGCGATCGAGACCGCATGACTTGGTCTTTCTCTTTCGAGGATTCTGCGATGGCCGCCTTGAGATCCAGCACCTCTTTCTCTGATGCGGCAGCGCGAGCCGACGCTGCTTCTTTTTTTCACGAACGTTGGCGGCTGACTTTTCTGAGCTCAGACGAAGCTATTCCTCACCTTGCTCCTTCAGTCTTTGCATGTCGCACTTGTTGGCGTAAATTTCATCAGGGAGCTTTTGCTGTTGGGCCAGAAGGTTGGGGCCCGCGCTATCTCGCTTCCACTGCTCGTCCCACAGTGCCTGTTATCCTGGCAAGTTCTTCTGTTGGGCACACGCGACGCATCGTTTCGTGCTCATATCAAAGTGGCCCGTGCAACTGGGTGATCCGCACGTGGCGCAAAACCCAACCTTCGGTTTGGTACATATTGAACAGCAATCGGTGGGGTCTCCTCGCATGGGCTGAGGCTGCTGGGCAGCCCTCACCCTGCGCTGCGGGCCGACTCCGAACCCTGCGTCAAAGCCTTCCGCTCGCCAATCTACATCATGGATGGTGGTTCGCGGACGGGGCTCAACTACAGCCGCAGCTCGGGGCCGGTGCCGGTGCCTTCGCAGCTGGGGGCAATGGCGGCAATCCGTCTGCCGGAGGCGCCGAGCTAGGCCGGGCCTGCGACGAGGTGGCACCAGACGGCTGCGCCGCCAGTGAAGGTCGCCTGCCCGTCCCCGCCGGCTTGGCCGGCGGGCGCGCCTCGTCGCCCGAGGGTCGCTCTGCTTTGGCTGTCGCGACCCTCTCCCCTCTAGCATAGCCGCCGCGATAGCGGCGTCAGCGGATTTGGTGCCATCAGCTCGGCTGAGTCTGACATGGCTCTGGCAGGTCATATAGCATCCAATTCCATGTCGAAGGAATACGATATGGGGAGTGGATGGATAGGATAAGATAATATCGATGTAATGATCTTTCCAGCACATAGCGAAAACTAAGGTAAGTGTCCGGGCAAATAGGGCGCGCGTGCCTTGAGCCAAAGGCAGCGGCGCGCAGGCTATACTCCCGATCCTCTATAACATCTCCCAAAGCGCTACCCTTAAAGTCGGGAGGGGAGGAGACGGAGAGCAAAGCCGCGCAGCCGCTAGGCTCTAGAAAGGCCGCGCGCACAACTGTTCAAGAAAAACAGTGCGCACAGCATGGCCTACCACCAGACTGAAGGGCGAAATTGTTCGCCGGCGAGCTTCCCCGCAAAACTTTTCCACGCACACGCAGGATATCCCCTTGGATATACAAGGGCTATCGGCCCGGCTAGAGGCAAGCCAAACAGGCTATTCCCCTCCAGGCAAAAGGGTATTAAAGCAAAGAGCCTGAACCAATCTGAACAGGCTCGTTGCCAAGCGTGAAAAGCGTGGCTCGTTTCCGAGCAGCTAGGAGGGCGCCTCTGTATTAGGCGCCCGTGCTGGCCAACTGGACCGCGGGGGCAACAAGGACAGACTAAAACTGATTCGACTTAGGCTTGTTTCTGTCCTCGGGGCCACGAAAGGGACCAAACTGCTTCACGTCGTACTTACATGACTATGTGCCTGACATCACTTCCATAAGCAGCTCCCGATCGATACTCCCCTTTGTATGCCCATCTGCGGTCATGTCTCGAGTGTCACACCACTGTACGTTATGCACTATACCTATATCCATGAGCTCACGCATCCAGCTGCTATGCCCCAGCAAAGTCCGTTCCGTCGGTATCTTAAGATCCTTGCTGGATAGCGATTTGTATACAGACTCAGCGTCTATAGTAAGGAATACTTTGATAACTGGGCCTCCAACTTCACGCATGTCTCGTAGTTGTCGTGGAGTAAGTGCTCCTGCCTTGAGCTCGTGGAGAGTGAAGAGCGTGGGATAACACTCATCAAGATTGTGTGCAGCTGCAAATGCCTCAGCGGCACAGCTGGACCTCACCTGCAGTCGGTGTGATTTGCATAGTCCGTCGCAAAGGTGAATGACGGATTTGCCTAGAGGCGAGATTCCTCGCCGTAATACGTTAGCCCCACGAATGCCGTAGCCCTTGGTTTCATCCTCCTCCTCCCCGGTGAGCTTCCGATACCCCGAATCACCGTGTATGTCTCCTTCATTCGTCGGTTTCATCCGAGGGAAGGTGATGCGTATCGGGCTGCTGATCAGCTTTCGCGTCACAGCATTCAGTCGTCTGACTTGTAAGTTAGTGGGCTCTTGGATCTTCTGGAGAGAGACCACATACACCATATGCCAGACTTGAGTAAGAAGGGCATAGGCGAGAGCTCCTCGCAGGCTAACGAACATGTCGGTGATGAGTTTGGTAGCTTTGGCCTCTGCCGCCGCCCCCGTAAGTTCGGGGTGTGTGATAGGACGTAGTTGTTTGATGTACTCGTCCTGGTCCATGATCACATCCCCTTGTTCATTCTTCGTGTAGCGAACGGCGCAGTTCGTGCAAGAATGTCTGTTGAGCTTGCATTTGCAAAACACCTTTTCGACGCGTTGTACATAGTCATCTACGTTTTTCTCTGGGCCTGTCATATTGATGTCGTCGACGTGTCTTGCCGTTAACAGATCCTGACTGAATTCAAACTCAGGATCGTAACTTGTCGGTGCAAGGCCTATAGCTCGTGTAGTAGTACGAAGCTTGCGGGGGAACGCTCTTGGGGCGTCCTCTGCACCCGTTCCTGGCTTGAGGCGCCCGAGGCAGTGTCGGCTTTCATCGTGAGAAGAGAAGCCTGGTAGTGCACGAAGCACCTGGGCACTTCCTGGTGGAAGGGCGAAGCAAACCATGCGAGTTTCCTCGCCGGTGGCATGAGCAAGTTCCTCATAGGTCAGTCCTTGGAGGAACGCTTTGTCGATGTCCATAGATGCTAAGATCCATTCTGGATGACATGCCGCCTCACTTGCCCGGGGCCTCTGGGACTGTCTTCGAACAGTTCCTGAGAAGGTTTCTACATCGAAAGCCTCCGTGTCCATGAATCCGCGGAGGACAAGTCTGAGACGGATGGTTTTAACATTCTCGGTGCCTACCTTCACAAACATCCACTTGCATACATATCTGGATGTCATGATGTTGGAAGCTTTAGATAGGTCATACATCTCAAAACATCGGTTGTCAAGCCAGATCTTGAGTTCGGTGTGCAAGGCTTCAATAACCTCTTCAGGATGTGCTGCTATATCGGCTTTGGTAAGTAGGTCGTCTTCCTTGACTGCCACAGCACGTTTAGCAGCCGATGACACAGATACTCTCATCGTTGCGACCATGTCTGTTTCAAGCTGTGCAAGTTGGGTCTGATCCAACACTACCTCTGACATTTCTGGCGTGAAACATAGCTCAACATAGGGACCATGTTCATCGCTGTCAAGAAAATAGCCCTCGTCAGGTGTAGTCGATCATAGAGAGATAAGACAGGGCTCTTGTAGTTCAGGCTCGTCCCCAAGCATCTCCGACACTACGGTATCTTCATCGTCCACGGATGCTGAGACCAAGACACATTGGTCGGGCAGCATGGTTGTTGGGGCGCAGTAGAGATAGTCGTCGATAACCGTTGTGGGATGAATGTCCATACGTAGCTCATCGTACCACTCCTCCATCATCATAGCCTCGATGTCGTGTTCCTCGCTTTCTTTGTAGAGTGTGGACAGGCGACCTTCATTTGGTGATGAAACACCTGGGGTGTCTGGAGGAGGCCTGTCTCCAGGCTGGTCGTGTTCTCCAGACGTCGTGCCCGAGTGCTGATACTTGGCAAGGTCGTCATGAAATCCTAGGGAAGGAACTTGATGTCGGCACTGGATGAGTCTGGAGTGAGTGCCACCAATGATTTGAGAGATGTTCAGGCCTGTGCCCACACACTCATAATAGTGGAAGGCTGGGTTAACATCGTTGTCGTAGTGGATCAGTGTAGACCCGGTGGCGTACTTTACTGCAGGTAGATTGGACGCGCTCTGGGCCAATCTCACGGCTACTACACGTTCAACTCGAAAATAATTTCGCACGAGATACTGCAGTGCAAGGTGTACGCGCGGGTGAAACTTGCTGTCGTCGGAAAGATTGCGGTGCCCCTTGTAGTCTGGAATATAGCCAAAGACTTTGGCAGGTTTCCCTGCGCCAAGGTGCGCCACATATGTAAGGACGGTTTGCATGGCCACGTTGTCCAGGCCAAGTTCCCTGGTAAGAAGGCATTCAATGTATAGCGCGCGGCGAGCATCAGGGCACATTACATTTACCTCACGCGATCCTGCCTTGACGACGACGTGTCCTCGTTCAGGCACGTTACGGATCACAGGAAACAGGCCATTCCAGCCTCCATGGTCGTCCTTAGTGGCTGTAGGTCGGTGATAATCGACCAAGTCCCCAGCTGAGCACAGGCGAGCACCATCTGGGGCCGTCCTAGCCCTGAGAGCACGATTTGTCTTAGCTACCGCCGTGGTTTCAGTTATTGCTTCCAGGCTAACTTCCCTCACGCGGCGTTCTCGTTCGCGGCCTGACGTCTCGGGTCCCTTAGGGAAGTCAAGGGTGTCGAGGTCAGGAAGAAAAGGAGGCTGTCGCCCCGTGCGTGCTTGGCGCGGCGATACTCCGTTGTAAAACGTGAAAGCGCTGGCGACGAAGATGCCTTCAGCCAATGCTCTAGTAAATACAACGGGGATGTTGTGTCTGTTCAACTCTTCCTCAATCATATGGAGAGTGCCCCTAAGAATGCCGTTGCGTGACTCGATCGAGGTCGCGCGTTGGCCAGGCGCTCGGATACGAAGTGTCGTACCTTTGTTCGCCATCATGGCCTTGGCAGTTTCATTGTTGAGGGTACCTTCTCCATCTGAATACAAGACTTTGAAGGGTCCATGACAGGCAATCCAGCAGTAGTGGTAGGCGTCGAGTATAGTGTCACGTTCTCTATCAGGAATCTCTTGGCCTGCTGCCAGGCGGATGCATCGGTCCATAATATGAAATATGGCTTCTGGTAAAACATGAGATCCACTTCGCCTTCGTCAAGCCAATTTCCAGGAAGGCTTACGGAAGGTAGTGTAGAATTACCGGGACGTTCCCATGCTCTACATTCCCGCCATGTGTCACATTTCTTTGATCATATTTAATCGAACGCTACCCAGTCCCACTTTATCTAGGATCAGCCTCATCTTGGGTTCCTTCGCATGATACCATCGTACATGCAGGTTGCGGAGTCCCTTTCTGACTACGTGAGGTTCGTGGCTACGGAGGTTTTGCAGACTGCGTTGGATGTCGAATCTCGTCCAGTCGGGCAGTCGTGGAGCCCCAGAGCCGGTTGAGGCAAGAGGGTTCTTCGTAGCTCTCCGCAGTCGGTCTCCTTCATCAACTGCATCTGGTGGTGGAGGTACGCCTTGTAGGCGACCACGGCGGGCCGCTACTTGTGGCGGCTCGCCCGAAGACGCGGAGGGCGTGTTTCCACGCTCGGGCGCGTCTCGCACTATGTCGTAACTGCTGGCGCCACATGTAGGATCAGTGTTCCCAAAGGCACGCTGGCGTTAGCGCCCGGACAGCCACCCGATGCCGAAGCTTGGCCCTCCCAAGGTTTGGGTAAGGGTTTCCACCAAGCTGGAACATTGCTGCCCTCGGGATCATGATCATCTGGGAGTTTGAACGGCTCGGCAAAACGGCATTTGCCGGGCTCCGTGTCGAGGTGGTTCTTAACACCCTTGCTTATCGTGAGATCCCTTTGGCATGCAGAGCATGGCCAGTATACAGAGATTGAGTCATGATACTTACACTGTGTAGGATCTCTGTTGTGGCTAGGACTGTCCTTTCGGACATTGTCGATGCATGCTGGGCATGTAGCCACTTTTGGGATGATACGGTCACCGATGCGTCTCATACCCTCTCCTGGTTCAGCTTGATCAGGGAGGTCAGCAGGGTAAGCATGCGCAGTTCGTGTAGGCGCGTCTCCGCGCGCGTTGTCGATGGCTTTCGCCAGATAGACAGCTTCCACAAAGGCGGACTGCAGTCGTCGAGTGTATTTTTGTGTTCTGAAAGCTCCCTGTTGCACGGTTGTGCATGCACATGCTGGCCGTTGCACTTGAGTCGCTCAAAGGGTTTAAGAATTGCCTCGTCGTTGCTGGTGATATATGTCGGTTTCTTGATATAGTCACCAGCCGTATCTCTGAGTCCCGTCGCACATTGGTCGATGCGTACGGTCGTGATATGTGATCGGTCGGCAAGTTCTTTCCATGGGGGGAATATCATCCACCAATGTTCCTGTGGGTTGTTCGCGTATAAACCACCTCCGTGCATTATCCTGAGTAACAGCTATTTAACCACGATAGGTTATGTGTGGCAAATATTATTTATGATGCTGTTCCCAAATGTTATAGTTGGCTTTGTAGTTGTAGTGGGATGGTGGTCCTGCGGTGCGGCAGTTGGGCTGTGGCATTGCTACTCGTACGTAGCACACTGCGACGTAATGGTCTACAGCTCGCTGCACCGAAGGATCGCCCAGGTCGACACACGTGGTCTTGTCTAAGCTGCCTCCTGAGGAGAGACCCCTTGAGAAGGCAAGCTCTGAAATGCCACCCTCACCTCCACAAAGCTCCGACATATCCACGCAATTGTTGTGACCATAACATAGAGTAGCCACTATGCTGTATATGTCCGCGTGTGTGTCGGGCATAGATGTGGGGAGGGTAAGGAACAGGTCATCTTCCTCATCTGAGCTAATCAGCTCGACAGGGACGTCAGTGCTCCAGGTCGCCATAAGATCCTGTCCGAGTCCTGACAAGTCGTCACCGCAATCATCGTTTCCATCTTCAACATGCTTTTTGATGCGGCGAGGCTTGATGCCTGCCTCCTTTTCGGCTTTGAGCCTGTCCTTCTGTTTGATACGCGACTCCGTAGGTAAGACTTGCTCGTCCTGTTCACCGGTCTGCGTGCCCATCGTCGTTGATGAGCGGGTGCCTGCGTCAATCGCCAGAGTCGGGGGGGGAGAAGAACAGTCATCTATGATGACGCGTCTAGGTTTCTGTGGTGATTGAGTATGCTCGTTTCCGAGCATGACCGGTTCCTTGGGCTGCCAGTGCATCCGTGTACTGATGTTGGCAACCCCTGCAGGTAGTGGTGCGTGCCAATCATATCCCGTTGGTTGATCGGCTACTGCGTTATCCTGAATAACCGCGTTGGTATCCAGGTTAATCGTTACACGTCGGATGACATCAGACCATTTCGGTCCTCCTTTATTGGTCGTCACATAATGATGTATGTTGTGATCCGTACGTGTGTAGGTATTCAAATATATAGGCACGTTTCCGTGCGTGGTGTTGCTTCCCAGGATTTTGTCGTTGAGGTGACGGATAAGTGTGATGCGTGTCTGGGCTGTCCATTCAGAATGTCGTACCGTTTGGCCGTACCATATCCCAGACGTGTTGTGGCATCGCCAATTTGCACGTACACGCCCACAACTTAGAGCTAATCGATGCCGATGTGGCTACCTGCATATAGGTGCCGCTCGGTGTATTGTCTTGCATATTCAACCAAATACCGAAATGACATAACCGCATTCGTACTACCGTCAACTTAAGATCTTCCAGAGTATCACGTTTTGGAGATAACTTCCAAACGTATCCCGGGGGGGGCAAAACACCATAATTTGCATGCGGGCCTTCTTGGCTTTCGTCAGAAGGCTCTGAATGCGCGACCAGTGTGGGGCTACTCTTTCACGTGGGGTTCGTACGTACCAGTCACCCGGGGTACTAACCCATATTAGAATATAATCCCCACTGATCACCGCAACCAGGTAATCTGTGCCCACAATTGTCATGAGTTTTGTGGGAACTGCGATCACAGGTGTATCCTCGGGTGCGGAGGTCAGCGCAAGCCTCTCTCGCATCTTCGATAACGAAAGCTCTTTTACTATGGCAGGTTGCCCCGCTGTCCTTGTTACCCCCCGGCCTCTCGGCTATCAGGCAAGGCGACGCGGGGGCAGCGTCGCCCTGCCATCTTCAAGATAAAGAAGATGCGCCTGCAACATCTGCCAGCATCTGGGCCCCCCCTCAGATGTTGGAGCTCTGCACTGCAGCGCGCGGTAGCCTCAGAGGCGGATTGCTCCGCAAACGTGGCCAGCATGGATGGATTATCCATCAGCTGCTTCAATAGGCCTTTCGACCTTGCGTCGTTGACCGTCTGCAGCTCATGATTCGTGTATCCCACCATTATCTTCCGGCGTGACCGTGCAGCATCCATGGGTACAAGTTCGCCATGCTGGGCCAGTGTCCTGGCTACGAAGCAATCGAACGTCTCCAGATCGTTGTTGCTGTCGCCTCTCATCGTCGCCTTGGCGAGTATCGCGAGCAACCCTTGAGGCAGGTTTCCCCGCAGTTGTTGGCGCTCTTGCGCAGGGGACGGCTCGCCTGTCAGCACCGTCTGGAACGATGTTGTACTTGTACTCGAGGCGGGCTGCCCCGCGGCTCCAAATCGATCACACCGGATTGACAGATGTCCTGATGGCAACTTCGTTGTCGGCATGATCTTGGAGCCCTCGGGGAGTTCCATCTTGACCTGTCCCTTCCCAGGGAATATCAGCTTCTCCTGGCCTCGTTCGAGCACAATGATAGTGCGCTTGTCCTGCGTACTATCGAGGCCCAGGATAGCTGGCAGGTCCTTGCCACAGCCTGACACAATATTAGTCTTGTACGAGTCGAGCTGGGTCGAGCCCTGGTTCTCGCAGGCAATGCTGAAGGTGCCCACGGTATCAGCTGGGGCCGACCCCTCGCCTACCCCGTTGATGTTCAATCGAGAACGAGGTTCAAACGTACATGGACGATTATGTGCCTCAGCAGCCTGGACGAACTTGCGGCTCGTATTTTCTCCCATTATGTTAATCTTCGAGCCCACGTCTATGAAGATTGAATTTCTACCATCCTCAAGAAACGTCTTACTCGGCTGCTTGATGTGCACTGTCTCTGACGTGCCGGCTGCGTTGTCTGGCGGGCTTCCCCGCATCTCGGTCGTACCTCTTGGCGGGTCTCCCCGCGTCGTGCTGGCACCTGGCCTTCCTGCGGCCATGCGTGCCAGGTCGATGTACTGGAAGTGCGACACGTTCTGGGCTTGAGCGCCCTGTTCCTCCCGCCAGTTGGCACACTCATCACGTATGCTCGTGTACTGTTCGCGGGTAGTGCGCCGCGTCAGCGGCAAATGCGAATGAAGGGCGATGTCCTGTAATCCCTCACTCGTAAGGTGATCCCTGTACTGCAACCACTCGTCGAACTCATTGTTCGTGGCTGAGAGTTCGACGGCCCTGACTGCCGCGGCCGCTGTCGCCAATGAAGAGTCTGAGAGGTCAAACGACTCGCTCGCAGGATTATCGGCGTCCAGCATGAACGTGGTGTGTGCATTGTCCACCTGGGTCTGGAAGTGGCGAACACGTTGTTCTCGCAGCTGTTCAGGGTCTAGTGGCAGCTCGGTCCCACCCCCACCATGGGGTGACATCTGAGGAGCCACCTGCCCGACTCCAGGCTCGTAATGAGTCGGAAGGATCGGCGCAGGTGGGGTATTAGGCAGGTTTCCCTGCTGCGGCGCCGTCATCGGGATAAGCTGGTCGAAGTACCCCGTCTCCATCGGCGTCCTCACCTCCTCCGGCGGGCTTCCCCGCAGTTGGGACTGCGCTGTCTGCCTGCCTAGCATGCTGTCTGTCATTTCCTCCACCATGCCCCTCAACTCTCGCAGCTCCCTCGCTGCCTGTTCGGGGGCCTGAATGACGGAGCCGGTCCATGGGAACGATGACGCTATGATACCTGGCGCTCGGCAGATAGCACATACTGGTTGCTGAGGATCTCCTTCTCGCTGATTCGCAACATGGCCCACCACATTCGAATTCCAGCACTCCTCGTGGAACAGATGGTTGCACCTCAAGCGGTAGACGTTTTCCCCTGGCAGAAGCTCCTCGAGGCATACCGCGCCGGTGTCTTCCATCCCAGTATGGATTTCCACGTCTGCCGCCCTAGGGCACACCCGCCGCTGCCGCTCCAGGACTGTTTCGGAGCCCAGGAAAGCAGCCGGAGGATCTCCTGCGGGGGCCAGTGCCTCCGGCGCTACGGCAACCACTGCTGGAGGAGCTGCCGCTGTGGAGGCTGCGGGCGACACGGCTGGCGAGTTTCCTCGCATGGGTGAGCCTCTGTTCCTCACGACTTCAAGTGCGGCTGCGCGTGCTTGGTCACGTGCACTCTGCACCGCCTGCCTGCGCCTGAAACGCGCCTGTTGAGTGTGGTACTGGTACGTCTGCCTGATGTAGTCTGCTACTCCCCTACTGCCTGATGATATCGAGTGGGCAGTAGACTGGACGGCCACCTCTGGCGTCGTCGGTGCAGGCATGAAAACCATGTGCGGGTGCATGGACTGATCACTGCAGCGCACATTCGTGAGGCTATGAAACTGATCCGCAGTCTTGCGAACAAATCTGTTCGGGACTCTAGTCCAGTCTGGGTACAGTGGCGGAACCATTGGTGCTGGCGCTGGCCTCTGGCCCTGAGCCATGCTCGGATGAGCATTGAAGGCCGGGATAAAGGCTCGTTGCCGAGCAGGGTCAAGTGGATTCGGACCCTCTGGCTCCCAGGACCAGGCTGGCCTCCACCTCTGACCGCTCGGGTGGGGCAAGTTGTGACTCTGCACCTGTTGTACCGCAGCTGCCACCCTTGCGCGGTCATCATCAGGTACTCCAGCAGCAGTGTTTTGGCCAGCAAAAGGTCGGTGGTGTACTGGAGTACCAGGCAGGTTTCCCTGCAGACTCGTTGGCGTGCCCGGTGGCATCATGCTCAAAAGACGGGTGCCATGCTCAGCTCTGGCCGCGGCAATCCGCTCCATGAGAGTGCCATTCGTGGCAGATCGACCAGGAGTCCCAAACGGAGACTGTGCTGGTGGTGTCGTCACTGGGGTCATGCCCCTCGGTGTGTGCATGCTATGCGAGGGGCTCCCTGGCATCTGCCGAACGTTTGCGGGTCTCCCTGCGGTTCGGGCATGTCGTTTCTGAGTCCATTAACGGGCAGGTTTCCCTGCGCGGCCTGGCGGCTGCGCGTCGCCATGGCGGACATAGCTCCCTGACCTGCGGCCCAGGGATCTTGCTGGCACAGTCTGTCCGCTAGCTTTTCCACCTGCTCAGGATTTAGAGCAGCCGCGATCTGATCCAGATCCGCGGTGCTGAGGACCTGCCAAGATATGGCACTAGGCCCTTGGCTTGGAGCACGGCTTGGAGCCGCGCTTCCTGCCTCACTCTCGTTGATCATGAGGATCTGGTGGATTTCGGGCTGGTTTCCCAGCACTGTTGGGCTGTAGTGGTCCCCTACCTCTCTTTGACCATATACCGCATGTGGCTCATTAGCGTCTCGGTCAAGAGACCATCTGTGCATAATACTAGCACTGCCCACAGTTTTCCACCTGTTCGGTGCCGTCATTGTGGCAGTGGGAACGCGTGCACGGCGACTACCCAGGTATTCTGGGTTCCGCCATTGCTTTCCTGTGGAGAGTTCCTCCACGTATGTGATGTAATACGGCTCACGAATGCCGTTGTTTTTCCTTCTGATAAGAGAACCCCATTGTCGGACCATCAAAAGTCGATCCCGTCGTTCAGGGCTTGGTGCCAGTCCACAAAGATGACGATCTCAGAATCGGGGCCCCATCCACTCTGCACGCCGCGACGACGAAGCGTCGGAACAAAGTGGATGTGTGACCGGCCAGTCCCTCTCTTCTTGGTGTTGTGTTCTTTGCGGCAGGAAAGGCCATGCCACGTGATGCCCTCGAAGGCTGCCCGCCGTGTGCCGTGCATGGCAACCTCGGCGTATGGGGCCGGTCTCCCGGCAGGATTGTCGTGCAGTACAATGTACTTGTACAACGACCAAGGAGCCTTGAGCGTCCACGAGTGCCCTTGCGAAGCACGGATGAATATCTCGGACGTGCCAGAATCTCGCACCAGGACCTTGAACTGCAGACGCTGCTTCTCCTCACCGTCCGCCTCGCGGACGTGGACGATCGCCATCATGATGGCAGCCATCTGGTCAACCGCTCTTTTGTAGAAGGTCTCGGCGATGATCTTGGCCTCATCCACTATCGGGTTGTACCCGTCCTGTCTCGTACGTCCGTTGTGCCACGGGAACTCGTGCACGAGCTCATAGAGATTGATCCATCCATCATGATCGTCGAACGTCTCAAGGCTCCACACTGGATTGTGTGGTCTGTCAGGCGCGTGTCTGCTGAGGGATTTATTAAGCCGCTTGAGTGTATGATTACTACTCGGAACAATATTTGTCTGCCTGCAGCGCCTCATCCACCGAGCGTATCGGTGGAAGATTCCGCAGAGCACGTCGATCATTGATTAACGCCTGACTCCTGCTAGTAAAGGAAGTACCCCCTGGGTGGTGCAGCTCATCCTCTGGCGGGTTTCCCAGCAAAGGAGCCTCTGTCGCCGATGAGGCTGCGGCTCCTGAGGATGAGGATGCTGCGGCTGCAGCGCTTGGCGGGTTTCCCCGCGGTGTTTCTCGGCTGGCGCTGCCCCTGATCTTAGGCACCCAGGTACCCCTAGACATGGCACCTTCCTCAGACTTCTTGGAGCGTGTCGCCACAGGGGTAAACCCTGCACGCTCGAATGCCTTGGCCTTGCCGGCGATAGAGCCGCTACGGCTAGGCTGTCGTCTGCGGATCTCCACGGAGTCCTGAGGTTGTTGCTTAGGGTCGGGTCTCTGTGCAGGAGCTGCACGAGTCGGTGATTTCGGCACTTCAGAAAGGGGCCTCCCCATCTGCACATCGAACCCGAGTTCCTCTGAGCGGGTTGACGCTTTCTGTCTTTCCCCCGAAGGCGTCCTAGGTGCACGTGTTTCGCTGTTGGCCTTCGGTTGGAGTGGGGGCTTCCTTGCCCCGCCCTGCGACTCCAGCAACATTCGGTGAGTTGCCTCGCGGGCGCGTTCTTCTGCCACTCGCTTGCGCTCCGTTTCTGCTGCGGCTCGCTGAACCTGCTGTTCATCGTCATCCATCATCTCTTGCTGTTGGGCCTGACTGGAGACGCCAGGCGGGCGTCCCCGCATTCCAGGAAGGCGATTGAGCGCATCTTTCTCTTCCTGGGACATGGGCACAAGTCCCCGCGGAAAATGGACCTCCTCGGCCGTAGAGCTCCTGTGAGCCGTGGTTCCGAGACGACGATTGACCTCGTCGATCTCTGCTTGGGTCATAGGAACCAACGGTGGATGACCCTCCCTTGCAGGAGTGCGGCCTCTGTTCGGGCTTAAGACCTCATTCAGACCGACAGGACGCCCAGGTCTGTGTTCCTGGAATGGCTGTGAGCACGGGCCGCAGACCGCGTCTGGCCTGTAGCGCTTGCGATCCTCAATGATGGTCCGCAGCTGTTTCCGCACTGCCTCTATCTCAGGACGTCGAATGTTCGTCGCGAGCTGATAGCCGCCCCGTATGGACCTGCCCTGGGCGCCCCTGTAGGCTGGGTTGCCCTTTCCAAAGGCAGAGTGCTCACCCGTTTGACGCCTAGGGTCGTTGTAGGCGACCAACTGACCCCCTCGTCGAGAGGCATGCTCTGATGGGGCTGCTTGCCTCCATTCGCGTGGGAGCCGTGCTTGAGGGTGAGGGTCGCCCCTAAGGCGTGGATGCGAACGAGACCTCCCGGCATGTTCATCAGATGATGCCGCCGACGTAGCCTGAGCAGGAGCCGGCGGGGGTTCCTGCGGGGCCGCAGGCGGCGCATCTTGGGCAGGCAGGTCTCCCTGCTGACTGGAGTCTGGCACAATTTGCTCTTGTGCGAGTGGTGGTGCGTCAGGACTGTTTGGGTCATAGTCCACCTCCTCGTCTTTACCCTTTGACTTCCATCATGAGGATGGTGGTCTCGTCCTCGCACATTCCAAATCCATCATCTTCTTCAACTTCTGACATAGGGTTGCCAATGACAGTGGTCATTGGCCCAGCCGGGACTGGCAGGTTTCCCTGCTGCACAGGCGTCTGAGCATCGCTTGGCTGTCCCGGAGTCGGCGGTACGGTAGTCGGCTCAGGCTCGTTACCGAGCATAGCGTGCGCCTCGAGCTGATCATAGTCACATGAAGGCTGCCCGATAACATTTCGCATGGCCGTGTGGTTGGGATGTAGTCCCGCCGCCTGGAGACCCCATCCCTGCGGAGGGAGCGCCTGTCCACGCATGGAGATGGCCCTTTCAAGGGCTTGGCGCCATCTCCCTCTAGAATACCACACATGTCGCTGCACGTCCTCAGGGCGCACGCTGTCGATGAGGGTAAGGGCCGCTAACAATAACTCCGAGTCGTCGCAGGCATCGGTGTCTCGTAGCATCATGTGGCCACTCTCGACACTCTCTTGACTCTCGGGATATGCTACGACCAGTACAGCGTGCATCTGCATGAGAGTCTGCAGTATCGCGCGCGGTCCGTACTCGCCTGGCGCGAGCATGTCAGGTGGTACGTGTGGGTTTCCTGGCACGCCCACGGTGAATGCTTGAGCCTCTAATTCCATCAGATCACCATAACTTGGAGGATATACTGGAGTGGGCCTGTTTCCAGGCATGAGGTCGGTTTGACGTCGAAGGTTGTGGTCAACCTCCGAAGGCGAGGCCTCAACAGTGACTTCCTCGTCGCTGCTCTCGTAGGCCATGATGTTGCCTGGGTTACCGAACATCCAGTCGAAGAAAGAGAGGGGCTGGTTTCCCAGCGCTCCGTTCTCCACAGGCGTAAGCTCGATATTTCCGAGAACAAACCTGCGGAGGTACTCGAGGTAGTACGCGTAAAGCCCATGGCCGTACGCCTCGAGCTCATCCAAATTGTCCATACTGCTAGCCCAAATGAAAAAATATATGTTCCACAGCCTCGAAGTCTTGGAGGCTCAGATATTCAATAGACGGTTCACTTGGGCCTAAATGGACTTCGGTCGATCTACCCTTTCCGATTCCCTTCGCTGGACAATCCTTCACAAGATGATCGGTACTATCACACTCATGGCACTGTAAGACCTGGCCGTCTCTACCTCGCGGGTTCCCCCGCCTACCGTTACCTTTGCCTGAGGTCTCCATGCGGCCTTTTCCCTTGCCTTTTCCATCGAAAAATATCTCATCATACTGATCATCTGAAAGCCTCTGGAGGAAAGCCGAGATGCCTCGTCCGTTCAACCTTCGGCGACCCCGTTTGCCTTTACCTTTTCCTTTGAAGCTCCTCCGTAGCCTCCTCCTAACACGCCGCACTGGTTTTCGTGTAAACCTCCTCCACCTACGCTTTGCTTGTTGTAATAACCAGAACAGGTGTTCGGCGCGCTGGCTGTCCCCTCCCATGCGCAAGATATCTGACCAATCTAGAGGTTCGATACCATATGATGATATAGTGTCGGTGTCGGTGCCGGAGTCGAAGTCGTCGTTACCTAAGTAGGTGGATATCCCATCATTTAAGGGATTCGCTTCACCCCATAGGGAACGGTGGGGTTGAGGCTCTCTAGGAGGAGGGCTGGTTGCCCAGCTCGGTTGTGATCGATCCCCTGCTAGTAGGGCAGTAGATTCTCCAGGATCGTCGGCCCATATGTTTGAGGGCCCGTTGCCAGGCTGAGCTTCAGTGGTTAAGGTAGTATAGAAGTTTCCACTGCCAGTTCACCTTCCCCTTCCAAACACTGATCCTACGTTGCCAGGAGACCGTTCTGACAAATGGCCTATAGAGCGCATCCTCTCACACAGTTCGTCATGCTGCTGTTGTGTTCGGGGCAGTTGGTGGTTGAGTGGCTGTGAGAGTTGCATGGCTCGCCGGCTGCCAACGCCTAGGGCGCGGAGCAGGATAGTCGTGAGCAGTTGGAAGTTGGGAAGGTCAAAACCCACCGACTGTGCCTCAAGACGGGCCATCTCGAACCGAGTAAGGGTTACATCGATTCGTTCTCCGTGGGGCACGTGGAAGTCTGTGAGCTGAGTGCCTGAAGTGAGCTGGCGCTCATCCTCCAAGCGTTCGAACTTCATGCTTAGGAAAGAACATAATATAGGTTGCTGGGTCGGTGTGGACACCATCGATGTCTGTACCATAGTTTATAATGTCAGGTGGTACCCCCATGGCGAGTGCCCTCGCAAGGCCACCCAGGCCGCGTTGTATGGCGGCTGCTCGGGCTTGTGGCGTCATGCGTCCGTGTGTGACGTTAAGCCACGCGTTGACCTCATAAACGCATCCGCGGAAAGGTACGTTGCCTTGAGGGTCCCAGTATGGGCCATGTGTTTGCCCATCTGTGCTATTGTCTCCTCGGCGCATGTGCCCGATTGCTGCCCCCAGCGCAAACCATATGATGGCGAAGATAACCAGCCCAAGGCTGTGAAGATATGGGTGGTTATCAGGCGCGCTGCCGCGCTGGGGTAGGGCTTGTAGCGCCTTGTCAAGTCTACGAGGCGCTTTATCTTGCGGGTCTCCCCGCCTATGCTTCAAGTACTGCGCTTTTGGCTCGTTGCCGAGCGGTTGGTAGTAGCGTAGTGATGAAGCGTATATGGTACCAATGTTGTTGTCTAGACGTCGTACCTCTCGTGCTGCTTCTTGCTCTTGAATTGATCCTCGTAAATGTAGTTGGAGCGGTGGCGCAGGGTGGAAGTTGGCCACGAAGATCGTGCCGGATAGCGTGAGGATAAGAAGAGCAAGAGCTGACCACGCGAGAGTGCGGCCAGCTCCGCTACCAAGTCTGAAATGACTCTGGCAGGTCAGATAGCATCCAATTCCATGTCGAAGGAATACGATATGGGGAGTGGATGGATAGGCTCGGATAAGATAGATGTAATGATCTTTCCAGCACATAGCGAACACTAAGGTAAGTGTCCGGGCAAATAGGGCGCGCGCGCGCGCCTTGAGCCAAAGGCAGCGGCGCGCAGGCTATACTCCCGATCCTCTATAACATCTCCCAAAGAGCTACCCTGAAAGTGGCTGTGTTCCGCCAACGCAGCGCGTCGCTCAGAAGAAGATATCAGCGGTTCAGCACCGCGTTGCAAGCGCGCCAGGTCTTGGTCCTTTTGCGCGATAGCGGGAGCTTGCTGCGAAATGCGCTGTTCGGCCTCACTCGCTATCCCGGCAGTTCTGTTCTCCGCTTCTTCCGCGCGTTGCTGGGCAGCCGCGGCCTGAGCGGACATCTGGGCTAACAGTTCTTGCTCTCGCCGACTGGCATCTTGGGCCATGGCGAGCCCATCGGCCTCAGCCTGTCGGGTGATAGCGGCCTTTTGAGCTTCAAACTCCGAAAACTTGTTCTGGGCGTCGGCAATAACTGCGTCCATCTTTTTCACGATCCAGTCGGGCCTGCTCGGCCTTCTGGGCCTCAACGGCCATGGCTTCTTGCTGCCTCTGGGCCTCTTGGGCCCTGGCTTGGTCCTGCATGGCCTGGATCAAAAGATAATGGCAGCTATGTTCTTCCATCTTGACGCAGTCGCGACAAAGCCAACTGACGCTGCATCTGGGACAAGCCTCTGAGCAGCCCGCAGACGGGGCGCTTGCAGGGCCCCCCCGTTTTGCGGGCCTTCCCCGGGCATCTGTTTTCAGCTCGAGGCGGGCACATTGGGCCCGGATCCCAGCAAGCATCACGCATGGAGTTCGTACTGACACTTCGCGACGACCCCAAGCCTGATCGAGCTGCAGACTTATGGATCCGAGGTCTGGCTCGACTCGAGGCTGGAGATCGCGCCTCTCTGGGTCGCGGGTAGCCGCTCTCTGGCGGCTTTGGCGTCTTGGCCGCTGTCTCGTCTTGCTCGTCTCGCTTAACCAACTGGCGAAATGACGCTATGGGGTCATCGGCGTCGTCCGCTTCCGCTGCCCCAGGGACCGTAGGCCGCCAGTCGGTTGAACCGACGACACGCCTGAAGAATCCCTCTTCAAGAGGACTGGGCTTCAAGTCGTCGTCCTCACTCTCGTGTTTCTTAGTCTGCGGAACTGGCGTGCGGCCTAAGGCTCCCCTAGCGCGCCCAGACGGCTGAAGAGACCTAAACGAGAGCTCCTCCGACTTGGTCGGGGCCCCGTCTGTCGGAAGTACTGGTGGGCTAACCTCAGGCGGGATCTCAGCTTGCCCCGGATTCGCGCCCGAGGGCTCTGAGGCACCTTCGACCGCGCCGACCGGGTCGGGGGCCGTCGGCCCTTGCCACGAGAGGGGAACATGATCTGACGAGGGCGGCTGTCCACCCTCTGGTTCCAATAAGGTATCTCCGAGGTCAGCGCGTTCTTGGTAATCGACTGTTTCTGCCTCGGATCGCTCGCCGTCTGGGACGGGGCAATCGATAAGGTCGTGGAGTGGGGGCTCTGGGTCAGCCCGACCTGGAGACGCATGGAAATCAGCAAGCTCGAAGTTGCCTTCATACGAGTTCGCCTCTTCTTCGTCTCCTAACTGCCCGTCACTGTCGTGACCGTCTTGCCCGCCCAAAGCAATCGGAACGATCTGAGCGCCCTGGGGCTCGTCCCAATCGTCTGGGACGATGGGAGTCTCCCCGGGTTGCTCGTCCTCGTCGTGGCCTCTACTGGCTGTGCCAGCGATCCTGGGGCCCCACTGGCCGGGCTGCGTGGGGCTGCGCCAGGATGCAAAGGCTTCGCGCCTGACAGCGCCGGCTTTGCCGGTCTGTCTCGCGGGGGTCTGGGCCCGATCCCCCAGCGGCGAACGTCCCGGGGCATCGTCGCGAAACAAATCAATCGCAGGAGCCTTGCCCCTCAGGATTCGCGGGCTCTCCGGCACTAAATGCGAGGAGCGCCAACTCGACAATGGCCTCCGTCTCGCAGCGCCGGCTTGGCCGGTCTGCCTCCCAGGTGTCTGACCCCTCTCCTCTAACTTCCTATTATCTGGGGAATCGTCGAAAGACAGATCTATCTGAGGAACATTCGAGAGGTTGAAAGGAGAAGGGCGGCCCTTCAGGCCGCGTCCTTTCCGAAATTGCTCAACATGTTCTGATTGTGATATGTCGAGCAAATCTACCGCCTGAGCCTGGCTCGTCGAACCTGAAACGACTTGGTCGTTGGTTTCGGCTGATAACCTGTCGTTCCTCTGGGAATCGTGGTTGAATGTAAAAGGAACGTGGGTCTCATGATCTTCAATAGTCAAACCTGGGGTTTCGCTATGTGCGGTCGTAGATCTATTCTGGGGAAGCTCAGGGAGAGAACTTTCGAGGGGCCATGGCTTTGGCAGCAACAAGTCCGTTAAGCAATATGTGAATACGTGCGCACGCGCCGAGCTGGCCGGCCGAAGGGCGAGGGGAGGCGCGCGCGCGGAGACCTTTTCTCCACTTGAGTTACAAAGATAGTTGCGGACAGTACTGATGCACGCATCATCGATGGCTCGGCGAGTATGTATGTATATATATATGTACTACAGTCAACCTAGTGAGGCGAAGCGGCGGCGGCAGCGGCAAAAGAGGGGATGCGGAGAGGAGCATACTAACTCTGCAGAGAGGAGAGCGCACGCCATGTACATGCCATCCCTCCCCCCCCTCGCCCCCGTCCCCCTCGTTCCCCTCCCTTTTCCGTCCGCCTCTCCTCCTCCTCCTCCTCCTCCTCCTCCTTCTTCCCTCCCTCTCTCCTCCTCTTCGCGCGCAGGCGGGCCGAGCCCGCACGAAATGGGGGTGGGCAACCCCCTGGTCGGCGGGGGCGGCCTCGCGGGGGCCGGCGGGGACGGCATGCACATTGCGGGCTACCCCATGCAGGGTGGTGGTGGTGGTGGTGGCGGTCACTGCGTAAGGGGAACAAGTCCCGAACAGAGCAACACGCACCACGACCTGCAGTACCGCTCAACGTTGTGCTGTTTGACCGAACCTGCACGGTGAGCCCTTTCCCAAATCCGTACTTCGGTGCGGATCGTTTGCGCGCGCGTAAGAGGGAGTGAATAATACGAGAAGGTAAAGGCAGGGAGGATGACCTCTTGGAGGCCCCCATTTCTGAAGATTCCCCTCAGCCTTGACGTAGCGCATGCACTCGTCGGGTGTGTGCGCCTCCGCGTAACAGCACATCTCCTTCGTTGCGCGCAAGGCCACGGGGGACTTGGCAGCGACTGTCCTTTGAGGGAGTGGAATGGCGGTGCTTCGCAGCACTGTTTCCTCAGCATTCCCAGCCTACATATCCCCGTGATCGTCGATGTAATAGCCACAAACGTCAACGAGCAGAAGCGCGGGAAACGCGGTGGCTCGTGCGTACGATCCCACTACAGCCAAGATCGCGGCCAACACATGACGAGCCCGAGAACGCTGAGCGAACTTTGCACAAACAAATCATTCGTGTGGGGGGGGGGGCGTCGGCATACCAGGCGCGCTCCTGGCAGGCGCTGCAGCTGCACGCGAAAGATTACACGCTAGACATCTGCCTCGTTCTGATCTTCCTCCTCCTCAGTTTTCCAAACCCCCACCCCCACGCAAGAGGCAGGGGTGTCGCTCCAGCCCCGCCACAGAATCTGGATGTTCACCGATGCTGACAATCCAATGCCATTTTTGAAGGTCGCTGATACTTGAAACATGTGTTGGGGTATTCTTTACGCTGGTATTCCTGAGACCTGGGAACTTGTAACCCCTGTGCCGGGTAGCCCTGGCATATATGCATTTACCCTGAGCCCTGGAATCTGCCTTATGTCGGAGGTGGGGGGGCGAGTCCGACGTGAAACGGAGACCCCCCCTACCAGGAAATCGATTTCGGTTTCGGGTTCGTGTCGTGCGTGCCGTGCGTGCGTGCGTGCGTACGGGCGAGACGAAGCTGCGTGGGCGGGCGAGTGGAAATCCTCCTGTGGCTGGGCCGCGGCCGGACCAAATGTTTCTCCTCCGGCGGCCGGTGGCCCGTGGTGTCCCGCCAGTGTCCCGCTGGTATCCCGAAATCCTCCTGTGGCTGGGCCGCGGCCGGACCAAATGTTTCTCCTCCAGCGGCCGGTGGCCCGCAGTGTCCCGCCGGTGTCCCGCCAGTGTCCCGCCGGTGTCCCGCCGGTGCCCCGTGGTGTCCCGTGGTGTCCCGTTGAGTGAGATCGATAATGAGACCGATAATGAGATCGATGTAGTGTCCCGAAATGTCCCGTGGTGTCCTGTGGTGTCCCGTGGTGTCCCGTTGAGTGAGATCGATAATGAGACCGATAGTGAGATCGAGAGATGTCCTGCGGTGTCCCGTGGTGTCCCGTGGTGGCCTGTGGTGTCCCGTGGTGTCCCGTTGAGTGAGATCGATAGTGAGATCGACAAGTGTCCCGTGGTGTCCCATGGTGTCCCGTGGAATGAGATCGATAATGAGATCGATTGAGTCGGATGTTGGTTCCCCCCCCTTTCTTCCTCCCCCCGCAACCTCCTTAACACCCGAAGGGTGGTCGTATAGGTATCCTGGTATCCTTACGCGCGTGAGCAATGGGATCACTTTTCCACTCCGGAATAAACTGGATCTAACACGCCAAGACTGTCCGAGCAAAGAGCGCCCCACCTCGGGGGATCCTGGTCACCTTTGAGCGATGAAATGCGTGTGCCGTCGTGCGGCTACCCCCTGCGACTGGATCTGACACCCCCAGAATCCACCAGAGATCGTCCCACAATCTCGCCCTCCGGGAAGCAGCCTTTGCCCGCCCCCCCCTTCGCCCCCGCCCTTCCGCCCTGGCGGAGCAGGGGGGGCGCCTGCACCCTGGGACACCCTGGGCCTCCCGAGCCCGCGGCACGGCAGGCGGGCACAAGCATGACATTGCGAGTGCCATAGCCGAGCCAGGGTGTCTCACGGGCGTCATGGTGCTTTCCGATGGACCAAAAATTTGGGGCCAACTCGGGGGAGTCCATCCTCGCTGGAGGTGCGTCCGATTAGCCCATTTTGGGGTGCACCCCGGAGGTTCCGCTCCTTTTCCAAGCGGCCTGTCCGTAGCCATTTTGTTTGGCCCAAGAGTTTTGGCTCAGGCCTGAGTTCAGGAAGTTGGGGTGCAGGCCTGCCTGCGACCCTCCTGCGCATGCCCGCCTGCTCTGAGACCACCGCCACTGCATTGCCGCCCGCTGCCGCCGAGGCCGCGTAGCACCTCCGGGCGCGCTTGCGCCGCGCGCAGGCCCAGCTCCTGCTGCACGCCTGGCTCTGACGGGCGAGCCCCCGGCTCGCCTCCCGCCTTGAGGACGCGCGGCGAAGAGCACTACGGTACGCGGGCGCCTGGCATCGAGGGGGTGGCAACGTCCGGCGCCGTCAAGAAGTGCGGTTTCGCGACGAACTGGGCGCGCAACCCGGCGCGCCACCAATGCGGCAACGGCGCGCCTTACAAGGTGCTCGCGCTACCGGGCTGCCCGCGACGATCGAACTGAACCCGCACTCGGCGGCAATGACGTCGACGGCGAGAACGAACGGGACAAGGCAGTCGCCTTGGCCCGCGACAAGCTCAAGAAGGCTCAGAACTCGCCGCTGGAGCTGCGCAACTTGGTGGCCGGGGACTACGACGCATGCATCGCGAAGCTCCAGGACGACCTCGCTGCTGCGCAAGTGGCGCGGCGGGCAGCCAATCCTCCCAACAAGCAGCTGAAGGTGGCGGAGGCCCACGAGACGCGCATGGCCAAAAAGCTTGTTGAAGCCAAGTCGGCTCTGCAGGCTTGGGAGGCTGAGCGCGAGGAGCTCAAAAAGAAGACTCAGTCGCAGCAGGCGGCAGCTTCCGAGGCCGAGGCCGCAGCGGCTAAGGCCACTGCGGAAGTCGCCGCGCTGGCGGCCCAGTGCGCCTCGGAGAGAGCGCCCGCCGCTGCTCCTGCGCCTGCCCCTGCCGAGCCGGCCGCCGCGCGGCCCCGTGGCGCGCGCGGAGGGCAAGTGGCGTGAGCGCGAGGGCCACTTTGAGCAGCAACTGGCGCACCTCCAGGCGTTGGTGGCCGCTGTCCGCCGAGGGCGCCTCTGCGGCCTCGGAGGGGGCCCCCAGCGTGGCCGACGACCTCGCATCTGTCGACGACTTGGCGGGCGACGATGGCAAATGGGATCAGGTCGGCCGCGCCGAGCGGAAGGGGCTCCTCCGCAGGGAGCGCGATGCCACGGCCAGGAAGATCTGGACGAGATTGGGCAAGGTGTCAACCGTCTCGTCGCACTGCAGCTGAGCTGCTCCTATTAACCCTGGACCGAGCGCTGGCTGCGTCTAGGACGAGCCCAGTGCTGGGGCCCCACGCGACGACTTGGATTTCGGCGCCGCTGTCGACGAGCAGGCTGCCTGGGCAGATGGCGCCCTGGGCCGTCTCCCCCCCCCTGGGCGCGGCGCTGAATGGTGAGTGAGATTTCGATGCGGCCGTCGCGGAGGCTGCCGCTGTCCTCGTGGCGCTGCCGGCAGGGGCCGGGGCTGCGGGCCCGGCGGGCGACCCGGCGCCTGTCTTCGACGCGTCCTTCACGGCTGACCAGCTGTCGATCTGCCGCCAGGCTGAACAGGTGACGGGCGTTGGGCCGCTGGCCCCAGCTTCTCGTCGGGACTCTCGCCCGCCGGCTGCCGCCCTCGACGACGCCGCGTTCGCCACCGCGGCCGAGGATATCCGCTCCCGTGCCTATGCGGGCAGCCACCCAGGGATCTACTGTGGGATGGCGCACGGGGTTCTGGGCTATCATCGCGATCGCGAGGGCGCTGTCAGCCGCCGCCTGCTGCTGCCGATGCCCCCGCGCCGCGCTCCTCCGAGGCGCGTGCGATCTCGCTGGCAGCGCCTCTTCAATGGCAGCCGCCGGCTGCTGGTGCCCCGCGCCGCCGGGCGCGGCGGCGCCGCGCTCCTGATGGTCGTCGCATTCGCCCTGCCCGTCGCACGCTGCTCTTGGCGATGACCAGCCGCAGCCCGATGCCCGGTGGCCATCGGGGGCGCGCACTTGCGGGCCTCCGGCGCGTGGACCATCGACGCGGCCTACACCGACTGCTGGGGCGCGTGCCTGGCCCAAATAACCCAGAATTCAGGAGGACAAGATCCACTGCGCGGGCGGCCAACGCGGCCGCGTGGAGATCGCAGCCGGGTGGAGATCGCAACCTCGGCCTCGCGCATTCCACTGCCTGCGACCGGGCTTCTGGTGGAGCGGGCGTACTCTGCCAGCGCCGTTTTGACATCCGCACGCTGCGTCGGCTTCGGATGGCATGCGCCAGCGCCTGCAGGCGGCCCATGTAGGTTCTGTTATGAGGGCGACGTCCTCTTGTGCAGCACCTGGTTGTTCCACGGCCAGGGCATCTCGGAGCCCAACCTGCACGTTCTCGCCGAAGCTGCTGCGCTGCTGGGCACTCGGTCTGGCACGGACTTGATCGCAGGCGACTTGAACATCGCGCCGCAGAAACTCACCCACAGTGGATGGCTCGACGTCGCGCGGGGCCGCACCATCCCTCCCCGCGTGCAACGGCTCCACTTGCGACTTCTTCGCCGTCAGCCGCAGCAGTGCGCGTGCAGTGCCAGGTATCAGCCAGATCGACGATGGCGGGTTTACCCCCCATTTCCCTACCAAGCTTAATCTGGCTGGCGATGCTCGCCGCAAGGCTGTCCGCCAACCGGTTTGCCCACGACGCGTCGACGGGTAGCTACCTCAGGGGCCGCTGCTGCCACCTGCCCCCGGCAAATGGGGCCCCTGCCCCATCGTGGACGCGACGCAGCTGGAGGCTGCCATCGACAGCTGGCCCCACGCGGATCGCGGCACGTTCGCCACCATGACCTGGGCACCGGCGCCGTGGCTTCGGCCATGCTCTCGCTGGAAAGCAGCTGCGGGACGGCCCGCTCCACGGCGCGCAGCCGCATCCTCGATCGCCGTGGCGTGGGGAACTTGGTCGGGTCGGGCATGCGAGACTGCTGCCATCCTCGGGCGGCTGCAGCCCGCCACCCACGACGCGCCCGTCCTCGCTCGCCGCGGGCCCCGAGCGCCGGCGGCAGCGCAGCGGGCTGCTCGCGCCCCCGGCATGTCGCTCGCAGCCCTCTGCGCCCGGGCTGCCGCTTTCGGCCGCGCTCGGCTGACCCGCTGGCTCTCCGCTCTGCCGTCTCTTGCTGCCATGGAGGCGCGGCGTGCCCAGCGGATCGAGGGTGCTGCCGGCGGCCTCGCGCCTTGCCGCGCACCGCGGCGCGCTGGCGGCGCCTGGCGGCGTTCGGCGCGCACCTCGGCGTCTGCCCTCAGGTACGTCTGGGTCTGCAGCGGCTGGGCGCGCTCGGCCGCTGGCGACCCGCGCTGCGAGGAGGGCGCCCCCGATGCTGACCCCCTTGAGTGGTGCGATTTCGACGCCGGCCGCGTCGAGGAATCATTGGGCGGCTGCGCCCGTGCCGCCGCGGCGCCATTGTCCGAGCGGGCTGCCCTCGACCGCGAAGCTCGCGGCTGGGCTGACCAGCGGGCAGTCGGCGAGGGCCGCCGCGTGCCGCACTTTCCCGCGCGCCTGCTTTCGGAGCCCAAGCCGCCCGCGGCGTGGAGCCCGGACGAGGCCATTTGCGTCGTTCCCCATTGGGACGGGGCGGGCCCCCGGCGCAGCACGCCTCCAGCTCTGTCGCATCTCACTCGCAGCGGAGCGCCTCGGCTGCTGGACGGCCGCGTGCAACCCGTTGCTGATCGCGCTGCTGCCCAAGCCGGACGGTGGCCCGAGGCCGACTGGATGGTTTCTGACGCTTATCCGCATTTGGATGCGTGCGAGAGCCATCGCGGTCCGCGCCTGGGAGGCGGCGCATGCGCCCCTCTCGGTGTTTGGCAGCGCTGGTCGCGGCGCGCAGCGCGAGGCCTGGGCGCCGGCCTTCGCTGCCGAAACTTCGGCGACCTCGGCGCGCCACCACGTCGCCTCCTCGCTCGACCTCGCGAAAACGTTCGAGCGCATTCCCGGCCGCCTAGAGGCCGCAGCCGCCGCGAGGTTGGGCTCCGACCTGGTCGCATTGCGCCTCTCTCTGGCGGCCTGCCGGCCGGCCCAAGCCATCAACGCCGAGGGGGCGTTTTCGCGCCTGTTCATCGCCACTCGCGGCGCAACGGCCGGCCCGGGATTCGCCGCGGTCGAGCTGCAGATGTTGCTACGCGAGTTCATGTTCATCACCTCGTTTCGACGGCCCTCGTTGCAGCTGTGCCTGTGCGCGGAAGACTTGGCGATTACCGCGCCCAATTGTTCCGAGGGGGCCCGCGCGGCGATGTCTCGCGGCACCGAGTGTGGACGTGTTCGGGCGGTGCTCCAGCTGACGGTCTCGCCCAAGAAGTCGCCTGCCGTCGCGTCGAGGCCCCGCCTCGCGGCCCGCTTGCCCCTCGTGTCCAAGCGGCGGCAGCTGGCGCCGAAACGCAGCGCGAAGCTGTTAGGGGCGCCCTGCGCCGGCGGCCACGCGCGGTCAGGTGGCGTCTGGCGGAGCCGCCTGAAAGAGCTCAAAACTCGCATCCCAGGAATATACGCTCTCAGGCGCCAGCGTGTCGACGTTGCTCAGGTCGTGAAGGCGACGGGCAGCCCTGGCGCGTTGCGCGGCGCGGACATCGCCGGCGCCTCCACCTGCAAAGCGTCAAGGTCGCTGCGCTCAGGGCGGCGCTGCCCCCTGGTGCCAGCCGGGGCGTCGACGTGAGCTTCGCGGTCCTGGATGCCAGGGGGGCCTGTTTCGATCCCGCCCACGTTGCGCGCGCTGCGCCATAGCGCCACTGGGGCATGGCCTATTGGCAGGGCTGGGCGCCCGCGGAGGAGATTGACGTCGTCTTCGAGCGGTCGCGGGATCGTTTGGCGACTGTTCTGGCGACTGGCCGTTCGCGGTGGTCCGCCGTCGGTGGCCACGTGGTGGGAGTCATCGCGCCGCCTGGCGCCTGGGGTGGACGTGCTCTGCGCCGAGGCTCTTTGCAGACGACCTCGGCGAGTCCGTCGGCTTTCTCCTCGCGCCCCCTGCGATGGCGGCGGCTGCGGTGCACCGGTCAGTTGGCCGCTGGCGCGCGCAGCGGGTGGTGTCGACGCCCCCTGCCCTCGTCGGCGGCGATTGTGAAATGCCTCTTGACCAGGGCGCCAGCGCGGTCGCTTTCCTCGTGGGCCGCCCCCGCGCTGCCCTGGTCGTGGGCCGCGGGCGCCCGGGCAGCGCGGCGCCGCGGTGGTCTGCGCCCTGGCGCTCCCAGCTGCGGTCCGCCGCCACTGGGGGCCCATGGCCGCAGGTGCGCCTCGCCAAGCTGCGGGGCGCTGGAGTCACGGACCAGGCCGGCAAACTCTGCGGGGTCACGCCTGGCATCCCCCTGCATCGCAGTGTTTGCGAGGCCTCGCTGCCCCCGGATGGGTGGCCTGAGCCTCAGCAAATATGCGGGCACCTGCTCTCAGAACTTTCGGGGGCCCGCCTCGCGCCGCTCCGTGCGCGCGGGCTGCTAGCACTTCGGCCGCCACGCACGCTGCCGCAAGAGGAAGCGGGAGTTCGCTGGTTCACGTGCCCGCGCGACTCGCACCGATCTCCGCTGGCACACGGACGGCCCCATGAAGCTTGGTCCACTGCGGGGGTTCTGGCACGCAGGATGCGCATTAGTC
This sequence comes from Prorocentrum cordatum, assembly GCA_963575745.1. Lineage (NCBI taxonomy): Eukaryota > Dinophyceae > Prorocentrales > Prorocentraceae > Prorocentrum > Prorocentrum cordatum. Next base: position 296,697 of record CAUYUJ010015529.1, on the reverse strand, counting down.
GTCGCGCCTGCGGCTGGGGGCCTCGCGACATATGGCTCCGCCGCGCCTCCGCCCTGGATTCGCACCGCCGCGGCTGCAGAGCTCTGGGCGGTCACCCTCGCGTTGCCCATCACCTTCGCACCGCTGGTCGGTCGCGCCGATTGCCAGTCGCTCCTCGCGGCCGCAGAGGCAGGGTCGCGCGGGCCACCAATCCCACGCGGATGCTTGCACAAGTCTGGTCGCGCGTGGCCACGCTCGTCAACGGCGACATCCAGACTCTGGTGCGACTGGCAAGCTTACCTGGACGCGGACCAGCAGCGCATTGAAGGGCCAACCGCTTGGCGGACGTCAAAGCCAAAGCTGCTGCTGGCTGTCCGCAGCCGTGCGACCAGGCTTCGGGGCTTCTGATAGTCGTCGAGCAGCTCGTGTCGCACCAAGGCGCGGTTCTGGGTGCCGTCACTCACGCCGCGAACCACCATGAGCGCGTCATGTGCGGCCCAGCCGGCGCCCTGAGACGAGTCACGGTGCGTGACTCTGCCGGCGCCCGCGGGCGAGGCCTCGCGCCGCCGCCCCAGCGCCGCGGGCGCACCCGCCGGCCCCGCTGGAGCACGCGCTGGCCGCCCCGCGCGGTGATGGCCCGGAGGCTGCGTGGCCCCCCCAGCGCTGGGGGCCCGCGCCAAGGTTCGCGCAGCCGCGGCCCGCGCGGCGACGGCTGGCCGCGCGGCAGCGGACGCCGCCGCCACGCAGGCCACGCGCGAGGCAAGGCCAGCAGCCTTGCGGCCCTCCTCGGCGCCACACGCAGTCCACTAGCTGGCCGCGCTGCTGGCGCGCGCCCGCGCTCGCGAAAAAGGCCGCCTCCCCCCCTCGGGCACGCCCCGAGGCGGCGCGGCGCTCGAGTGCCGGGCCCGGCGCTGCGATCGTCGCTCGCGCGCCGCGGCAGACGAGGAATGCAATCAGTTTGGCGCCGAGCCTTGCGACGCGCTCTCGGTGGGCAGGCGCCCCCTTCAGCTTCGTGGCTCGCGGCCGGGCCAGGTCCTGAGCTCCGCGCAGCCTGGCCCGAGCGCCCCCCTGCTGCAACGGGCGCGCGGACCTTCGGGCGTCGCGCGGCATCCGCGCGCAGGCCTGGGCAGCTGTTCAGGAACCACAGCCAGCGACTGCGCGTCCGCACTCGCACATTCGAGAGCATGCCCTTTTTCGGCGGCGAGCGAGGGGGGGAAGTGAGGCGGGGCGGACCTCCTCAGAAGGCTCGGAAGTCACCCGGCCTTCTGAGAAGGTCCCTAAGCTCCCCCTATGACGGAGGAAACCTTCAGAAGGCCGGAAACCCTCTGAGTAGCCCCGCTGCCTTCTGAGACGGCCGTCTCCTTTTCACTCCCCCCCGCTCGCCGCCGACCCCTGTGGGCGCCGTGCAGCCTCGGCCCTGCCGTGGAGAAACGGAAGCAGCGGGCTCCGCCCCTGCGGCGCCTTGCGGCGCTCGGGCGCGCACCGCCGCGCTCGCCGTCGCCGCCCGCTGGGGCGAGGCACGGCTTGACCCGGAGCGGCCTCTCGCACTGATCGCGCGACGCCTCGTTCCTGGCGGCTGGCTTCGCTCGGGGGGGGGAGAATCCACGCAAATTATCGTCGACTTCGCAGAAAATATCAAACATCGACGGGAAGTGGAAGGGGGGACGAGAATCCAGTGCATCTGGAAATTTGGGATTCCTTGGATTTGCGCATTTCTTTGCGCGCCCCTGGGCCCCATCACTCACGGCCCAAGAAACCGCCGAGATCGCCCCCCGATATCCTAAGAGGCCCCTAGGAGGGCCCTTAGGCCACCCATGGGGGCCCAGAGACGGCGCGCGCGGCCCCCTAGAAAGGCCTGACAAGCCCCCAAGAAGCCCCCAGGAAGGCCCCAGGGGCCGACGAGAAGCCCCCGCCCGAACAGATGGCCCCAAGAGGCCCCCCAGACGGCCCCGAAGACTTGCCATGGAGGCCCGAAGAGACCCTGGGGCCTCCAAAAATGCGCCCAGGCAGCCCCCAGATGTGCTCCAAGAGGCCCGCGGCGACTTCCTGCGCTGCTCGTTTCCGAGCTGGGTAGCCATGCCTGTCCCAGCCTCGCGCAGCTGGAGATGATGCATCCTCGGCTGGGCGGGTGGAGATTCTCGCGGTGGTTTCTCGCCCCCAACCCCCCGACTCTTCCACGACAAATCCAGCCGCTTAGAACTTTTTCCAACAACGATAGCGCGCTCGGCGCACCCGAATAGGAGGACGAGGAGGAGGAGGGGGGGAGGAGGAGGAGGAGGCAGAGGAGGAGGAGGAGGAAACGGAGGAGGAGGAGGAGGAGGAGGAGGAGCGCACGTAACTCATGAGGGCATGGTTCGGTTATCGAGTGGCGCTGATGGCCAGCTTCGTGGCACGCAGGAGCCTCAGGTGGGCCTCAAGGTCGCCACAACGGGAAGGCGAGGCCTCATGCTCTGCCTTGAGCTTTTGGTAGAAGTGAAAACTAAGCACGACTAAGCGATGAGTGGTCTCTCGGGTGACCTGCGAATCATAATCTGAATCGAGGCCAAGGCCGAGACGGGCCAGGGGGCAAGAGGGGAGGAAGAGCCTCGGACGGGCGAGGAGGTGGAGGAGACGTGGGCAGGCCAGGTAATGAGGCCACCGATCGAGACCATCCTCGCACCCTAACAAGCAGCGGCGCTGGCCCAGCACGGGCATACGACCTGAGGTGACCCAACCCCCTGCGAGAGTCTTCAAGTGGGCCCAAGCCCAGCTGGGCTTGGACCGGGAGAGCACACCACGGAGCAATGCCCAACGATGGGCCAAGTCACTCAGGAGGAGGAGGAGGAGGAGGAGGAGGAGGAGGAGGAGGAGGAGGAGGAGGAGGAGGAGAGGGATGAGGAGGAGGAGGAGGAGGAAGAAGAGGAGGTAAAGGTAAAGGTAAAGGCCCTTTGGGGGTCCATGGTCTCGAGCGCCCCCCCTCGGGGGCTTCGAAACTCGGGTGGGGCCCCTAGGGGGACAATTGGATGCTAGCCCCTTTTGGTTTCAGGGGGGCAGCCTGGGGCGTCGAGGCCCCCTCTCCGCGAAGGGCGGCCCTCGTGCCCCCCCAGCGGGAGACCCCGCTATCGGCACCCCATATATATATATATATATATATTATATATATATATATATAATATATATATATATATATTATATATATATATATATATATATACATATATAATATATATATAATATATATATAAGAAAAAACACAACGCAACGCGGGCAGTGGGCGCTGCCCCCGTTGCTCGTGGGCGGGGCGGCCCCTGCTGAAGACCTCTGCCCCCCCCCATTCCTCCTCCCCCCCGCGTTCTGCTGAAGACCGATGCCCCTCCCCCCCTCTCCCCCCCCCCTTCCCCTTCCCTCCCCCCCCCCTCCCCCCCCCCCCCCCCCCCCTCCCCCGCACTTTGCAACTCGCCCCCCCCCCCCGCCCCCCGCCACCCCCCCCCCCCCCCCCTCCTCATCCTCTTCAGGCTGACACATTATGACGATGCCTACGCGGCCGCAGTGAGCACCGTGCTGCTGGGTACCGTGCTACTGCTGCTAAGCACCGTGCTACTGCTGCTGAGCACCGTACTACTGCTGCTTGGCGCCGTGCTCTTCGGCACCCTGTTGCTGAACACTGTGCTATTTGGCAAGCTGGCGGTCGGGCTTCATCCACAATTCGACCCCCTCTGCGTCCTGCGTGCTGCTGCTCGGGTCGCCGATGCCAGCGCCCCACCCTGCTGCGCGCGATGCCTCCTGGTCGTACGTGCTGATGTCGCTGCTGCTGCTGGGGCGCTGCATTTGCTGCTGCCGCTGCGCCGTCTCCTGCGTGGGCGGCTGCCCCTGCTGCGGCGGCTGCATGATCTTCACTCCGCGCGCAGTCCACCCCTTGACCGCTGGGCTGGGGAACCTGCGCGGCGGCCGCTGGGGCTGGATGCTGATGACTGCCTCGGCCGCTGCGCTGCCGCCGAGGGTGGGCGCCCCGTCCTTCGCGACCTCGTCGTAGCCCCAGCCGTTGTCGCTGCGCGTCCACTTGCTGTAGATGCCCTCCAGCTCGTCGCACTGGCACCTCGCGCAGTCCAGCTCCCACGGGAAAAGGCCCTTTGTTCAGGCGGCGCCCGTCCGCGAAGTTGGCCCCGACCTCCCTACACTTGTCGATCAGCGCCGCGAGCTCCTCGATCGGCATCTTGAGCAGCACCGTCGCGCGCGCGCGCGCGCTCCATCCCCTCGTGGCAGTTGAAGCTCCCCGAGGCGCTGGTGCAAGCGAGCGCCATGGCGACGCGGTCCCGCTGCGCGTAGACCTGGTGATGCACCGTGTCTGGGGGCTGGGGCAGCTTCGGGAGGAGCCCGCCCGTGCTCTGCAGGGCGCGGTGGGCGGTGGCGAGGCGGTTGGTAAATGGTGCCGAAGACAGCGCCCGTCACTCCGCTGCCTCTGTCTGCCGCCTTCTGCACCGCGACGTCCTCCTTTGGCTCTGGCACGCCGTGGGAAAGAGAAGCTCGCTAGCTGCCGAAACGAAACGGCCGCGGAAAGGAAGCGCGGGCGGTTGGACGTCGGACCTTGCTGTCGGACTGGCCTTCCCCCGAATTGTTCCCTGCGGGGCAATGCTGGAGTCGGGGATAGTCCCGTCGCGCGCCGACGTCGTTGATCCCCCATGGAGCCTCCATGACCTGCAAGATGCGTGACAGCTGGCCTGCGTGGAGGGCCTATTGTAACCCTGCGCTGCCCCCCTGAAGTTCCCCCCGTCGTAATCGCGAGCAAGATGGCGCCGCGCGCCTCGGAGCTCCGCGCGGGCCTCGCGGGGCGCAAGAACCTGTGGGGCCCATGGGGCGCCTGCGCTCGGAATCGCCACTGCTGCCTGTGAGAGGTTAGGAGGGCCGAGGTGGGATCGCAAACGCACCGAGGTCGTGCTGTTTGGAATTCGCAGCCCTGATTGGTCACCAGTTCCCCCACGTAGTAACGCACTGCCTCGGCTGGTGACGTTGGTGAGTAGCGCTGTCCGTCGCATGCGCCTACTGCCTGTGGGGGAAGAGGAGGGGTGAATGAAAAGGAAGAGTGGGTGTAGTGGAGCGTCGACGGTCCGTCTGTAGTAACGGCATACTGTAATAGGAGACCAGCTTGCCTGTTATTTCCCATCATCTGGCAATAATTCCTGGATCGTAAGTCGCGGTAGTAACTAGCGAGCTGTAGTAGTGTAGCCATGTGTCCCACGTGGGCTTGGGCCTGCCCGCGCAACTTAATATATCGTTCCAAGTCGCCACTAATATCTTTGGCGAGCTTTTCCTCTCGGGGCTCTGGTGGGTCTGCTGGGGGCCAGGAGGTACCGAGCCCCGACCCGCTGTCCGCGTGGGTGCTCGCGGGGCCTGAGGCGCTGCCGCGGCGCCTCCGGCTGTTGGGCTGCGCGGCGCGCGGCCGGCAATCTACTGGCCGCGGCGCCGATTGACCTGGGCCCCCACGACCCTCTCGAGGCCGCCCATCGGGCCCGCGGAGCGGCTCCTCTCGGCGCCCAGGTGCGCCGGCGCCAACGCCGCGCCCAGCTTGAACAGCCCCCCTTGAACCCCATGATCTCGGTGATCTGGCCCTCCTCGATCTGCCGCTGGTAGAGCGCTGCGCGGAACGAGGGGGCCGTTGATCGTGTAGAGGGGCTTCGCCCTGCGCGTGCCCGTCTCCATGGCCTCATCGAGCGGCTCGTCGCACTCCTGGATCTTGCGCTGCAGGAAAACCTCGGTGATAAACGTCGCCCCGCACGGCTGCTTCAGCTGCTCGAGGAACTCCGCGAAGCTCTGGAGGACCCGCTGCATCGACGGGTCGGGGTCCTGCTTGTTCTTGAGCGCCTTCTTGAGCTCCTCGACTAGCGTGGCCGCCACGTGACCGCGAGGTGGTCCGGGCCCGTGGCCCTTGCCCGCCGCCTTCAACTTCCTGCCGTGCTCTCGGCCAGTCTCGATCGGCGCCTGCGCCCAGTCCCCCAGGAGGGGCACGAGCCAGAACTCGCCTGTGACGCGGCTCAGCGCGCGGGGCTCTGCGGCGTTCTGGAGCGCGAGGCGCTGCTGAGCTCGAATGCTGTCTCGTAGGTCTCCCTGGGCTCCGTGACCGTCGCGTGCTCCACCGCCTGGGTTGCCCAGCCCTCCGCCTCCTGCTCCCGTTCCTGGGCCGCTGGCGGCTGCGCCCTGTCCGCCTGTGTTCGCCTGCTTCTGCGGGCGGGCGTGGGCCTCCTGCGGAGGCGGGCGCTTGGCGGCGATGATGCGCCAATCCGCCGGCATCCCCCCGCCGCCGAGCGCCGCGCGCCGCTGCCCCCTTCGCCTCGCGGATCTGGTCGGGCCCTGCCAGATGTGTCCGTGCACGCGTGTGAAAGGCCTCGAGGCCTTGAGCCTGGTGGGTACAGATTGGGCAACCTAACGTTCGTGGCTCCTGAACAGGGCGACCGCGCTTCGAACGGTCCCGGTGGCAAATGCAGTGGTAGTGAATCGATTTAATCGCATGGTCGATAGCTGTCTTGCGGTCAAAAATACTTTTGCACTAGGGGCACTGGTTTGTACTTGCGACCGATGCCACCACAAGTCGCACATTGTGGGTCTCCCGTCGGCGGCCCGCTGGGGCCGCGTAGGTTGGGAAACGGTGTCCGCATGTAGTCTCGACCCCCTTTTCCGCATCTGTCGTAACGTGGTCACGACAGCAGGGTCGTGCCAAAGCCTCCTCCTGTCTCTCCACCAGCGCCTCCTCCCGCCTGGTCAGTGCATCCCAATTTCTTTCAAAAGTGCACGGGGCCCTGGGGTCAGGTAGTAACCGAAGATGTTGTTCCATACTTCCCTTCTCAAAAAGGGCAATGTCCAAATCCCTGCTCTTGTACCATCCCATTCCTCCGTCATCCTGCGCTAGTGTCTGCATGTACGTCGCATCTTGTTTTGCCCAGGGGGTGGGGTCTGGACCGATCCAGCCCATAGCAGTTAGTCTCCGAATGCCCGTGAAACGTCGAGCCGAGACGATCCGAATACTGCGGCTCATACTGCGTCATGCTCTTTGGGATATCGGGCCCAAAAATGGCACCGTCTCAATCGTCGTACTATGAGCGACGCACTCGTACATTCTACACACCAGTAACGAAATACCTGTCGGCGGTTGTTGCATCGCGTGGTTCCGTCCTCCCGCGCCCCGGACATCGCCCCGCATGCCAGTGCGCGTAGATACTTGCCCAGTATGCTGTCAATGGCGCTAGTATGGGTCGCAGCGACAACGAAGGCTGCAAGGCCGCTGGGCGCCGCACCTATGACGAGGGCCATGAACATCAGTCGTTTGATTGGTCTGGGCGCCTCGCTGGTCCAGAAGGCGCCGCGTCGTCGCCAGGCGACGCGCGCTGCGGCGATGCGCCTAGCGATTTCGCCCGTGATGCCCTGACCCGCTGGGGGGCATGGGCCGAGCACCCTCATCTCTCGCAGCGCTGGGCCTGTGAGCGCGGTGCTTCGTCGGGGTCCCCGAATAGTACCATGGCTTCCTTGACCAAAGATGTAGAGTAGGTGGTCGGCCTTGCTGTGGTTGAGACCCCGCCCCCTTCTGCAGCGTTGCTGACAGGCGGAGGGTGTCGTCGTTGAGCTGCTCCCCGGTCTGCGTCGCACTCGCCTGTGGTTGGGCGTCCTGCGCGCGGGTAATGTCGCCCGTGAGCGCGTCGAGGCCGACGCCGTGAAGTTTGCCGCCAACTGGGTCGCGGGCGTCGTGCAGCCATCGATTGGGGTCGTTTCTCTCGGTAACCCACCACTGACTCACGTAGATGTTGCAGGCGTCGTTGAATTGTCTGGGGGCAGAATGTAAAGCCCACGCGGGCGCCCGGGGTGATCCCAGCCTCGATTTGTCTGTCTGCGGTTCCGAGGCCAAAGGCGGGGTGGTCGATGGCCACCATCGCGAAGCACGGGTCGCGCCCGTGGGCGTTCTTGAAGGCTACTTCCCGTTGGAGCGCCCTGTTGGTAGCAGCAAATGCTTTGGTGCCGTCGTAGTTGGTTGTTACTGTGCTGACTCCACCGTGCGCCGCTCGCCATTGGGCAGCTTGTGCGAAGAGTATGCTGTTTTCCCGGCATCTGTGCGGCAGGCCGCCTTGGGCCCGCGGTGGGTGGTCGGGCGGTGGCCCGCGCTGGCGCATGCCCGAGTGCCAGGCCGTGCCGAAGGCGTCGTAGACGTGCCGGTAGTAGTAGTAAGCCGAGGATGCCTGGTTTGTTGTTGTTTTTCTCCGCCGGGGATGCCTGCGAGCGGTGCCAGTCTAGTGGGGTGGTCTGGCAACTGTGGCACTGGGTGAGGAACTCGTTTAAGTAGCCCTGGCACTCGTAGTCCAACTCGCTGATCCCGGTGGTTCCTAGTCCTGCGTAGGTACCCCTGCCCACCCCATAGGATCGTTGTGCCCGCGCATCTTCGTACGTGTCGTGCTGCATGGTCCCCCTCCCAAGTTCGCTGCCCGCAGTCCATCCACGCTCCTGCAACAGCTCCCTGGCCCTCTTGAACTTTCCCAAAATAATGGCATTGGCTAAGTCCGCGTCCTTTCTCCGCTCCGCTGCTACTATTCTACGCTTTTTCTAGCTGGTCGGGTAGTTGGGTCGGGCTGTGGAGATGTAGCACGGGGTCTAGCATGACCCATGCGAGCTCGGTCGGGATGCCCCAAACTGGCCCGGCCCGCCGCTCGCACGCGCGTTGGCAATAGCGTAGCATAGCCCTTTTGTCATCGGCAACCTGTCCCTGTAGTTCCGCGTCTATGGGCAGTCTGTCGACTGCTTCGGCCGTGTAGTCGCGATGCTGGGCTCGCTCGGATGCTCGGTCGACCGGAATCTCGGCTAGCCCCCCGCCCAGTGCTGATCGGCTAAATTATTCTAGCCAGTGCGCCGTGACCCAGTTTGTTGTTGGTGATAGGTAGCACCTCTGTTTCCGGCCACGTCCGTTCCGCTGGTGCTGGATTCGTAGTCGGTGCATGTCTTCGCAGTTGCGCTGCTGGCAGGCCTCCAAATTTTTCTCGACAACTTGCGCCCTTCTCTCTCTCTCTCTCTACCTTCTCTCTTACTGGTTTTAGGACAGCACTTAACTCATGCAGTTCGGCCTGTACCGCATCGCACTCGATCGCTGAGCTCTCGTCGGTCCGACGTGATCGCCACACTCGTCGTTGCTCGAGCAGTCGTAGTTGCTGTTGTTTGGCCCTGGTAGTGAGTTCGTCTAGTTCGTCGGTCGCATCCGTCTTCGCAAATGTGGTTAGCAGTGCCTTCCTTGCTGCGCCTCCTAGCAAGTCCCGAATAGTATCTGGAGTCGGTTCTGCGAGGGCCTCCTCCCGCCTGTCCCTGCCCGCCGCCCGCACCTCCTGGTTCCGCTGGTGCATCAGCTGGCCGCGCTTGTGCCTGCTGCGCAGGCGCTCCGTCAGCACATCCCTGCATAGTCCCCGCTGTAAGCGGGCGCGGGGTGGGAAGGCGGTGGTGGAGGCGGGGGCGAGGAGGGTGGGGCCAATTGGGACGTGTTCGCGATGGCCTCGCACTTTGGTCTTCTGTAGTCGTCTGCCTGACAGGTGAAATACTTCGCGCCGTCTTACTGGGGGAGACTACGTGCGTGACTAGCAATGTGGTCCACCCTGCTGGTGTACCCAGAGTGGCCGTAGCACGTAGCCCCGACGTGGTAGTGGGTGGTGACGATGCTGAGATCGCTGGTTTCGCACATTTCTCTGAAGCGGGTCCCGTTGTTCCCCGCGTGCTTCGTGGGGTTATGTCTTTCTTCCCTGCCGCGGCGCACCCGCGTCTCCTCACCTCCCCTCCTCCCTATTCTTCCTCTCCTCACCCGCGCTCAACACATGCGCGGCAAGTGCATGACACACGCGTCTACATACAGCCGCACGCATGCACACATTCGCACACAACACACACACACAAACACCATACAACGCTAGTGCGCGCCGGGCGTGTTCACTGCATCACACATCCACGACGTGTGCGCCACATAATGGGCACCCACATGAGACACGTCCCGATATGGCCGCTATGCACGACGGTCGTCCAGGCATAGCAAGCGTGGCACTTCCTCGACACCAGAGGGGGTGCGCCGGGGGTGGGGGCCCTATGCGTTTCGGGCTCGCAATGCGTGGCAGGCGTGGCACTTCCTCGACACCAGAGGGGTTGCGGTGGGAGTGGGGGCCCTATGCGTTTCGGGCTCGCAAAGCGTGGCAGGCGTGGCACTTCATCGACACCAGAGGGGGTGCGCTGGGGGTGGGGGCCTTATGCGTGTCGGGCTCGCAAAGCGTGGCAGGCGTGGCACTTCCTCGACACCAGATGGGGTGCGCTGGGAGTGGGGGCCCTATGCGTTTCGGGCTCGCAGAGTGGCACTTCCTCGACACCAGAGGGGGTGCGCTGGGGGTGGGGGCACTATGCGTTTCGGGCTCGCAGAGCGTGGCAGGCGTGGCACTTCCTCGACACCAGAGGGGGTGCGCTGGGGGTGGGGGGGCCCTATGCGTTTCGGGCCCGCAGAGCGTGGCAGGCGTGGCACTTCCTCGACACCAGAGCGGGTGCGCTGGGGGTGGGGGCCCTATGCGTTTCGGGCTCGCAAAGCGGCACTTCCTCGACACCAGAGGGGGTGCGCTGGGGGTGGGGGCCTTATGCGTTTCGGGCTCGCAAAGCGTGGCAGGCGTGGCATTTCCTCGACACCAGAGGGGGTGCGCTGGGGGCCTATGCGTTTCGGGCTCGCAGAGCGTGGCAGGCGTGGCACTTCCTCGACACCAGAGGGGGTGCGCTGGGGGTGGGGGCCCTATGCGTTTCGGGCTCGCAAAGCGTGGCAGGCTTGGCACTTCCTCGCCATCTCAGGGGGTGCGCGGGGGGTGGTCTCCCTATCCGTTCCGGATTCGTCAAGCGTGGCAGGCGTGGCACTTCCTCGACACCATAGGGGCTGCGCAGGAGGTGGTCCCTGAGCGCGGCCGCTATGCACGACGGTCGTCCAGGGCATAGCAGGCGTGGCATTTTCTCGACGCCAGACGGAGTGCGCAGGGGGTGGTCCCTCACCGCGGCCGCTACGCGCGCCGGTCGTCCAGGGCATAGCAGGCGTGGTACTTTCTCGACACCATGGAGGGTGCGCAGGGGTTGGTCCCTCTTCACGGCCACTATGCACGACGGTCGTCCAGGGCATAGCAAGCGTGGCGCTTTCTCGACGCCAGGCGGGGTGCGCAGGGGGTGCTCCCTCACCGCGGCCGCTATGCGCGCCGGTCGTCCAGGTCACCGGGCTCGCAAAGTGTGGCTGGCGCGGCGCTTCTCCCTTCCACCTCTCCTCTTGAGTGGCGTCACCAACGGTATCGGCGGGGCAACGGCCACCAACATCATCCTCACATGCTTCACTTCCGTTATCATCACTCCAGCCATAATATAAGTATGTGGGGTTCATTGTTCTCTACCTTGGGTTGGTGGGGGCCCACTGTGGGGCCCTCACTGCAAACAATGGAACCGTCTAGTTCCCTATGGCAGCCGAAATTGCTGTTGACGTCGCCCCCAGGTACTACTGTAGTGCGGCATCCGAGTTTATCTGTACGTTCTTCCAACCAGTGGGTAAGACTGTCAGCCAGCAGAGATTAATACCGCTCATGGGTCGGGGCGTAATAGCAGACTCAGAAGCCGTAGTCGTAGCGGGTCGTAATTAGTCGGACTCCTGCCGCACGTCCCTGGAGGTAGTTGGCTGGGGTGTAGATTTCGCGGGTGGCTCTCTCCTCTATGCTGTGGCTTATTACTATGGCCGTTCCACAGCTTTTGTTGGCCCACTCCCCTTTCCGGGCCCCAAACTGTAGGACGGTGTGGGAGGGGATGTAGTTACGTTGCACAGCCTCTGGTCCTGCACAACGACACGTGCCACTGAGTAGTATGACGTCCCAACTGTGGAACTCAGCACTAATATCTTCCAATCCTTCCAGTGTGCCGGCCTCCAGTGGGCTGTAGTAGCACATTCTCATCGTACGATGGTGACGGACGCCGCCATGAGGCCCCCCAGTCTCCCTGCTCCCGGAGCCTGTGGTCTGGGGGCGCAACGGTGCTGCTCTACAGTTGTACGTGAGGTACGGTCGGTATGCTTTGTGACCCCCCTTTGCAGCGACCTAGGAGGAGGAGGAGGAGGAGGAGGAGGAGGAGGAGGAGGAGGAGGAGGAGGAGGAGGAGGGGGAGGGAGGAGGAGGGAGGAGGAGGAGGAGGAGGAGAGGAGGAGGAGGAGGTGGAGGAGGAGGTGGAGGAGGACGAGGACGAGGAGGAGGAGGAGGAGGAGGAGGAGGAGGAGGAGAAGGAAGAGGAGGGGAGGATGGCGGCCAGCTCAGCCAGCCGCCGCCGGCCCCCAGAGCCCGACCGAGGCAGCCACTTCGGAGGGGGCAGGCAGCGGCCCACGCGCCACCAGCGCTGCGAGCCGCGCGGCGCGTCCGCCGCGCTGGGAAAACGGCATGGTGGCCAACCTGCCCGGCCCGCCTCTGGTGCGCGCCGCCAGTCACACTGCGGCGGCGCGGCGCCCACCTCGGTGGCGCCGCACGGCGGCGACGGCGTGACGTCTTCCAGGCCCACAGCGGGAACCCAAAGTGGTCAAGTCTCCGCCCTGGCGCCCCCACGGCTGCCCGCGCGGCCCGGCCCAGCGGCGGCCGCCCGTGTGGCTTCGCTGGAGGGCGCGGTGCGCTCGGCGGCGCCGGCGGGCCTGGGGCGGGAACCCAGAGTGGTCAAGTCTCCGCCCTGCCCAGCAGCTTTCCCAGCCCGGCTGGGGGCAGACGGCGGCGCCGCCTCCGTCTCGCTGATGGGACTCTCGACCGTGCAGGTTGGGTCCCCAGGGACACGGGACGGGCTGGGATGGCAGTATCCAGGGGCAGCCACGCACGCCAACGGTGCGCCTACACCGAGTTGCATCGAACGGTTCGGCCGGCGTGGCAGATGTGCTCATGCAGCTCGGCATCCTCGTACGCCGCCGTCTCCACGCCGAAGGCGGCTCTGCACGGGGAAAAACAACGTGGCTCAGCCGATCTCGCTGCAGCGGAGGCCCCCTAGAGCAGGTCACTCCTGAGCAAGAAGAAGAATAATCGTCTCGTCCTGCTACACTTCGGGCGCGTTGGGTAGCACATCGTGTCTTGGGTCCGCGGCCCTCCTTGCCGCACATATCAGCCCGATTGCCCAGGAGAGCCTACTCGGAGATCAAAAGCGCTAGCTCCGCCTGGCGCCTGCGGCCCCTCGTACTGCCTTGGCTACCCAAGGGGCGCGCCGAATTTTGCCTAGCTTGCCGCTGAGGCATGCTGCGGAGCTCCTCGGTGGCAACGGCCCCATGCTCGCGCAAGTCGCCGCGACTCGTGTGCTGCAGGGCCATACGATTTTTCCTTGGCTCATCTGCCCCGAGACTTCAAGCAGGGAGGAGGGGAAGGTTAGGTGAAGAAAAAAACCCTCCCCTCCTCCACTTTCCGCGCCAGAGCCAGAGCGCGTGATGTCCTGGCCAGCTCCCCCGCCACAGCCCGCAGGGACGGCTCGTCCGCCGCCACGCGCGAGGCGAAGCCGAAGCGCAACGCCTCCAGTCGCCGTCGTCGTCGGTTGTCGTCGCCGTCGTCGTCGTCGTCGCCGCCGCCGCCGTCGTCTTCGTCGTCGTCGTCGTCGTCGTCGTCGCAGTCGTCGCCTCCGCCGCCGCCGCCACCGACGTCGTCGTCGTCGTCGTCGTCGTCGTTGTCGTCGTAGTCGTTGTCATCTTCGCCGTCTTCATCGAGGGGTGTCGTCGTGAAGGATCGTCGTCACAGGGGATCGTAGTGGTCGTCGTCGAGGGTCGTCGTCGTCGTCGTCGTCGTCGTCGCCTGAGGAGGAGCCAGATCACTTCGTCGGCGGAATTTGCTAGGTTCTTGCAGGATTTCGGGCCCAGGGTGCTTTCTAACAGTTGCGCGCCTCGTGCAGAATTCGGAGGTCCTCGGGCGGCTTCCCGAGTTACTGGGGACTCTCGTAGCCTGTCCACAGCAGCCGCGCCTCGTCGGGAGCCTTCCGGGGACGTCGGAGTCGTCCCAGACGGTCTTCTGGCCCGGCGCCACAGAAGCGAGACATCCAGCCTCTTTGAAAATCTGCCAGCCCCTTGGGGTTCATGAGCGTGCGAAATGTTTCCCCCTCCCCAAACCCCAATCCCTCAAGAGCCCCAAAACAGGCCAAGAGGGCACCAAGAGGCCATCTGGACGGTCCAAGAAGGCCACGAGCCACCGAAAGATCGATTGAAAACGCCAATGCTGGCCTCTGGACGGCCAACGAGGCCACCAAGGCGCCCCAAGAAGTCCCAAGAGGCGTCCCAATACGGCCTCAAAGAGCAAACATCGCCCCTTGTCCATGAGAGAAGCTGCGTGTTTAGCACGTCGGCCTCTTCTGCGATCACAACATTCGAGACTACCCTAGAAGCCTCCTGGGTCGCCCCAAGACGGCCCAAGAGACCCCCAGAGGGCTCTCAGACGACCCAAACAAGGGGAAGCAGAGCCCCAAAACAGGCCAAGAAGGCACCAAGGGGCCATCTGGACAGTCCAAAGAGGGCCACGACCACCGACAAAATCAATCGGAAAAGCCCACGCTGGCCTCCAGACGGCCCACGAGGCCACCAAGGCGCCCCAAGAAGCCCTCAAGAGGCGTCCCAAGGCGGCCTCAAAAAGCAAGATTCGCCCAACATCAATTGGAAAGCCCGCATTTGTAGCACACGCGCCCCTTCTGCGGTCACAATATCCGAAACAGCGCAGAAGGCCTCCTGGGCCGCCCCAAGACGGCCCAGACGACCCTGACGGGGGGATAGAGGTCACCAAAACAGGCCAAGAGGGCACCAAGAGGCCCTCTGTACGGTCTTAGAGGGCCACGAGCCGCCGAAAGATCGATTGAAAACGCCCACGCTGGCTTCCAGACGGCCCAGGAGGCCCCCACGACGCTTCAAGAAGCCCTCAAGAGGTGTCCCAAGACGCCATCGACGTGCAAAGCTCGGCCCATCTTCATGGGAAAGCCCATAATGTTTTAGCACGTTCGCCTCTGTTCCGGTCACAGCATCCAAGGCAGCCCAAGAAGCCTCCTGGGTCGCCCCAAGACGGCCTCAGAGGCCCTCCAGAGGGCTTTCAGACGATCCGAAACGGCTCCAAGACCGATCAGACAAAAACCGATGACGGCCCAGGATGACCCCGCGACAGCCCCAACAAGAGGCCCAGAGGGGCAAACTACACGGACACTTCGAGCCTTTTGCCCCGAACCGCCGCCCGGTTGTCCCAATGAACCCCTGACAGACTCCCAGGGAGCTCCGCGCGGCCCCAGAACAAGTCCTCTCCTCAGAGGCCCCCAGGAAACCCCCAAGAGGTTCAACAACTGCTGACAAAACGCACCCGAAACGCCTCCCACGAGACCCCGTCCGCCATCCGCGCGGCCTCCGAACCGCGACCCAGTCGCGTGTGGCGGGATGTGCCGAAGGCAAGTCGATAATCGCTCCTCTGGGCTTTGAACATCTGCTCGTCGTAAGTACACGTGGGTTCTCGCCAATTCCCCTGTGCGTACACGGCGAACATTGAACAGGTTTGCCGCAGAAAGAGCTATTGCCGATGCTGTGCCACGATTGCCGTGGGACCTGGGGGCATTGTTGGCAAGCACGCGGCAAATCGTCCAACAGGGCCCCGACGAGCACCACAACTCGCTCCGACACCCACACGAGGGCTCCAAAACGTTTTTTCTGACAGATGCCCGCGGGATGTACACCTGGGTCTCGACCGTGTCCCCACTCCTGTTCTCGCGCAGCAGAGCGGCCCAAACAGAGCGCCAACAAAGTCCAAAACAGCGCCGAGATGGCCGAAAGTAGCCCAACGACGATCCAATACGGCATCGAGACGGCACTCGACCCGCCCAAGACGGACCAGGAATTAGCCAGTGGTACATCAGGGGCATGAGTTTTTGTTTTCCTACGCGCACTTCAAATAGAGGTACAGTTCCTAATATAATCGACATGGCCCGAAGACTGGTCCACGGGCATTCCACTCTCGTCCCATGAGGTCTTTTCGACCTCCTTTCCCCTTAACCACCTCCTCGACAAGCTTCTCCTGAACATCATCCCGACCACGCGTTCGAGGCGAGCTCAGATCCTGCGACGAAAGCCCTCTCGCGGCCTACACGAATCCAATAATTACGCCCGCAAGCGACATCCCAACAGCCCTATGAGCGTCGGTGGGTTAGGGGGAGCCTCTCGTCCAACCCCCTTCATCCCCTTCGGAAAATGATCTACCCCTGCTCCGTATTCAGACACCCGCCCCCTCGACCGACGGCCGACCCGAAGCAAAGACAACTCCCCCAACCGTCACGGTCATCACAATGATTACCAGACGAAGTGCACTAGGCGACATAACCTGGATCGCCTTCGGGTGTCTTGCCATCAACGTATTTATATCGATAGGTTAAGCGACGGCACGAGGGCAGCAAATTACCCTCCTGTGTGCAGGCCCACCATACCTCAGGAAAAAACAACTGCAATATGCACGTGGCGGTCATATCCCCCGACCTCTTGGGAGGTCCTCAGCGTATGAGATGCTTACCCCTCCCCCGACCCCTCCACCCTCCCCCGGGCCCGGCCCCACCGCATGAGGGGAGGGTAGAGGCCCTCACAACGAGCCCATGCGCCTCAAGAGACCCCCAAGACTGTCCAAGAGGGCTCCCAGTCGCCGACGGATGCGCCAGGACAGCCAAGTAGCCTCCAGACGAACTAAGACGCCTCCAACACGCCCCAAGACCTCCAAGAGCCCTCCCAAGAGTGCCCCACGAGCCAACACTCATTCATGTCCAGAGCGAACGAAATTGGCGTTCTCGCCGTTTCGGTTTCCCGACGCTCCGCGACGGCCCAAGAGGCTCCCCAAATCCCCCCAGACGGCCCCAGAGGCCTCTAAGAGAGCCCCTAAACAGGCAAAGAGAGCCCCCACACGGCCCCAAGACTGCCTCAGTGGCCTCCGGCATGGCCCAAAAGACCGCCTAGACCGCCGCGCGAAGGGCCCCGGAGGGGAACCCGAGCCTGCGTGCATTTCGAGCCATCGGCCCCCCGACACCCGTCAGAACCCTCCACGCAGCTCCAAGAGGCCCCATGGGCCTCCACGAAGCGCCCCAAAGGGCACCTAGAAGCCCCGCACAGGCGCCCACGAGACTCTCAGGAGCAACCCGCAACAACCGCCAGTTCCCCGAGGGCTCGGCGGTGTGGCGCAAGCCCAAATCAATGAGGCGATACATTCAAGATTTGGGGCTCCAGGTGCCCATGTCGGGTCCAGGGGCCGACAAAAAACAAACCATAAGGCGAAGCACGTACGAAAGATGGGGTCGAGAGCTCCAGCGCACAACGGACTGAACAATAGCAGCACTTGTGATTAGGCGGCTCATGTTTACTTACCAGCGTGTCATTCAACATGTCTACCTCGAACCCTTTACTCCCACCCTCTTCGTCTATGAACGTACCCCGTTTGGGGGGACTCCGTTAGTCATGTCAACCACTGGGTGAACCCCGACAGGCCAAGTGAGACAGACGGGCCGGGCAGGCGGACCCTAACGAAAGGTTCGGGCGGGCAGGGTACTTCATTACCCTTACCCTGCGTACTCTCTCTCTCTCTCTCTGGCTAATTTTGTTGCGTGCAATCCATACCCAAGGTCTGTGCGTCAATGTGCGGGTCCAAGGGTACATAGTAAAAGGTGCATTGCCTGTGGGATCCATACATCGCATGTGTCATCCAGGTTGTACTGTTGTCGTAGCCAAGCTTCATCGTTGTATGCCCATACATGGTCACCGCTGGTCGGCACGAACTGTGCAAACCCTCCTTCGTGTCGTGGTATCTCGGCACTCGTTGCAGCTCCCGTAGGTCTTGGCTGCTTGCCCCGTAGACGTCTTTGGATCGTGGTCGGCACAGTCGGAGGTGGGGAGGGAACCTCCTCCTCCTCCTCCTCCTCCTCCTCCTCCTCCTCTTCGGTAGAGCCGGGGAGTCCTCGAAGCACTTGGGGTGGCTAGGGCATCCCCCGCCTGTGCGCAGCAGGGGGGGCGGCGGCTGCTGGTTGAGCCTGGGCCCCAGGGTAGACATATCCCTGAGGAGGGCGCCCACCACCCTATGATGGGCTGGCGGTGGGCGCCCAGGGAGCTGGTCGCATTTCGCCCAGGAGCTGAGCCCTCCCGCCCACGCGCGCTTCGCGGGGGGGAGGTGCGCCCTGGCCGCCTTGACTGCGCAACGGTCCCAAACTTTTCGCTTGTCTGTCGGCCACCGTCGGCGCCTCCGCGCCCGCTGCGACCGGCTCCTCCTCGCTTTTCCTCCTTCATCTTGGCAGTCCCGACATGTTGAGGTGACAGACCGCGCGGTGACCTCGAGATCCCGAAGGATCTCACCGCACGGTCCATCACCGCATGGTTTTGGGACCCTGGAGGCTTTGTTCGCCTGAAACATTCACGGAGAACGCCCCAAGTCCCAACACCGTGTTATGTATGGTTCCGAATCCCCACTGACTCACCACACGGCGTGGTCACCACACCGTTTGGGGGGCCCGGGTGACCCTCCTCCCTCAGCTCCTCGTCCCTCCCGGCATCAGGCCGCCAAGCGATGCTCCCCCGTTCACCAGGACCCCGCTCCCCATGAGGGCTGAAGTGTTGGAGGCCCGCTCGCGGCAGGAGGGCCCCCCCGAGGCAATCTGCTTACATTATAACACGCATGTGGGCACGCTGGCCAATCTGTCGTGATGTGTCGTTCCCTGTTGTCGATCCTGACACGGCTGATTGCAACGTCGGGCCTTTCTAGCTTCCATAGCTAGCCCGCACAGGCCTTCTCCCGTTTAACCCCCCTTCCCGTTACTGCTGGCTCGGTGGGGTTTGGTTATGACTGTCCTCCTCCTCCTCCTCCTCCTCCTCTTCCTGCTCCTCCTCCTCCTCCTCCTCCTCCTCCTCCACCTCTTCCTCTATTCCATTTCCTTATAAAGAACGTCCCCCTGTCGCACCCCGAGGCCGGTCGAAAGGGCGGGCCGGGCCTTTCGCTTGAGCCTTACTCACAATATATGACCCTGAAGCATAACAGTTTGCAACAGTTTTGCAGATGGAGGGCGGTCTGTTTTCCAAATGTGGCTCTCGCAAAGCGCCGCGCACATTCGTTTAACACAATTGCAAGAGCTTCACGGATTGAGGGCGGGTGGTTTTCAACATGTGCCTCTCGCCTTAGCGCCGCGCATATTCGCTTCGAACATTTGCAAGAGTTTCAAGGATTGAGGGCGGCTGGTATTCAAAACGTTGTTCTCGCCTTAGCGCCGCGCATATTCGTTCAAAACATGTCAAGAGTTTCACGGATTGAGGGCGGGTGGTTTTCAAAATGTGGCTCTCGCCTTGGCGCCGCGCGCATTCCGAGTTAGAAATTTCAAAAGCTTCACGGATTCTTCCCATGGTCAACACCGCGAATCAACGGATTATGAGGGCGCAACGCTTACGTTGGTTCGCGGTGTTGAAGTCCCAGGAATGGCGTTCCGGCGCGATGCAGGATCGTCCAGACGCAACAGTCAGGTTGATCCGTGGCGTTAGTCCCGAGAATCATGTTTTGGCATGCTTCAGGGTCTTCGATCGGTTGTCTTGCAGTTGATGACTCTTGGCTTACACTGGTCCCCCTCCTCCTCGTCCTCTCGTGGGAGGCGGCAGCGGAGGAGCCGCGACCAGCCGCAGAGGGCGGCCCAGGAGAGGGCGCCTCCTCGGCGCTGAACGGTCGGCCCGTGAACGCGAGCTCGCGGACCCAGCCTCGGCGCCGAAGGGGCATCCCAGACCCCCTCGCTTTTTTTGAAAAAGTCACGGCTTTTGCTAACATTTCAGCCTCTGGGGGCGCTTACCACGCCTTGGGACCCTCCAAAAACGACTCGGGCTGAAAAACCAATCCCAGCGAAGGTGTCCAGACTTCTGGGGTTCGACGTTGCGAGAAAATCATGACGTCGGGGATCTGGGATGGCAGCTCCCAGGCTGCGACTCCGATGCCCGGACCGGCCGAGGCCACGAGGCCAAGTCGACCGCCCCCCTCCACGGGGGAGGGGTGGGCGTGGAAGGGAGAGGGCGGAACTGCTACATGCATTGCATGATGATGGGCATCCCCTATAAGCGAGGCCTCTAGCAAGGGCGCGCATGGAAGGAAGCGAACGGGTGCACAGGAATGACCCATCTGCTCGCACGTCGTCTAGACCTTGACGCCCACTGACCCGCGCGTGCATGTTGCTATACAGGGTGGTGTACGCATGCACAATGTCTGCCTTCTAACAACACCACGTCGCATGAAGCTAGCTCGTTCGATGTGTCGTCGCGCCGCACGGGTGATGGTGGCCAAGGGTTGTACTAACCCAGCAAAACACTACAATAGCACCAAAGGTTCAGAGGCGGGTCGAGGAGTAGGAGGTCGGCTGTAGGAGACAGGGGGGAGAGCACGGCCAAGTGAACCGTAGTGCATGGTTTGCAAAGGATCGTGGCCGACTGGTCCAAAAATGTAACCCACATCGAGGCGATAGCAAGATCCCTGACCAAATTATGAGGAAGTCTCAGGAGAAACAGCTGCCAGACCTTACGGCCAGGGGATCCCCGTCCCCCCTGTGGGACTCTTCTGCAGTCCTTGTTCACTACTCTTAGAACCATCTGGCGAAACTCTATGGTGGAAAGACGGTGTCAGCAAAGACACGCGCGAAATATACATCAGAGAGGAAGCGATCAGTCAGCACACGCATGCAATGAGCCACCCTGCAAGGGGGAAGTGCAGCATCCTCGGTTCCTCAGCTAATGTGGTTCCTGCCTGGGACCGCTCGCCCGTACGTCCTGCGTCGGCTGAGGTGGCGGCTGAGCAGGCTCAGCAGGGGGAGGATAAGGAGGGGATAAGGACGAGGTGGAACGACGAGGTGGGCGGAGAAAGAAGGACGAGAATCCGCGAATTACGAAAGATTGGCTGGCAAGGGGAAGAGATCTCCCACACTGCAGGTCCCTTGTGGTCCTCAGTCCTTAGTTCTCAAAGTTGAATGTTAAAGGGCCCAGGTTCAATTATTTCCAACAAGTTCCCAGCGTGACTCCCGCGGTTCCCCAGCGCTTCCCGCATGCTTTTTGTTCGGAGCCGAGAGCGCCCCACAACGGGCCAAGAGGGCCCCGAGACAGGCACGCGGGCGGGATGGGCCGAAGGCCAGAAGAATCGAGGAGGAAACTGGCGAAGCTCGCACAAGTGATTGGGTCCCGAGCCGTAGAGACTGTTCTCTGGCTCATCCGCCTCTTCCATCCTCTTTCCATCCCCCTCTTCCTCTTCCACCCAACACTTCCCTCTCCAGTCTCTCGCACAAGATTACGACCTACCGACACTTCGCGGAGAATCCCAGACAGTCGCCACAAAACGTGCGCTTCTATCAGCAGCTGCACTAAGCTGTGGTGGCAGGCGTCAGGGCAAACGGACCGCCTGCCCCAACGAATCCCGCCCACCTTGCGACCTGCGACCGCAGCGACCGCGTGCGGAGACCGCGTGACCAGCGGACTCTGAGGCCCGAGCTCATGTTTCCCGATATCATTGGCACACGGTGAAGTGAGCCGAGGTCAGCAGCGAGGCCAACGTCAACCTCCTTGATGGAGAACTTCGCGTCCTCCGAACAATACCGTATGTCGCAGGCCGCCGCAAGGTCTACTCCGGCCCCTACGCAGGCGCCGTGGACGCAGGCGATGGTCACCTGCGGGAGCTTTGCGAGCAGGTCGCAAGGCTTCTGGAAGCTATCGACAGCCGCGCGCATCTTCAGGGAGATCCTCGCCGCGTCATCACCCGTCGGCGTAATGGCGCTGGTCGCCTCGCCGAAGTCCAGGCCGGCGCAGAAGTGCTTGCCCTCGCCACGCAGGACCAGGACGTAGGCCTCCGTGTCCTTCGCCAGAGACGTGAGGGTGTCGACCAGAGCGTCGCAGAGAGCTGGAGAGTATGCGTTCAACTTGGAAGGTCGATTCAGAGATACCTCGACGACGTGCGGCGAGGGCCGGGCCACGATCAGAAGTTCCGAATTCGCCATCGAGAAGTGCCCAAGGGCAAAATACTCAATCCTGATGACGAAGAGGTCATTTGAGCCTCGATGACGTATGGGTGGTGCGGGGGATGTGGACGAGACCAACATGCGCAGCGGATTGGAGGCCTGGGAGGCCAGGATGGTGGTGTACAGCTGGGCGAAATCGCTTCGCCACCAAAGGCGGCGTCATTCCAGACAGGGAGCGTCCTCGTTAAAGCACACCTCCCCCGTGGCCCCCTCCCTTGCGGGGAACGTGGGCGGAGGGAGGAAGAGAAGGAGGAGGCTTGGACTAGCAGATGCGAGGTGGCCCCCCCTTATGGAGATTCGGAAAGAGGTTGGCTGCCAGGCAGCGGGCGGGGCGACAAGGAGCGGGGGTTCCGCCACCGCCGAGCTGACCCCAGCAAGCGGACTGCGACGGTGGCCGCCCCGACTTCCTCCCTCCTCCTCCCGCTCGCCGTTGTTTTTTCCTCGGACCGACGACAATGCCGATGACAACCGATGACAACTCGAAACCACGGCGGAACTGTTAAATCTTTGTGTTCGCTCATCGTCGTTGTCGTCGCCGTCCTTCTCATCCTGCTCCGTCTGCTCCTCCCCCGGAAGTCCAATGGAATCACACAGAACCCCTGAGACCATGCTCCCTTGTCCGCATCCCCCCCCCTCGTCGCTCCCCATCCCCCGTTCTGCGAATACCTCGTGAGCAACTTGCGCGCACTTCGCTGAGCGGATTCTATGGCAATGTCAGCAGCACTCCACAGACGAGGCGGCACCGTGTGCTCCACTTTCGGCCACCAGACGACGATCACGATGTTAATGTTGATCGTGTGGTAATGAACGGGAAGTCTGGGGCGGTGGGATCTTCAAGGCGATACCCGACGTCAACGGCGAGACCTCTTGTCTGAAAATCCCGTCACCTTGTTAGAACTTTGACTGTGAGCCCATCGCATAAGAGACCGCGCGATGGCCAAACAAACGCCAAAAAGACGGAGTGGAGGGGATGGGGAGGGGACGAGGAATGGGATGGGGAAAGGGATGGGGAAGGGGACGCGGAAGTAGGGGCACATGGGAAGGAGGAGGGGCAAGGGCCCCACCGTGCACGCACACGGCCCATCATTGGGGTTGCGCGTGCGGCGGCCCCTCCTTCGGGAGGGGCCCGCGTGGGGACGCGCCGGCGGGGGCGCCTGGAGACTTAGGCGCATGGCAGGGTCCAGCTGCAGCACGCCCCGGACGATGTCCCTGGGCAGAAAGCAAGGGAGAGCGGGGAGGGAGTGACGGAGGTAGATGGAGAGGGGGAGACAAGGAGTAGGAACGGGGAGGGGGAGGAGGAGGAGGAGGAGGAGGAGGAGGAGGAGGAGGATGAGGAGGAGGAGGAGGAGGAGGAGGAGGAGGAGGCGGAGAAAAAACAAGGGTGAGATGGGGAAGGGATGGAGGAGCACCAGTGCGATGAGGGGTTCGATGTCTCACGTTACTCGTAAATCGCCGAGTTGCTGGTTTCCGCACCTATAGGGCTGGGCAGTGTTAGGCGGCGGAAAAAGCAACGAGCATTCGCTGCGCAGTGTGGCCTGCGCAGCGATCGCCACACCAAACTGCCGCGGGAGCTTGAGATGGACGGAGGGAAGGGAAGGAGATATTTCCTACGTCCCCGTGGGCGTCAAGAAACGTGCGGGGTCGCATGCGTGTCCACGCTCATCTCGCCCAGCGCTAGCCACGCCTTGCGGACCCAGCCTTCTTGCATGCCCCGGGGGCAACGGGAAGAGAGGCCGAGAGCTAGGGGGACGAAAAAGCGGGCAGGAGGACGGCCAGGAAGGGAAATGTCCTCGCGTCGCCGCTCGGCCGCCCTCCATCCTCCAGCCAGCCAACATCCGTGTAATATCGCGACACCTGGCATACAGGCGATCGGCTAAGCGGTGACACGCAACAACGGCTTGCGACCATTTCTTTTTTTTCCCCTCCTCAGGCACAGGCCGGGACATAGTTTATCCAAAGTTGTCTGCGCGGCTGCGTTGCTACGTCAACCACTGTTGCAGCGCAGAGGCGATCGCACCGCGACTCCAAGATCACCCAGGTCGCTGGGTCGCTACTGCGCCGGGCGCGCCCGCAAGACGCCCGCGCGCCCCGGGAACCCCAGCCGGTGGCAAGCTCAGCTCACATCCCTCCGCCGGGAAGCAATCTAAGGATAACTAGAGGGTCTGCCAGCGCAGGCCGGAATATAATTCACCCATTTTTGTCTGGATGGC